>JAGFNQ010001428.1:604789-759504 GCA_024364735.1 Boesenbergia rotunda | reverse complement strand
ACCATAAGTATGAAATTGCGGTTCTAATTGGTTGAATATAATTTTGTAAAAGTTTTAATCCATCTTGAACACATAAATTTAAAATATGACATACACAACGAATATGAAAAAATAAACCACCAATGACAGGTTGACAAATAAATTTTAATTCATCTATTGAAGCGGTATTAGAACTAGCATTGTCTAATGATATTGAAAAAATTTGATGAGTCAATCCATATTCTTCTAAAACTATGTGTAATAATTGTGCAATGTTATGAGCAGTGTGTGATTCATCAAAAACTCTATAAGCTAATAATCTTTTTTGAAGGATCCAAGAGTTATCAATCCAATGGCATGTTATACCCATATAAGAATGAGTTTGCCAATGATCACTCCAAATATCGGAACATAAAGAAACTTTATTATTTAATTTACTAAATTCTTCTATTAAATTCTTTTTCCCTTGTTTTACTAATCTTTTAATTGTACGTGTTAGTGTAGTCCTAGGTACACGTTTAGCAGCAGGATTAAGAGATTTTTTTACAAAAATCTTCAAATGTGCATTTAGATCCAAAACTAAAAGAAAGATGTTCTACGGAAACAAATTTAGCTAATGATTCTCTTAATTTATTATCTGAATATAAAAATAAACCAGAATCAGTACTACTACCGCTAGAAAATCTAGATAATTGTGTTTGAGATCGGTCAAGCCCATATTCCGTCGGGTGCTTCGTTTCTACATGTCGTTTCAACGACCCATAGCCGCCGCCGGCTTGGAATTTGTAGGAAGCATTACAATGCTTGTATTTTGCACGCATTTCTCCCGACGGAAGTGTGACTTTCTCAAATGTTTAGTAAAAATAGACGATTTTAAAGGAGCATTATCCCGAACCTTAGAAGTAATCGCATCGGTACTTCCTTGCGTTTCGGGGATCGGAGGGTGTTGGGGCTGAGCCTCGGTCTCATCATCGGTGGATTGAATTTGAAGGTTGGGATCCTCGTATGCAATTTCTTTTCCCCTCCGAGATCGAGATGATGAAGCTCCGCGTCCGCCTCCGTGACCTCCTTCCATTATCGTCGACGTCGATGAAGAACGTGAAGAGAAGTTGAGAGTTAGAGAGTTGAGAATGAGAGATTGAGAGAAGAGAAGTTTTGTGAGTGAAAATGATGAAATGAGCTCCTATTTATAGAGTTCGGATCATAACGGTCACTAAATCCTAGCCATTGATCAAAAAACGGTCAAATGATCTCATCCGTCCAAAAAAAAACAAAAAAAAAAAACTCAAATGGCACTGAACCGGCGGTTAACCGCCGGTTCAGTGCCGTTGGAACCGGCGGTTAACCGCCGGTTCACGGGTTCTGGCGCTCGGAACCGGAACCGGCCCGGCATCTTGCCGGGTCGGTTCCGGTTCGGCCCGGCGAACCGGGTCAACGGGCCAACCGGCCCGTTGACCCGGGCCGGTTCCGGGCCGGGTCCGGGCTGTACCCGGCCCGTGGTCGGGTCTAAGTCCACCAGTCTCGAAAGTCAAGTTTGAAATCAAAGTTAATTTTTTAAAAATTAAGTGTGAAAATCAAAGTCAATTTTGAAAATCAAGTTTAACAAAAATACACATTTTAGAGAGTACAAAAAATGCAAGTACAAAAATTAACTCTAACTCAAGCTATGTGTCAAACAGAATTTGTGAGTTGAGTAAAAGTGATTAGGTCAATCCTAGTCTACAACACACATTCCTATTAACCTTTTTAAGTTACTAAATTCAAATTCAGAGAGTGGTTTAGTAAATATATCAGCTAGGTTAGCCTTAGATTCATAAATGTTATTGTGCCTATGTCCTCTAAGTGTGATGTTTGGGTTGTCAGTGTGTTTGATCAGACATTCATTGGACAAGAACCTAACCTTATAACCAGTGTCACACAATTGGCTGATACTTAGTAAATTGAAGTGAAAGTTTTCAACAAGTAAGACAGTTTTAATTATACAATCAGACTCGAGTTTAGTGGTACCTAGGCCAATTACCTTAGTTTTCCTACAGTTAAGTAGGAAATTTTTAGAATTTAGTTTAAGTTTCGAATGAGTTCAAGGAATGATTTAAAGAAACTAAAGAAATTTGAACCCCAAAAAAAACTAAGAAGTTTAAAAATTTGAGTTTAAAAGGCTTAGGAGAATTTGAATTTTGAAAAACCTTAAGAAATTTGAAAATTTGAAATTTTGAAAAAGTTAAGGAATTTAAAATTTTGAATTTTGAACAACTTAAAAAGAACTTAAGGAATTTGAAATTTTAAATTTTGAACAGCTTTGAAAAATGTGAAATTAAAAAAAACTTAAGAGTTTTGAATTTCGAGAAACATTAAGAAATTTCAAAAATTTAAGAATTTTAAATTTTAAATTTGAATTTGTTAATTTGAATTTTCAATTTTGAATTTTGAATTTGTTAATCTGAATCTTGTTAATTTGAATTTTAAAATTTGATTTTAGTTAATTTGAATTTTGAATTCGTTAATTTGAATTTTGAAATTTGATTTTGTTAATTTGAATTTTGAAATTTGATTTTGTTAATTTGAATTTTGAAATATTAATTTGAATTTTGAATTTTGTTAATTTTTGAATTTGAATTTTATGAATTTTTGAATTTGAATTTTATTAATTTTGAATTTTGAATTTGAATTTTATTAATTTTTGAATTTGAATTTTGAATTAATTTGAATTTTATTAATTTTTGAATTTGAATTTTGAATTAATTTGAATTTTATTAATTTTGATTTTTGAATTTTGAATTTTAATTTTATGAATTTTTGAATTTGAATTTTGAATTAATTTGAATTTTATTAATTTTTGAATTTGAATTTTGAATTAATTTGAATTTTATTAATTTTGATTTTTCAATTTTGAATTTTAATTTTATGAATTTTTGAATTTGAATTTTATTAATTTTGAATTTGAATTTTATTAATTTTGAATTTTGAATTTGAATTTTATTAATTTTTGAGTTTTGAATTTGAATTTTATTAATTTTGAATTTTGAATTTGAATTTGATTAATTTTTGAATTTGAATTTTGAATTAATTTGAATTTTATTAATTTTGATTTTTTAATTTTAATTTTATGAATTTTTGAATTTTGAATTTGTTAATTTGAATTTTGAATTTTGATTTCGTTAATTTGAATTTTGAATTCGTTAATTTGAATTTTGAATTTTGATTTCGTTTGTCCTTATTCATCTCACTTGATCTAAGTTGTCAATCAAAGGGATCCTATGATTTGTGTGAGATAAGTTTGAGTTTGATTTATAAAAGTTAATCTGACCTTTTGTTAGATTCAGGTTTGACAAGAAGTAGTTTAAAAGTATACTTCCATAATTGGTTTCCAGGCCGTGGCGAGGCACAGAGGTCTTCTTTGGCCGAAGCCTTATTGGATCAATAACCACTTTCTAGGCAAAACCGCTTAAGGAAGTTGTACTTTTAACCTACCTATTGAAACTCCTTGGTCTAACTAGTCTAGGATGTGGCGAGGTAGCTTCGGCTAGTTCCACTGGGCTAAGAAGACCAAATAGAGGACGCCTTCCCCTACCTGACTCCTTAGATCAGCTTCCCTAACGTACTATCAGCTCGCCCTACCTTGGTACTGAGTAGGTCAAGTGTCAGACTAACTTTTGAAACTAGTCCTAGGTACCCAGACGGGTAAAGGGTGACTTTGAGGTGCCAACTAATTTGGAGCCTCCCCCTAAATTGTAGACTGGGTGTCTAGGGTCAATGTAATGGATGTCCCTTTTTGGGACATAAAGTTGATTCTGACCTACTTGCTTTGTTAGGTAAGCTTTCGGAACCCACGCTTTTCGTTGATTTTTGCGGGGGTGGATAAAGGAGATAAAGGATATTTGGGCTGATCCTGATTTATATCCTATCCCAGATTTATTGTACATGCCCTTTTGTGATCCAAGAATGAGGTCAAGGTTCTTGGATCGGGTTGTGAAAGTTGCTAGTAGATCCTTAAGTTTTAGGACTTCGCCCTTTAGAGTGGAGTTTTCAGTTTCAAGCTCAATTGTCTTTTGATTTTGAGTTTGTTCAGTTAATGTTCTGGTATTAATTAATTGCTCCTTAAGATCTTGATTTTCCTTAAGGAGCTGGTCATTCCTAGATTCAGATGCAAGTAATTTTTTATTTAAAATGGAAATAATCTTAAAAAATTTTTCATTAACTGAATCTAAATATACCTTAGTCGAGTCGTCCGAAAAGAGTCCGATCTCTTGACTCGACTCGTATTCGGAATCTTCGTCATGCTCCGAGTCTGACCCGGGTCCAGTTGCCATTAGCGCGAGGTAGCTTGTCTTCTTTGGTGATTCATAGTCAGAGTCATCCGAACTCTCGTCCCAGGTGGCTTGAAGAGCCTTCTTCTTCTTGCTTTTCTTTGATTGGTCCTCCATTTTGTAGGGACATTCATGTTTGAAGTGTCCTTTTCTGTTGCAACCGAAGCAGGTTATTTTGCTTTTGTCTCCATAACTGGTTGGCTTCATTATCTTTTGGAAATCTCTTTTCGAGAATTTGCTTTTCTTTTTGGCGAGAACTTTTCTTACTAAGTTAACCATTTGTTCCTCGTCATCTGAGTCTGAGTCTGAGTCTTCTTCTGATTCTTGAATTTTCTTCTTCGACTTGACTTCTTTTGAAGAACCTGCAAACAAAGCAAATCCTTTCTCGGCCTTGGCGTTAGTTTGTTCGTGCAGTTCTAATTCACAGAATAGTTCATCTAAATTTATTTTGGAAAGATTCCTAGAAATTTTATAAGCATCTATGATGGATGCCCATAAAGAGTTTCTAGGAAAGGCATTTAGTGCATACCTTATAATATCTCTATTTTCTTGTTTGTGCCCAATGAGGTGGAGTCCATTTAGTATGTCCTTGATCCGGGCGTGGAGTTGGCTTGCAGACTCACCTTCCTGCATTTTTATGTTAAATAATTTATTCAATAACAAATCTCTTTTTGTTACCTTCGCATCTGAGGTGCCTTCATGCAGTTCAATCAGTTTGTCCCAAAGTTCTTTGGCAGATTCAGTTGGGCCGATACGGTTCAATTCCTCTTTGGTTAGTCCGCATTGGAGTGTGTTCTGTGCTTTGAACTCAATCTGAGCCCTTTTCTTCATTTCTAGGTTCCATCTGTCATGCTTCAGTAATGCATTGTTTCCCTCGTCCATTGGTGGTTCGTAGCCAGATTGCACCGCGAACCATTGATCCATATCAGTCTTTAGGTACACCTCCATTCTTCGTTTCCAGTAAGGGAAGTCTTCCCCATTGAAGAGCGGAGGACGGGCAGTACTATATCCTTCACCTTGAGCCATCTGAAATAGACAACAACAAAAACACTTGTTCCAAGACTAGGTCTTGGATTAGTAGTGTGGTAGGAAAAGGAGAAGAAAGGAACAAAAAATGACTCGAAATGGTGTTGCCCAAATTCGAGTAAAATCGATAGAAAATATCTAAATTTAGGCAACAATACCTAATTTAGATCGTGCAACGAAAACACAAAAACAAACGAAAAAGAATTGGATTTCCCCCGGCTCTTATGGTGGTTGCACCGATACAGAGCGAACCTTGCTCTGATACCACTTGTAGGACCGATGCACGTGAGAGGGGGGGTGAATCACGTGACTTTTAAAATCTTCATTATAAAATCAGAGTCGATAAAAAATTGTACGATGCTTTTGATAACGTGCGCAGCGGTAAAATTAAACCGAAATGCGAAAGCAAAAAATAACAAAAAATTACACGAGGAGTTTTACTTCGTTCGGAGCCTTCGCCGACTCCTACTCGAAGGCCCAGGTTCCTTGAACCTTTCCTGTGGGCAATCCACTAAAAACCTCTACCGACAAACTCCCGATAGAGTGATTCGTATACAAGATTGGGCGGAAGTGTAACAACCCTACACTTCCCCCTTAAATAATTTAAGTGCAGACAGAATGAAAAATTCGTTACCCAACACTTAGATTTATCTGAAGCAGCTTGGGTGTTGGGAGCGATCTTCCAGCAGCGGTCGGACAACGTCGAGCCAAAGCACAAACCGCAGCAGAGGAGCGTGGAAGCAAGAGAGCGCCAAAGCTTGAACCAGAATCAAATTTTCTTATCTGTTAGAGGGCTTGCTTGCTTCTATTTATAGTGCCTCGATGCATGATCTTCTCAGCTCAAATTTTATCCATCAACAAGATGAAATAATTAAAAAAAGATAATGTTTCTATCCTTTGCTTCAATTAAGAAAATAATTTAAATAAAATATAAATACAGAATATTGAAAAGTTAACCAAGAGGTTTTATCCTCTTACAATTTTATTAATAATTTAAAAGGAGATTTTATCCTTCCAGCTAAGCTTCACGTGAGAATTTTAAGCATTAGTAGGAATAATTTTATTCTCTAAAAAGAAGGAAATACGAATAATTTAAATGATAATTTATCCTCCACCAAGGCTTTAGATAAGGAATAATTTTATAAAATTCAACTACAAAATCTAATTAAATAAATTCTGTAAAATAGAGTTAATGCATTTAGAGTTAATTAGACCCCGTCCAAACCTGGATAAGGATCTAACCAGGACTCAACCAAGGTGGCTTTAGATAAGGAATAATTTTATAAAATTCAACTACAAAATCTAATTAAATAAATTCTGTAAAATAGAGTTAATGCATTTAGAGTTAATTAGACCTCGTCCAAACCTGGATAAGGATCTAACCAGGACTCAACCGAGGTCACCAAAATGGGCCTAAGTTGGACCGCGCCTACAGTCCTAAAATAGGACCCGTCCTCACTGGTTCGCTCCTCCAGTGACTTACCTCACTTACCTCGTGCAGCTCTACTCAACTTCTTAACCCACCAGGTCTTCCTGCCAGGGCTCAACCACCCTGGTCTTTTTGCCAAGTTTCAACCAACTTGGGCTTCAGCCAGTTGTCAGGCCCCGTGAACCCAACTGGACTTCTCGCCAGGACTCAACCACCCTGGACTTCCCGCCAGGACTCAACCACCCTGGACTTCAGCCTGGTGTCAGGTCCTAAGTCTTTCAACCCTGCACACTTAGTAAAGAGGTCAAAACCAAAAGCAAGTCTAACTTTAACCTATTTGTCATTCATCAAAACTCAGGTTTAACTATTAGTGCAAATTGCACCAACAGAAGGCCTCATCTGAGAAGAACAGCTAAAGAAAAGCTCACTAGCTAGAGGTGAAGAAGACTGAGTGGGGAATTCAGGTCTGAGATAGAAAACCTCAAGGTCGAGTTGGGCAGCAAAATGGCTGAGTTGGGTGGCAAAATGGCCGAGCTGGTGGCCAAGAACGTGACACTGGAGACTCAACACTTGGAGCATGAGGCCAATAAGATAGAGTAGAGAGTTACAAGGCTAGGGAATTGGAGTGTTGGGTTGACAAGAAGAAGGAATTTTTGAGTTTAAGGAATTTTACGACATGATCAACACCAATACGATCCACGTACTCAAGTATGGAGCAGATAGAGCCATTAAACAACTTCAAGAAGCCAACCATCTGGCTCTGATCTTCCTTCGGACTTCCTGAGTATGAGGCAAATCTATGATGGAATCCCAGAGAGGTGTTTGAAGGCGTTGTGTAATCTTGTTTTGTTTGTCGTTGTGAAACCTTGCCGAGTTTTGGAAAGAAATGAAAAAAGTTTTACCGCTTGTAATTTCTTGTGCACAATTTTTAGTATATCTCATGTTAAGTCATGAGGGTTGGGAACTACTCTGAGTTTATGATGAATGACTGGTACTTCATAGATGTACGCATAGATTCAGAGAACCTGAGTCACACCTTCGATTAATGGTAGCATGCATAGTTTTTGTGGGAGCACGTATAGTTTTATCAAAACACACATAAACTCGGGGAACCCGAGTGGTCTTCGATTTCATTGGAGAACACATAATTGCCATGGGAATATACATAGTTTTCATGGGAATACGCATAGACTCGAGGAACCTGAATGGTCTTCGATTTCATGGGAGCACACATAGTTGTAGTGGGAACACGCATATATTCGGGGAACCAGAATGGTCTTCGATTTCGTGTGAGAACATATAATTTTCATGGGAAAACGCATAGACTCAGAGAACTTGAGTGATCTTCGATTTCGTGGGAGCACACAGTTGTCGTGGAAACACGTATAGTTTTCATAAAACATGCATAGACTTTGACAACCCGAGTGGTCTTCGATTTTGTGGGAGCGCACATAGTTTTAGGACCCCGAGTGAGTTGGAAAAGAAGAAGATTTTTACTATTGAAGGGGAAAGAATAGACACAAAATAAATTAGCTACTTGCGAAAAATAGAAAATGAAGGATACTTGGGGCCGCTAGGCGCGATAAGGCCACATATGTATTTCCTGCCATAATTGACCGAGCTCTTTGTCATTCGAGTCTTCCAATAGTATGTTCTTAAGTTCAGCTTATGAGTGACTTGATAGTATCCTCCCCATTGAGATTCTAGCTTCCCAACGTCACCTACAAGCTTGATATTTTCTAGACAAAGTCGTCGACTTGAAAACAATGTGGAATAACCCTCTTGTTGTGTGTTTATCACATTCGTTGTCAATAGGTTAAAAACAGTGCTACAACTCTCTACCCAATATTAGTAAGCAAGTCGAGTTCGAGTAGTCATTGTCGGGACCATAGGTGCTAACTTGGGCAAACTCCATACCGATCTCAACCGGAGTGAGTGATTCCCCTAAGTAAACCAAGTGGAAATGGGTCATCCTCATACTATAAGCCCATAGCATACTTGGCAATTCTTCCACCCCAGCTACCACACACGTGGTCGTGCTTAATCTTGAGGCTCCAAATGATTTTCATATTGGTCGCCTCTGCCTATCCATTAGTCCGAGGGTAGGAACCAACCAACGTAAAAGTTTGTTGAATACCAAAGCCTTCACACTATTCCCTAAGCTTTCCACCTTGAATTGCCAATTGTTATCAAATACTAATCTCTGAGGGAGGTTGTACTGACAAGATGATATTTTTATAGGAACTTGTGCACGATTTCTTCCATTATTCGAGCTAGTGGTTCGGCCTCCACTCACTTAAAGAAATAATCAACCACTACCAGGAAGAACTTCTAGTTGGTCATAATTCGGAAAGGTATGACAATATCCATTCTCCACTGGTCAAAAAGACACAGAATAGTAGATGTCTTCAATAACTCCATAGTAGCTTAGGAGAGATTTTGATATTTTTGATAGTTAGCGCTGTTGGTGCAGGAAGCACCATATCGAACCTTGTTTTGATATTGGCAAAGGATTCAAAGTTAAGTACTATTTGTGATCTAATAAAGTTACATGAGTGTGCAGAAAGAAGTCCTGGAGAAGAGCTATTGGGCACCTAGCGAAGGGCTGCTAGGCATCGAAATCCTAAGACCTAGCGAAGGGCTACTAGGCACCTAGGGTTCCATTTGGGAGACCCGAAGTCAGAACCAAGACAGCTACGATTGTAAAAACTAACTAACATTCTTGCCTTGTTTTTGTTTTGGAACTAACCTTGAATGCAGGGACCAAGGGAACGTGTTTCTGCAGCTCAAAATGCCCCAAAGGAGAAGGGCAGGAAGCTGGGCCAGGCGCCCGGGAGGTCCCGAGCGCCCAAGGTGAAAGACAAAACAAAGGAATCAAGAAGTGCTTCGAAACAGGCTTAGGCAGGGCGCCCCGGAGGCCTCGAGCGCCCAAGGTCAAAGCCAAATAAGCAGTCAGCAAGAATCGCTTCGAAAACATACTGGGCCAGGCACCCTAAAGGTCCCAGGCGCCCTGGATGTCCCGGGCGCCCTAGGTTAATGCAATTCTGTGATCGAAGCAAAATCAGCCACGAAGCCAGCGAACCAAGTCAACCAGGACGCCCCCAACGTCCCGGGCGCCCCCATCAGCTCCAGAGCCGATTCGTAGGGGATAAGCGCTGACCAAGCTTCGGATAAAGGTTTTCGGATCCGAAGGCACGTGTCAGGCGCCCCCGACGTCCCAGGCGCCCCCAGGAGCACTATAAAAGGGGCTCGACCCCTAAGGATTCAAAATCACTTTTTCCAACGCTTCCAAGCTCTTCGTTCAAGCGCTCTACTCCGGTAAAATCCGTTCTCGACATTCTAGCGCGGACGACAACACTCTGCTCCGAAGAACGATCCACACCGGGCGTCGGTAACGAAGAGCATACTTGTTTACTTACTGCACTAATATTGTAACAATTTCTGTAAACTTTTGCGCTACTATAGAATTGCCCGCAGTAAACGGTCAAGGACCGTGGGCCTTAGAGTAGGAGCCGACCGCGACTCCGAACCAAGTAAAACTACTTGAGTTCCGTGTGTGTGTTTTATTTAAATTCCGCTGCGTACTTTCTCTTTTCTTAATCCGAAAGTTTTTCACGATATTCACCCCCCCCTCTATCGTGTTTCTCGATCCAACAAGTGGTATCAGAGCGGGGTAGCTCAAATTTGGTGTAACCACCAATTTGAGAGTTTTTCGGATTTTTGAAATTATTTTATCTTTTTTTAATCTTTCTCGTTAATCAAGGTTAGTGCAACACCACTCGATCTTTATTTCAAATAAATAATATTTGTGGGTGGGTTTAAAATATTCCTACGCCTTTTTCAATTTTGAATTCTTATTTTTTCACCATAAGTCAGAATTGATAAAATGATCAATTTTTAAAATTTGTCATAAACTTTTTTTCCTATTATTTTAATATTTTTTTTCAAAATTCGTGCTACCTTAATTCAAGCAAATTTTCTCCCAAACATTGAAGTCTTACTTTTTCATCTTTAATCAGAATTGATAAAGCCAACATTTTCAAAAATTTGTCAAATTTTTTTTTATTTTTTTTATTATCATTATTTCTGCCTCGAAATTCATGCAATATTTTTGTTAGGCTATTTTTTTTCTCTCCCGCACTACTAATCCAAGACCAAGTCTTGGTACATTTTTGTTATTTCTTGTGTGTACGAGGTTTAAACTTAATGGCCAACCAAAAGTGGAACAGTGCTCGTCCACCGCTATTCTCCGGCGAGAACTTCAATTTCTGGAGAAGTAAAATAAAGTCCCTTCGAAAGGCCCACATGGACGTATGGCAGATCATCGAAATTGGATTCTCTTTTCCCGTAGAAGATGAGTTATCAATCGAGTGGGACAAACTGGATGAACAAACCCTAAACAAATCGAGACAGATGCAAAGGCAACAGCAATCCTACAATGTGGCCTAACTAAGGATCAACTCAAACTAGTAGGTCCATTCAGATGTGCTAGAGAGATTTGGGAAAAATTGATCAACCTTCATCAAGAGATCTCTGATGAAGTAGAAGATCAGGTAAGTTATCTTGCACTCTCGGTCCAAGCACAGACAGCCGAGTCAGAGTCTGAACCCGAATCCAAAGTCGAAATCGAACCAGAATCAGACGACGAATTGACTGAGATGGTAACCGATTTCAAATTCTTTTCAAAATTAGAATTAAATAATCAAACAGATACTGTAATGGTCGAGGAATGTGTAAATTCTATTGCAAGGAAAACTCCAAAAGAACCACCAAAGAAGGAGCTTCAACCAGTACCCGAGTCCGACTTAGACACGGAATCAGAAGATGAGTCTAGATCTGAGACGGCAAGAATCGAGGGGGAGATTCCCAATAAGAAATCAAAAGGTAAATTTGTAAATTCAAATTTGAAAAATCAAATAATTTGTTACACATACAGGGAGAGAGGGCACTACAAAAGTAAGTGTTCTACTCGTAAGATTCGAACGACACGACCGACGGCGACAAAGGAACAAGTTCCAAAAGCACGAAAGGACAAGAGTCGCATCCAATGCTTCAAGTGCCGGAGTTTGGGCATTACAAAGATGAATGCACGGATAGAAGAGCCAAAGATCCAGGACAACCTATCAATACGGGTAACTTTAATTTATATCAAAATCCACTCTTTACCATGAATACTGATAGTTTAATTAATCTCCCTTGGTCAAATTTAGATATGGATGCATGCTTAAATAACATAATTAATTCATGCAAATTAATTAATTCAAACTTCAGAAAGTTAAAACAAGAAAATGAGACTTGGAAAATTAAATTTGATATACTAAAAAAATTAATTAACAATCTTGCTAACTTAGAAAATCCAGAAATTTCTCCTCACTATGACTTTACTTGAAGTTTTTTTTGGCTATTCATAAATAGTTAGTTTAAGGACTAAAGAGTTACTTAAAACTTGAAAACCTAGTATTGGGAGGAGGTGAGATGATAGTACGTTAGGGAAACCTTTCTAATAAGGTCAAGTATGTCCTACTTGGTCTGTTTAGTCTGGTGGAACTAGCCAAAGCTACCGATCAAGACCCAAGCTAGTTAGACCAAAATCTTTCAAGAAGTAACTTGAAGATGAATTTTCTATAAAAGGCTTTGTCAAGGAAAGGGTTGATGATCCAATAAGGCTACGGCCAAAGAAGGCCTAGTGCCTCGCCAAGACCTGGAAGTCAATTATAGAAAATCAAATTCACTTTACTATTGTCAGATTTGAATCTAACATAAAATTTAAGTAAATCTTAGATTTAACACTAATTCGAAGATAAAATTAATGCATCTCACAAAACAGTTAAGGATATCCTGTTTTGTCACTTAGAAATGGGTGAGATGCTTAGGACCTAAAAGTTTAGTCCAACCCAACCAACCTTACAAACTGAATCAATTTCAAATTTCAGAATTTTAACTTTAATAAATACTTTTAAAATTCTAATTTAATTCAACTGAACAACTTTCAAAATTCAAATTTAACCCTCTTAACTAATTTTAAAATCCTCAAAAATCAAATTTAACTTTTTAAACTAAGATTTAATATTTCAAATCATCTTAGGTTTCTTTTGTTCACTTACCTAAAATTTATTCCTTTCTTTTGTCATTATATAAAGAAATTCTGTTAGGCAATCAAATTATTTTTGTTGGTCTTGCAAAAGTCACCTTGGGTATTATTTAGGTTGTTTTTTTAAAAACGTCTGCAGTCCGGGCTTTGATATTTATATTATTTTTTGGACTTAAATTTTTTTTAATCATTTTAAATAATTTCTCCTTTTCAGTTCTCTATATTAACTTTTTCAAAAAGGAGAAAGAAATTATGTTTCAAATCATTAAAACAAAATAATTATAAAAAAAACTTAGTTTTCTTCTCTTTTTGTTTGAATCAAACCCTAAGACTCAGAGGAGGATTAACTTGTGGTCAACAAGCCTCCTAGGACTATATCAGGTTTAGGGGGAGTTCAAATTAAAAGAAGAAGTTTAAAAATACTATACTTTCAAACTATCACTCATGTTTTTTGAAAACTATGCTATCATTTCAAAATATGTCTTTCAAATACTCATTTTTTTCGAAATGTTAATACTTCAAAATTCATTTTAAGAATTGTGCTTGATTTCCTTTCGATTTTGACAAACCCTAAAGACACAAAGGAAGTCTACTTCATGATCTACAAGGACTCCTAGAAAGTGTCAAGTTTAGGGGAACTCTAAATCGAAAGAAATTATTTCTGACAATTATTTTTCAAAATTATTAGTTAATTTCTATAATTTG
Source organism: Boesenbergia rotunda (assembly GCA_024364735.1). Lineage (NCBI taxonomy): Eukaryota > Viridiplantae > Streptophyta > Magnoliopsida > Zingiberales > Zingiberaceae > Boesenbergia > Boesenbergia rotunda. The sequence continues at coordinate 745,967 of JAGFNQ010001428.1, read as the reverse complement.
AATCAAAACCTTAAAAATCAGAGGAAGATCGCTTGTAGTCAACAAGCTTCCTAGGACTGGGTCAAGTTTAGGGGGAGATCAAATTAAAAGAATTATTGAGCATTTTCAAAATTATATGTTTTCATGCACTGCACTCTTAAATCTTTTTGAAAACATAAATAATTTTTCTTATATATATATCATCACCTTCAAAATTTTACTTTACTTTGGAATACTTTTAAAACCTTTTTAGAAAACTTATGAAAATAATACTTACTTGACTTTGAAAAATTTTCCAGGACACTTAGGGAAATATCCTTGTAGTTAACAAGGTTTCCTAGGATTATGTCAGACTGGAAAAGAAACCAATTCAAGTATTATGTTTTCAAAATAAAATTAAAATTTTTTATTATCTTTCAAAAGTACTTATATTTTTCAAAAATGCATATTATGTTTAAAAATACTTATATTTCAAAATATAATGTTTTCAAAAGTACTAATACTTTTCAAGGTACTAATGTTTACAAAGTACGAATATTTTTTTGTGCAATACCAACATGATTCAAAGATCAATTTATTCAATCTTGTTCAAAGTGAAAATGTCTACAAATAAAAAATTATTTTTAAAATTACACAATACCTTTTAAAGTGGAGTTTTGTTGGTGCAATTTAAAGCTTTTTGCAATGCTTTCAAGAGTTATACTAAGTATTTTTATGTTTTCAAAACTTATAGGCTCTGATACACAATTCTTTAAAAACTTATTTCAAAATATATTTCTTTATTGATATATAGCCAAGGGGGAGAGCATGAAAGAGAGAAAGGAATTTTTGTTATTTAAACTTTTATCTCTTTTTCAAAAAGCAAAGCAAAAATTGCTAAGTACTTCAAATTGTTTTTAAGTGCTAAGTGCTGTTAAAATTTCAAACTACTGTCAAAATACTTCAAGTGCTTTCAAGTATTTCTAGTGCTTCAAATTTTTTAAGTATTTCTAAGTATTTCAAATTTTTTTTAAGTGCATGTTTTTCTCTAAGTAAAATTTTTCTTAGTAAACAAAATTTATTTGAGCAAAAATTTTTGAAAATTTTGACAAATATTTCTAAGTAAAGTTTTTTGGTGAAAAACTTGTCTAGAAACTTTTTAAAGATATTGTTTTTCAAAATGTCTAAAGTGTTTCCAAACAAATTCTTCTAAGTGTGCAAATTTTTTTTGGTAAACAAATTTCTTTTTCCTAATTCTCAAAGTTGAAACTTTTTTAAGGAAATTTGGCTTCAAAATTTTGCCTAAAAATTATTTCTACAAAGCCTTGTAAGTAAAAGTAGTTTAACCAAATTTAGGCTTGCAAAACTTTTCAAAATGGAAAATTGTCCAAGTATAATATTTTTTTTTTTGCAAAGACTTTTACTGTATTTTTTGAAAAACACTTTATCAAAAACTTAGAAGTTTTTCAAAACTGAACTTAGAATTATTTCTTTCAAAAGCAATGAACGTTTTCATACTTAGAACCTTTTTCAAGAGTTAACAAAAAATCTTTCAAACTGAAAAATTGCATGTTTCTTTTAAAAAGCTTCAAAGGGAAAATTTCAAATCAGGGGGAGCTTTATGCAATGTTTCAATGTTGCAAAGTTTTGTAACATGTTTTGTTTGAAAACTATTTTTTGAAAAAGTTGTGAACTTCTTTACTTAAATTTATTTTGATAAAACTCAAAACTCTCTAGTAAAAACCTTGTTCGCCCATGTATGTTTTTGATATATGTCAAAGGGGGAGGAAAGGTCAAAGTTAAGTATTTTATAACACAAGTATTCAGGGTTTTAGGGGGAGTATGAGAAGGATTTCTTTTCAAATCTACAATTATTCAGTTCATAACGGCTACACTTCATTGATTGTTACGTTCTTTTCTTATCAATTAGAAGATTTTACTTAACTTTGAATTGTGTTGCCATAAATCAAAAAGGGGGAGATTGTTGGTGCAGGAAGCATCATATCGAACCTTGTTTTGATATTGGCAAAGGATTCAAAGTTAAGTACTATTTGTGATCTAATAAAGTTACCTGAGTGTGCAGAAAGAAGTCCTGGCGAAGGGCTGCTAGGCATCGAAACCCTAAGACCTAGCGAAGGGCTGCTAGGCATCGAAACCCTAAGACCTGGCGAAGGGCTGCTAGGCACCTGGCGAAGGACTGCTAGGCATCTATGACCTGGCGAAGGGCTGCTAGGCACCTGGCGAAGGGCTGCTGGGAATCTAAGACCTGGCAAAGGGCTGCTGGGCACCTGGCGAAGGGCTGCTGGGCACCTGGCGAAGGGCTGCTTGGAATCTAAGACCTGGCAAAGGGCTGCTGGGCACCTGGCGAAGGGCTGCTGGGAATCTAAGACCTGGTGAAGGGCTGCTAGGCACCTGGCGAAGGGCTGCTAGGAGTCTAAGACCTGGCGAAGGGCTGCTAGGCACCTGGCGAAGGACTGCTTGGTACCGAAGACCTGGCGAAGGGCTGCTAGGCACCTGGCGAAGGACTGCTGGGCAAAAGTCCAACTGGAGGAGCCGGTTGGCAAGGTAAACTCTCCTGAGAGGAGTAGGTGAGGACGCGTTCCCCGTCGAGGGAACAGTAGGCGTCGGTTCGACCTAGGGTTCCATTTGGGAGACCCGAAGTTAGAACCAAGACAGTTACGGCTGTAAAAACTAACTAACATTCTTGCCTTGTTTTTGTTTTGGAACTAACCTTGAATGCAGGGACCAAGGGAACGTGTTTCTGCAGCTCAGAACGCCCCAAAGGAGAAGGGCAGGAAGCTGGGCCAGGCGCCCGAGAGGTCTCGGGCGCCTAAGGTGAAAGACAAAACAAAGGAATCAAGAAGTGCTTCGAAACAGGCTTAGGCAGGGCGCCCCGGAGGCCCCGGGCGCCCAAGGTCAAAGCCAAATAAGCAGTCAGCAAGAATCGCTTTGAAAGCATACTGGGCCAGGCGCCCTAAAAGTCTCAGGCGCCCTGGATGTCCCGGGCACCCTGGGTCAATGCAATTCTGTGATCGAAGCAAAATCAGTCACGAAGCCAGCGAACCAAGTCAACCAGGGCGCCCCCAACGTCCCGGGCGCCCCCATCAGCTCCAGAGCCGATTCGTAGGGGATAAGCGCTGACCAAGTTTCCGATAAAGGTTTTCGGATCCAAAGGCACGTGTCAGGCGCCCCCGACGTCCCAGGCGCCCCCAGGAGCACTATAAAAGGGGCTCAACCCCTAAGGCTTCAAAATCACTTTTTCCAACGGTTCCAAGCTCTTCGTTCAAGCGCTCTGCTCCGGCAAACTCCGTTCTCGACATTCTAGCGCCGACGACGACACTCTGCTCCGAAGAATGATCCACACCGGGCGTCGGTAACGAAGAGTATACTTGTTTACTTACTACACTAATATTGTAACAATTTCTGTAAACTTTTGCGCTACTATAGAATTGCCCGCAGTAAACGGTCAAGGACCGTGGGACTTGGAGTAGGAGCCGACCGCGACTCCGAACCAAGTAAAACTACTTGAGTTCCGTGTGTGTGTTTTATTTAAATTCCGCTGCGTACTTTCTCTTTTCTTAATCCGAAAGTTTTTCACGATATTCACCCCCCCTCTATCGTGTTTCTCGATCCAACAAGCACATGTGCAAACTAGCTGAGTCGTATCTGCCTACAGAGTCTACCAAAAGTATCCAGCCAGTGAGAACTTTATGGCAAGAGTCTGACCACCTACATGATTGCCACAACTACCCTGATGAATTTCTGGATTGACATATTTGGCATCTTTGGGACCAAGACATCTAAGCAGAGGCCAGGACAAAGCCTTCTTGTATAGACAGTCACCAACCAGAGTTAACAATACTACTCACCTTTTAAGAGTCAGGTTTGATCCAGGTGGTCGAGTAGAGACTCTTCCTTTAAAAAGGAAATAAATGGAGTTCTCCAATCAACTAACTAATCTTGTACAGTCACCTTATCTATCTGCGAAACTAATTAGACTCGGGCAACTGAGTTGTCCAATGTCCATGTGGCCAAGGCACTTTCCATTTTGGCGAGTTCGCCTACCTTCTGATTTTTAGATTGAGGTACCTTCTAGATGATAACGTCATGAAATTCAACCCTTTATTTGTCGAAAGCAGCAGCATATCCCTGAAGTCGATCATTCTTGGTTTCAAATGTTCCTTCGAGCTACTGTGTGGCCAATTGGGAGTCAGAGTGAAAAATAACTTGAGAGGCACCGACCTGTTTGACAGCTCAGAGCCCGGCTAATAATGCCTCGTACTCAGCCTCATTGTTAGAGGCTCGGAAGTTCAACTATATGACTATCTGCAATCTTTCTTCATGGGGTGAAATTAGCAATACTCTCGTCCTGCTGTCTTGCTTTGTAGCTGAATCGTCGATGAAGATCCTACAAGTCTCTTTTGATTCTAGACTTAGGGTCTCTATTAGGAAACCGGCTAGAGCTTGCACCTTGATAGTCATTCAAGGCTAGTATTGGATGTCGTATTCATTGGTCTCTGTCGTTCATTTGATGATTCAACCCAAGACCTCAGTCTTAGTCAATACCCAACCCAATGGGTTGTTGGTAAGCACGATGATGGGATAAGACAATAAATATGGTTGTAATTTATGAGTTATTGTGACCATAGTCAGAGCTAACTTCTCCAAAGTGGAATACGTTGCCTTGACATCCTTCAAAAGGTGGGCAGTGAAATAGATAGCGTATTGGATCCTACCTTCTTGCCTAAGTAGAACTAAGCTGATAGCTCCTTTGGACGTGGTCATGTACAACCAAAGTGTCTCTCCTGTAACAGACTTAGAGAGGTGGGGCAAACTAGTTAGGTATACCTTGAGTTCAGTGAAGGTCTATTCACACTTGTCGTCCCACTCAAACCAAGATAACTGGCAGAGGATCTTGAAGAAGGGAAAGGTCTTGTTAGTAGATCTGGATTTGAATCGGCAGAGTGTTGTGATTCACCTGACTAATCTCTGTGTTTCCCTAAGGTTTATAGGAGAGGGCATATCCTACAACTCTTCGACTTTCTCTAGGTTAGCCTCAATTCCTCGTTTGGTTACAATGTAACCGAGAAAATGGCCATGCTTGACAATGAACAAGCACTTATTCGGAGTTAGTTTAAGAGATGATATTGGCGCAGCATGGCATAGGTTTCTTCGATGTTGTCAATTAAGTACTCAACATGGGTACTCTTGATCAGAATGGCATCCACGTAAACCTCAACATTCTTTATGACTTGCTCCCTGAAGACGCGGTCCATCAATCAAAGATATGTTGTCCCAACATTTTTTAGTCCTAAGGGCATAATACTATAGTAGAAGGTTCCCTTCGAGATGACGAAGCTAACCTTTTCTTGATCATCGACTGCAATGAGGATCTAGTGGTAATCTTGGTAAGCATCCAGCATACATATGAGCTCACAATTCGAGGTCAAGTTCACCAATTGATCTATTCAAGGTATAGGATAACAGTCATTCGGGCAAGTTTTGTTGAAATTTTGAAAGTCCACACAGATTCTCCATTTGACCCCAAGTTTGGGGACCACCACCACATTAGCCAACTAAGTTGGGTAATGAACCTCCCGGTTATGGCTAGCCTCCGCCAGTTTGGTAACCTCAACTTTAATTATTTTATTTTGTATGAGTCAAAACTGTCGATTCTTTTATCAGACCGATTGATCTTCTAGATCGATGTTGAGACGTTGTACCATGATCGAGGGAGATACGTCCGTGACCTCCTTGGCCAATGAAGCAAAGACATCATCCTGATTGAGAATAAGATAGGCAATTACCTTCTATTTCAGTTTCGAGGGAGGTTGATTGGCACCCGAGTAATCTGGTTAGGCCGCTCAGGTTTGATTGGTACTTCTTCATGTCCCACTATCAGCTGAGCTGGAGGGATGTCATGGATGAGATAAACCTCAGCTCTGCTAATTCTCCTATTCTTTCGAAAGTTAACCTTCACCATCTTAACATAACACTTTCATGCGGCTGTTTGATCACCCCTAACTTCACCCACCTAGTCGTCTATAGGGAACATTATCTTTTAGTGATAAGTGGACACCACGGCTCGAAATAAGCTTAGGATGGGTTGACCAAGGATTACGTTGTAGGCATATGAGCATTGACTACTATGAAGATAGTGGTCCAAGTTTGCTTCCAAGGTTCTTCACCTAGGTACAATGAGAGACTTATTGGAAAAGCACATTCACTAAGCTTCTCGTGTCGACTAAAACCTTAGTCACATTGTAATTAACTATGACAACCCATATCACCAGTGTGTCCTCATGAGGAGTAACGACTCCTAGGTCTCGGGAGTCAAAATTAATCAAGGGACCCATCTCTATCTGAGATTTGGAGCCAATCCCATCTCTGATCAGCGCATGTGAACTTCTTAATTTTCTCCCAACACTATATCAATATATAGATTTCCTAGATGAGTTTGATGAACAAGCCCAAACCCACCCCAATAAGCCTTAACCAAACTCAACCCATTAAACTCTTAGTTTGGTTCAAAACCAAAACTCTTTTAATTAAAACCAAACCAATTTGATTTATAATTAAACCAAAGAGCATCTAACTTGTCTTCAAAAGATGTGACACATCTACGCTTCTGTTTTGACAAATATCTTTACATATTTGCCCTTCATTTGGTCCAAATAGATTTAGTCTCTTTCGATCTAAGAATCCAATTCTCAAACTCATTTTAAATATGTCTAATAAACTTGTAGTTGTGTGACCCAATAGCTTCCTAGTTATGTTGGTCGTCCATAATTAACTATTAATTATGGATTGATCATGCGTGATACCTAGTAGTATATCATGACCCCCAATTGATCAAAAAATCATAGGTTAATCCAGAACCACTTCTGAACTTTTAGTAGCTACAGTGAGTCATGGCTAGTTCCTTTCATTCGTCTTATATTCACTTGGTTCAAGATATGATCTACGTGTATGTCCCCATTAGGCTAACTATGACACACCTAGCTCAAGTATACTTACTCATCCTGTGGATTCAAATTACCCGTACATGTGTCAAAGAGTACAATACTCTTAACATGTGATACTTTGGATAAAGACTTTGAGTAATATAATCTTGATAAGTGGCCATAGGATATATGTCTCCTCTTAAGGAGCAGTGAATCCTCTATGGACTATCCAAACACCTTCAGATACTTTAACCTATACTCAATCATCCTTGGGTCACACCTCCAAGGAGATGCTTGCTTAAGGTATCAAAGTATAAGTCTCCATGACCAAGGTGACTTGAATACCTCAAGTCAAAGGAAACTTGCACTTGAACTATAATAAGATCTTCATTGACATATCTATATATGTAGAGAATCATATGAAGTCTCATGACAGGTCACTCAAATGAACTAGACACCATAACTAGTATCCACATTTAGCTCTCGATTTCCCAATGTCTCTAGCCAGTGAGGAATAGCTACTTGGTTAGACCATAGAGCATAACCCATGTTAGTCTAACAAAATTGATGATGTCCGAATATATCAATTCGTCGACTAGGAAAGATTTTAATACATTAACAATTACACATGTAAAGATGCTCATTAGTCATGATCCAATTACAAGTTTTTTCATGCTATGAATCGTATCACGAACATTCAGTAAGTGAGTTTAAGATCTAATTAAACACACATAAAATGTGCACTTAATTAGTGAATCTTTATTTATCAAATAAATAATATATAACATAAGATAATTGCGTTAGGACATCTCTCAGATATAACAGAAATCACATGGGATATCTGCAGCACACCAAAAGAGATTAGAATGAGCATCGAGGGTGGACTAGGTGTAACCACTTTGATGCTCAAGTTAGCACAGGGGCTAAGCGGAAGCAAGAAACTAGAGTCGTCTAAGAATTTAGATGATTGTGTTCGCATACATGTGTCTGCTGGGGTGGGCGGCTTTATATAGAAGGACAAATGTATATCCGTTGCTCCGATATATGCACCTCCATTTGCCACGTTCTCCGAGATATGCGTGGATATTTTCCACTTCTTCCGAGAGAAACAGTCCCACAAATAAAGTCGTTACACCCCTCTTATGACTTTAATGGCCCACGTGGGATAGAGGGGGCTACCGACCTGGGCTAGGCATAAGGAATCTGGGAACCCAAGTTGAAGAAGTGTGTTCTGAGGGGGCCAGTTGTGCCAAATTGCAAGAGTTGTGCACACTAATCCGAGAGGCCTAGATGGTAGAATCATGGGAGTCAGGTAATAGCAGAGAGAGTCAAATGTGTTGAACTACAGGAATCGAACGAACTAACTTACGAGGCCCAGATGACTAAGTTGTAGTATTTGGGTAATGGAGCAAAGGGAGTTAGATGTGTCGAACTGTGGGAGTCGGGCTCACAGATTTGAGAGTCCTAGATGACTGAGTCATGATAGTCAAGTGGTCGAACTGAAAGAGTCGGGTATGCCTTTTGAACTCCACATCCACTTCATTTTTTACCAAGAATTTAACTTCTATTTTAATCCTTCCATGTGAAGATCTCCACTATCCCCTCATTACTCATTATTTCAATATAGATATCACATGATAGGAAATTTTAAAGAAAATTTCTAAAATATACCATACATATCTGACACCTAGCAGTGCGGACTTCGTTCGTCGTCAAGGATTGGCTCTGCCATGACTAGGGCGGAGCTAAGATATTAGTTCAATATAGACAAATTATAACTACCGCTGATAGACATGTTGCGAAGGGCGCAACAAAACCACAAGTCAAATTTAGATTTAGCTATTTAAGTCAAATGTTGATATATTATCAGTATATTAATATCAATGGCTATGACTTGGATATTTGTGTAATAATTTATTTATTTTTTGTCATAGCTGTGTAATAGTGTCTAGATCAATAACTTGCCATGACTCAAATGTACCACACCAAAATCAAACTAACCAAATCGAAGGGCATATATCCAAGCTTCTATTTAATATTTTTTGTTCAACCCACCCACACTGGGCCTGAGCTGGCTCCACCAGCGACGTGCTCGATCCCCTAATGGAAAGCACCGTGTGGTTCGAATGCTTCACCAAGATCGCCGACCACACCATGGTCGTCTTCTCCCACTTTGGCGAGGGCATTGCCCGAAGCTCCAAGTTGCCGAACAAGCTCCTCGACATGTTCGACACCTTGGACCACATTCGGTCATAGTTGGACTGCACTTTCGACAGTGAGCCGAAAGGTGATATTCACGCTCGCTTCCGTGAGCCTAGAAGCTCGTCGTCCACACAACAGGTTGGTCCCCTCAAGGCATTTATGGGAGTTCGGCCTTCTGATCAAGGGGTTGCAAGACACTGACGGGCAACAAGTTGGTCCTAAGGTTGTCTGGGGCATGATGCATTACCTCAAATGCTTCGCGACCGCCAAGTACACTGGGCCAATGGGACAAGTGCTCGTAACGGAGCGCAATTGGAGAATAAGATCGTTGTCCCGTCGTGCAGTGGACAACGATGGCCTTCTCCGTGATGCATCCAGCTATATCCTGGAGGCGTTGCAAAGGAACGTGGAGGCTAAATGAGCGTGGTTCTAGAAGAAGGGCATCGTGCTATCGCAAGTCATGGCCACCAACATGTACTGATCCGTGTACACGCGAATGCAGGGGACTGTGTTGGAGATTAAACTTGATTGTCGATAGAGATAGAGTTAGTGAATAGGCATGAAGTTAGTGGATAGAGATAGAATTTGATGAGATGGAAAATAATGGATAGATGAGGTGGAATTATTGATAAGGAGGAAGTTTCATAGTAAAATAAAAATGTCTAGATTCAATGCATGTGAAGTTGATGTTTATCCAATAAGGTTATAAATATGTAACTTTTTGATGAATGAAATCAAGTTGAGTTGTTTATTTTTCTTATTTTCTTCTCTTCGACAAGAGTACAACTCTTCTTCCATATTTTTTCTTCCAATAAAGTGATATCAGAGCTATGACTAATGGAGAGATATGGTTCTCTTCCAAGTTTCAGTGCTCAAGACGAGTAATTATGATAATTAGAGTATCAAAATGAAGGCACTTCTTGGAGCTCATGATGTTTGGGAAGTTATAGAGAAAGGCTACAGTGAGCCGCATGATGAGCCGATGCTATCTCCGACTGAAAACAACAATCTGAGAGATAGCTCTCTTCCTCATTTATCAAGCTTTAGATGAGAATGGTTTTGAGAAAATCATAAGTGCTACTTCGACTAAGCAAGAATGGGAAAAGCTCCAAGTCTCATATCAAGGAGAGGAAAAGGTGAAAAAAAAAGTATAGCTTCAAATGTTAAGAAGTCAATTTGATGCTTATAAGGGGAGATGAGTTGATATCTGATTATTTTTTTACAGTCTCTACCATTTTCAATCAAATAAAGAGAAATAGTGAGAAACTAGAAGAAGTAAGTATCATTGAGAAAATTCTTCGATCGCTGAATTCAAAATTTGATAGTATTACAACTATCATCGAAGAGACCAAGGATCTACAAGCCATGACGATATAGTAGCTCTTGTGTTCATTACAATCCCATGAAGAAAAGAAGAAATTAATTCAGAGATTACTCAATAACTCCTTAAGACTTCTCTTCGGCCAATTACTAAGAACGATGAAAGCTTTTCTAACAATAGAAGTCAACGTGGAAGAGGTCATGGACATGGATGAGGTCACGCTAGTGAACAAGAATGGGTTTTCAACAACAACAATAAAAGAGGAGAACATTCTACAAGAGGATGTGGAAGAGGGCACACAAACTTGAGGTACAATAAATCTCAAGTTAAATGCTATAATTGTGAAAAAATTAGGCATTATGCTAAAGAATGTAGATCGCCCAAGAATAAAATATATAAAAAGACAAACTATATGGAAGAAAGAAGAGAAGAAGATGGTATACTATTGTTAGCATACAAAGATAATGAAAGAGACTAAGATACAATGTGGTATCTCGACACTGGTACAAGCAATCATATATGTGGCAAAAGAAGTATGTGTTGATGCAGTCTGGCCCTGATTGCTGTTTTGGTGTTGACAACGATTTTAGTTTAAGAGAATGATTATGATATGGAAAATCCTAATCTGGGAGGTTAGGTGGATTATGATTAAGTCCTGATCGAGGATTAGGCATGATATGGAAAACCCTAACCTGGGAGGTTAGGTGTGATGATTGTGATGATTATGATTAAGTCCTAATCGAGGATTAGGCATGATGTTGGAAAATCCTAACCTGGGAGGTTAGGTGTGGAAAATCCTAGCTTGGAGGGCTAGGTGTTGAAAATCCTAACCTGGGAGGTTAGGTGTTGGAAAAGTCCTAATTCGGAAGGGTTGGGTGAAAAGTCCTAGCTTGGAGGGCTAGGTGAAAAGTCCTAACTTGGAGGGTTATGTGCAAATTCCCCTCCTGGAGAATTAGGTGAAAAAGACCTGGCTTGGAGGGTCAGGTACCTAGCTTGGAGGGCTAGGTTGGATGATGTTCTAACTCGGAAGAGTTGGGTGAAAAGTCCTAGCTTGGAGGGCTAGGTGAAAAGTCCTAGCTTGGAGGGCTAGGTGCAAATTCCCAACTTGGAGAGTTAGATGGAAAAATCCTTAGCTTGGAGGGCTAAGGTGGATGAATCCCTAGCTTGGAGGGCTGGGTAGAGTCACTGGATCGGTCTGGTGACCGATCAGGGACTGTTGGCACGCTGCTCCTTAGTGGATCGGTCTGGTGACCGATCCAGCTATGTCTGATCGGACTGGTGACCGATCAGGGAGCGCACAGTGAGATTGGGAATCTACTGTGTGGCTCCTGATCGATCCGGAGACCGATCAGGGAGCAGGCTGCTTCCTTGCTGTCTTGCTCCTGATCGGTCTGGTGACCGATCAGGGAGCAAACAGTGAGTGAGTTCCCGTGCTGATCAGAGCCTTGGATCGGTCCGGTGACCGATCAGGAACCTTGGGTTTGATTAAAAAGTTACTGTTCATCTGCTTTGATCGGTCTGAGTGACCGATCAGGATCCAATCTGATCGGTCTGGTGACCGATCAGGATCAACCCTGATCGGTCTGGTGACCGATCAGGCGTGTATTGCTGTGAGAGCTGGGAATCCCAGCAGAGCAGTGGATCGGTCTGGTGATCGATCCACGCACCCTGGATCGGTCCGGTGACCGATCACTTTAATTCAAATTTCACTGTCAGACGTCGTCAGAGCGTCTGATCGTATCCGATTTGCTGATGTATGTGATATGCTTTGTGATCTTCTGCTCTAATGCTCTGATTGAGTTTCAGGTGACAGGGGAGGATTCAAACACTCAAGGAGAAGTCAGAAAGTGCTTTCCTTGGAGCAGGTTTGTCCCTTTTCCCATCTCAGGTTGCAACGGCGAGCTGCGGACTGGAGCTAAGACTGGAGCTCGACTGAGGAGCTCAGTGAGTCCAGAGATAGCTCAGTAGAGGCTGGCGTTGGCAGAGGAGTAGCTGGGAGCTACAGAGATGGTGTCACCCGTCGCTTGGCGGAGAAACAAAAAGAACGCGAGAGTTGAGTTCAAGGAAGAGATTCAGTTTTTGAAAACCTGTGTGTTCTTGCGTTCTGCTGCGAGAAGCTTGCTGCTCTTGAGTTCTTCATCCATTCTAAGCAAGCTATTGAGAAGCATACATCATACTTGAGCGCTTGAAGGAGAAAACAAGAAGCTTGGAGTCCGACAGTGGGAAGACACGAAGCAGACGGGGTCTGCGTGAGATCGCCACTGGGTGGAGCTCGGGAAGCTGGCTGTGTTTAATCCTTGCTAAGTGTTTGAGTAAGATCTTTCTTGTTGTTGTTTCATTGTGCTCATTATATATCATTGTTTGAAACACACTGTGGAGAGGTTTCTCCACCGAGAAGGAGGTTGCTTCATATCCGGTGTTAACCGGGGCTTGATCTGCCGACGATCAAGGGATCGCCCACCTCAAGGGCACGCCAAGGAGTAGGGGCAAGTTATCCCCGAACCTTGTAAACCTTCCTTGTTAGCGATCTTGCTAGTTGTGTGTGCTTTGCAATCATTTGTTTTCTGCATACTCTGTTTTTCCATTCTTTCCGCTGTGCTACTGATATTTGAGTTGCAGAAATCGTGATTAGTTTTCAAGGGGCAAGCGATTGTCTATATTCACCCCCCCCTCTATAGCCATCTCGTTCCCAACAAGTGGTATCAGAGCAAGGTTCTCTGTTTACGGCTTAACAACCGAGAGTTCTCAACAAGATGGCTTTGAGAGAAGGTTTCTCCACCACCCGACCTCCATTCTTTGATGGCGCTGACTTCCAATATTGGAGATCAAAGATGGAATATTATTTGAAGATGGATATCCATACATGGTTCGCGGTGAAGGAAGGATTCATCCCTCCTAAGGATGATGAAGGCAAGGAACTCGAATCATCTCGGTGGACTGCCGAACAAACAAGGAAGAGTGAAGCCGACGCTAAGGCAGTTGTCACTCTACAATGTGGCATGAACAAAGACCAACTCATCAAGGTTGGTCCCTTCACGAGTGCAAAAGACTTGTGGAACAAACTCATAGAGCTCCATGAAGGCACCCGGGACTCAAGGATTGCAAAGAGGGATTTGTTCCTCAACCAACTTCAAAATCTCTCCATGAAGGAGAATGAGTCGGTAAGTGAGCTTCATAGCCGGTTCAAGGAAGTTCTCAATGGACTTCATTCAATTGATGAAAAGGTCGAAAATCGCGACCTTGTGAGGTATGTTTTGAAAGCATTTCCAAGGAATGCCTTGTGGTCATCCATGGTGGATGCCTACAAAGTATCCAAGGATTTATCTATTATAAAATTAGATGACCTATTTTGTGAGATGGAATTGCATGAAATGGCTAACAAAGGCCCCAAGGAGAAGGGGATTGCCTTAGTTGCAGGGGACCGGATCAACAAAAAGAAGGAGAAGAAGAAGGAGAAAGAGATCTCATCATCTTCATCCTCCTCCGAATCCGAGTCAAACTCAGAGGAAGAAGGCAGTGGCTCCTCCTCATCCGAAATGGCGAACTTCGTGCGAAGGATGATGCGAAGAGATCGACGTTTCAAGAGGAGAGGTAATACTAGTGAATCCAAACTTGATAAGAATAATGCATCCTGTTTTGAGTGTGGTAGGAGAGGACACTTCAAGAATGAGTGTCCGAAGCTCAAGAAGAAGGAGGAAAAATCCAAAAGAAAAGAAGAGAATTCCAAGAGGAAGAAGAAGGCGTTGAAGGCCTCTTGGGATGAGTCATCTTCTAGTTCATCCGATGACGAGAAGGAGGAGAAGAGTACAGGCAAGTGGCTCTCATGGCTCTTGGAGTGGAGAGCAGTGAAGAAACTTCAAGCTCCGCAAACACGCTTCATCATCTNATTGCATGTTTAACTAGTATGCTTAAGAAATCCAAAAATAAAGTTAAAGCATTGCAATTAGAGATGCTCAATTGAAAGCTTCTAGGGATGATAACATTGATGACTTGCATGTTGAATTACTAGAAGATGAAATTAAAGTTTTGAAACATGAGATTGTGAGCCTGAATCCTCTAAGGTTGAGGAAATCAGTGATATGCATGATAATGGGTTAGTAGAGGAGAACCAATCCTTGAAGAGTGAAGTTGAGAAGCTCAAGAATATGCTTGGGAAATTCTCAAATAGCTCTAAGACCTTAGATATGATATTAAATGCCCAAAGAGCGGTCTACAATAGGGCCGGTATTGGTTACCGCCCTAAGGAACCCTCTTTTGTATCTCTCATGTCTAGGACTGACATGAGACAACCTAGGACACCCAAGACTCAAAAGAAAGTTGTCAAGGCATGGGTGCCTAAGTCATGTTTAGTTGATGCATTAGGTCCCAAGGTTTGGGTACCTAAGACTTCTATTTTTCGGATTGTGTAGGTTGTGATTGAGGGGGAGCATCTATCAACTTGGTTCGTTGATAGTGGATGCTCCAAACACATGACCGGGGATAGATCATTGTTTACCACATTTCACAAGAAGAGTAGAGGTAATGTATCATTTGGTAACAATGGTAGCCTTAAGGTCATAGGAATAGGAGACATTCAAATATCCGGATGTCTTAGAATCTCAAATGTCCTTCTAGTCAAGGGGATGAAATTTAATCTCCTAAGTGTCAGTCAATTGTGTGACACGGGTTACACAATTGACTTCCAACCAAGTCAATGTCTAGTTAGACAAAATGACACCTTGGACACGGTACTAGTAGGAGCAAGAGTAGACAATATTTATCAAGTTTCATTTAAAAGTGCTACTAATGTTCTTGCTAAGTGTTTCATGTCAAAACAAGAAGAGTCCACTCTTTGGCACCGGAGGCTAGCACATGTGAACATGAAGAACATCCGGAAGTTGGCCAACAAGGGACTAGTTCGAGGCTTACCGAGCATCAAGTATGGAAAAGATAAATTATGTGATGCGTGTCAAATGGGTAAGCAAGCAAAATCTGCACATAAAGGTAAAAGCACTGTAAGTACTTCCAATGCTTTAGATTTACTTCACATGGATCTATTTGATTGTAGCACTATCATATCATTGAATGGAAGTAGATATTGCTTTGTTATCATTGATGACTTCACTAGATATACTTGGACTTTCTTTTTAAAACATAAGGATCAAACCTTAGATATTTTCATTTCTTTTTGTAGAAGGGTTGAAAATGAGAAATCATCAACAATTAAGACAATAAGAAGTGATCATGGAGGTGAATTTCAAAACCAAAGGTTTCTAGAATTTTGTCAAGATAAGGGTTATAGACATGAGTTTTCTACTCCTAGAACACCACAACAAAATGGTGTTGTAGAGAGGAAGAACCGTGCACTTCAAGAGGCTGCACGAAGCATGCTTAATGAGTACTCACTCCCGAGTTACTTATGGGCTGAAGCTGTTAATACAGCTTGCTATGTGCAAAACCGAGTTCTCATCCATAGGTTTTTAGAAAAGACTCCCCATGAACTTTGGTTTGGGAAACCACCTACGGTTAAACATCTTAGGGTGTTTGGTTGTAAGGTGTTCATCCTAAACACCAAGGATCACCTTGGAAAGTTCACGGCAAAAGCTGATGAAGGGATATTAGTCGGGTACTCCCTCGTTAGTAAAGCTTACCGAGTCTACAACAAGAGAACTAAACTAGTTGAGGAGTCTTCTGATGTGGTTTTTGAGGAAGTTCCAAAACCAATTGACCAGTCAGATAATGTAGAAGGAGTTCAAATCGAACTAAGGAGACTTAGTTTGAATGAAAATCCGAGTATTGTTGATGGTGATGAGTCTGATGACGATGAGCCTAGACAACTCATTGATCAGCCTGATCCTGAGGCTGAACTTGTGTCTAGTGAACTCGTTCAAGAAGCACCACCAACACCAAGACAAACGAGATTAGCCTCTAGTCATCCCCAAGATCAAATCGTTGGAGACATTCATCAAGGGGTTAGGACTAGATCATTCTTCAGGAATGAGGCTAATGAAGTTGCTCTAATTTCCGAAATTGAACCTAGAAAAATTGATGAAGCATTAAATGATCCCGATTGGATTATCGCAATGCAAGATGAACTAGGACAGTTCGAGAGGAGTCAGGTTTGGGACTTAGTCCCTAGACCCAAGAAGACCACTATTATTGGAACTAAATGGGTCTTCAAGAACAAATTAAACCACAAGGGAGAAATCATTAGAAACAAGGCACGCTTGGTAGCCAAGGGCTACAGTCAAGTTGAAGGTCTTGATTATGATGAGACTTATGCTCCCGTGGCACGATTAGAGTCCATCCGATTGATGCTTGCATTTGCAGCACATCGAGGCTTCAAACTATTTCAAATGGACGTCAAATCGGCATTCCTAAATGGTTTAATTAGGGAAGAAGTCTATGTCGAACAACCTCCAGGGTTTGAGAGTACCGAACATCCAAACCACGTGTACAAGCTCAAGAAGGCACTCTATGGTCTTAAACAAGCACCCCGGGCTTGGTATGAGCGGTTGTCGACATTCTTGATTGAAAAAGGTTTCATTAGAGGTCAAATAGACCCTACACTATTTCTACGAAGAGATGGTGACAATATATTTGTAGCCCAAGTATATGTCGATGACATAATTTGTGGCTCAAACAACAAGGGCTATTTACGTGAATTTATCGGACACATGGAGAGTGAGTTTGAAATGAGTCTAGTGGGAGAGTTGACTTTCTTCCTCGGACTTGAAATCAAGCAAACTCGCGATGGTATCCATGTGCACCAATCAAAGTACACACATGAAATGCTTCGAAAATTCAATATGAGTGATTCAAAAGAGGTAACCACTCCCATGGCTACAAACACAAGATTGGACAATGATGAGAGTGGTAAACCCGTTGATCTAACTCAGTATCGAAGCATGATAGGTAGCTTGCTATACCTCACAGCTAGTCGACCAGATATACTATTTGCTGTAGGTATGTGCGCTAGGTATCAAGTCTGTGCCAAGGAATCTCACCTAATTGCTGTTAAGCGAATTTTGAGATATCTCAAGGGCACAATTGGTGTAGGTCTTTGGTATCCCCGTACCGAATCTTTTGATTTGATGGGCTATACGGATTCCGACTACGCTGGATGTAAGTTGGACCGGAAAAGCACTAGTGGGGGCTGCCAATTCCTAGGATCGTCTCTAGTAAGTTGGTCGAGTCGGAAGCAACATTGTGTTGCTCTTTCCACTACCGAGGCAGAATATATCGCCATGGGAGAGTGTATATCACAATTGTTGTGGATGATCCACACCTTAGAGGACTATGGATTGGGTTATAAGGGTGTGCAAGTGTTATGTGATAACATTAGCACAATTAACTTAACCAAGAATCCGGTCCATCACTCTAGGACAAAACATATTGAAGTAAGACATCACTTCATTAGGGATCATGTAGCTAGGGGGAACATCATACTCTCACATGTAGAGTCAAAGTCAAACCTAGCTGACATTTTCACTAAACCACTTCCCGAGAGTGAATTTAGTTTCCTTAGACGGGAATTGGGAATGTGTCGCGCTTCATGATGTTCAAATTGTGGTCAAAACCCTTCATGATTATTTCAAGTTGTTAGGGAACAATTGGGTAACTTTGGGAACATCTCACACAAACTATAAGGGTTACCAAAATATTTTTGTTTGCTAGATATGGGGTGAGATGTTAGGTTCAATTAATTTCTCAAATGTCATTGCATCAATTGAGAAATTAAGTTGACGAGATAATAATCACGGTGGTGACCAAGTGTGGGGAAAACCATTGCATAACATATGTGTATATGGCTCCATGATCATACTTGGACATTCCAATCAAGGCAACTTGATTGGACACTTGAAGTTGGAGTAAAAAAAATTGTTTGAAGTTGCTTGATTGATTGATGGTTGAGTTTGACTCCATTAAGATGGGTCAAAGTGTTTGATGAACCTATAAGGACTTTAGATTCTTGTTCAAGAATCAATTTTAGTCATAAAGACCTGTCCAAGTTAGACAAAATCCATCAAAGATCGTTTGGAAATTTCAGAAATTCTGAAACTGAATATTCCAGGTCGTATCAGGAACCCTGATCGGTCACCGGACCGATCAGGCATAGGACTGATCGGTCCCCAGACCGATCTGACTCCTTCCTGTGTCGGATCTCCCGAAATTTGACTAAGTGTCTGAGCTAGCCTGGATCGGTCTCCAGACCGATCTGGCACCCTGTGGGGATCGGTCCACAGACCGATCAGGGAGTTCAGATTTTCTCTTCGGACCCTACTGATCAAATCCTGATCGGTCACCCGACCGATCAGGAGCGCATCTGATCGGTCATCAGACCGATCAGGACCACGCCAGTCCGATCAGGATCGCATCTGATCGGTTTGGACGCGATCTGATCGAACGGTGATCCGATCAACCACATTAAATTTTGGTTGGTGGACCGATCCACCAACCGATTAACTCTCCAATCGGCGTTTTCCCGAACCCTAGCGCCGAAACCACCCCGTCTGTGCAACCTTGAGTGAGCGAGAGAAGTCTCTGCGTCCTCCTTCACGCTCGTGCGATCTCCTCTGCGGGCGATTTTCTCCAGCTTGAAGGCTCTTCCTTCACGCGCGTTCTCTCTGTCGAAGTCTTCCAAACGAGTATCAATGGCACCAAAGTAAGTGTTTGGCTTCATTTCCCGTTTCCAAGAGATCATGAAATATATATTTGTGAAGCTAATCGTATTTTTGTTCTTGTTCTTGCTGTGATCTCTCGTTCCGTGTGTCTGTGCCGTGACCTATTTCTTACCGTGACCCTCTTCCTCATTTCTTACGACCAAACTTTTATGTCCATCTTTTGATTGGGTCTCATCCTATGATCAACTCTTGTATGATTCAATCTCTGTGTCATGATCAATTCAAATCCTATTAGAAAGTCATCTAAGGGAAAGGAGGTAGCGGAGGGTAGTTTGAGGGGGAAGACTACTTCTTCAAGGTCTCCACCTCCCCCACATACTCGATTTCAGAGTGTTGGTCTTGCTCTCAATTTCGATTGACACAAGTTTAACCTCATGCCGTGTCGATCTATAGACCCAATTTTTATCTATGAGCACTGTCCAACAATCCGACAATATATTGACTTTTATAATCTTCAACCCATATTGCACTTTGAAGGTCCGATCAATCTTGATTTGGTTTCTGAGTTCTATAATAACATGGTGAGTGGGAAGGGCACGGGGTGGAAAACCCGTGTTGCGGGTATCGATCTCGATTTCAATCAATCTATTTTCACTACTTTTCTAGGGTGTCGCAGGTCGACCAATGATTTCTTCCTCTACCCTTTTCCTCCCACTCCCTTTCCAGCTCCTTTCAATGGAGTGACTTCCGATTCCATCTATGAGTACTTTCTAGGTCATCCCAGGCCAGAGGGCTCTGGTGAGCGCACCCGGGCTTTTCCCACTTTTCCTGCTCTTCAACTTTCACCCGTTGACTATGTGTTATTTAAAATCATCACCAATTGTCTTCTCCCCACTACCTCGGAACATCTTGATGAGATCCACCCATTCCACTGTTTGATGCTCTATGGGATGCATCAGCAGCTAGATTTTGACCCAGTGGCTTCAGTCTATTTCTCTATCATCGCCCACAGTTTGCCGTTATCCCAGTCGATCTATATGCCATTCGGTCACATCATCACTGCCTGGCTAGAGTCGGTAGGCGTCGATATTTCACAGGGTCACATTGTGCCTATGGTACGACAGCATTGTCGTCTGGATAAACGCATGTTGGCTCAGTCTGGCGTGGTTGTGGGATCACAGGGGCTGCAGTGGAAGGATCGGAGACCCATGGGAAAGTTACCAAAAGCGGTCCTTGGCACAGAGCACTCTACTGATGATTACGACGAGCAGGCTCCTGACCTGTGCTAGCAGGTTGCGGAGATAGAGCGGATGCTGCGGCACGAACTACATGTTTCCGAGCTCTGGCAACAGGAAGTCAGCTCCGAGTTTCAGTCCTTCGATCGCTGTCTAGATGCTCTAGTATCTGAGGTCTCGGAGATGGACTCGTTCCAGGATCGATGGTATGAAGAGTGGTATCATCACACATTTCCTGATGATGTATCCCCCAGTGGCCCTTCACCTGGGGATATCATATGTATTGATGATTATGATGACGATGTTGTTGTCGAGTGACGTTATATGACTTTTGGCTATATGCCTTTTTGACTTTGTTGTTGTGACCTTGAGTCACACATATTTTGCTACGTGTTTGGATGCTTTCATGCTTTGACCCATATGTTTTATCTGCCATGCTTACTCTACTATTGTTGATGCCATGCTGATTGTATATCTATTATCTGCATGATTATTCGATTGCCATGTTCATGCTTACATTGCCATGTCTAGTTGATCCTCATGAATATTATGGCATGCTTTGGGAGTCTATATTTCACATTCATATGATACATGTGACTGCTATGTCTTACCTTAATCTTTTCACATGTGTTCGTATGAGTAATCCACAAATTATCACATTTTTGAGTTGGGACCCTCTAGGTTTGAGGGGGAGTTTATCTTAACAGTCCCTCTTACCCCTTTTCGGTGTTCGACAAAGGGGGAGAGAGTGTGATTGGTTAAGTTTAGAATGACCATGTTGTAGGGGGAGGATCTGGATTCCCCTATGATTCATAATGTTGGAAAATTGATTGAGAATCCCTAAACTTAAAATCGGGTTGTCAAACAACAAAAAGGGGGAGATTGTTGATGCAGTCTGACCCTGATTGCTGTTTTGGTGTTGACAACGATTTTAGTTTAAGAGAATGATTATGATATGGAAAATCCTAATCTGGGAGGTTAGGTGGATTATGATTAAGTCCTGATCGAGGATTAGGCATGATATGGAAAACCCTAACCTGGGAGGTTAGGTGTGATGATTGTGATGATTGTGATGATTATGATTAAGTCCTAATCGAGGATTAGGCATGATGTTGGAAAATCCTAACCTGGGAGGTTAGGTGTGGAAAATCCTAGCTTGGAGGGCTAGGTGTTGAAAATCCTAACCTGGGAGGTTAGGTGTTGGAAAAGTCCTAATTCGGAAGGGTTGGGTGAAAAGTCCTAGCTTGGAGGGCTAGGTGAAAAGTCCTAACTTGGAGGGTTAGGTGCAAATTCCCATCCTGGAGAATTAGGTGAAAAAGTCCTGGCTTGGAGGGTCAGGTGCCTAGCTTGGAGGGCTAGGTTAGATGATGTTCTAACTCGGAAGAGTTGGGTGAAAAGTCCTAGCTTGGAGGGCTAGGTGAAAAGTCCTAGCTTGGAGGGCTAGGTGAAAAGTCCTAACTTGGAGGGTTAGGTGCAAATTCCCAACTTGGAGAGTTAGATGGAAAAATCCTTAGCTTGGAGGGCTAAGGTGGATGAATCCCTAGCTTGGAGGGCTGGGTAGAGTCACTGGATCGGTCTGGTGACCGATCAGGGACTGTTGGCACGCTGCTCCTTAGTGGATCGGTCTGGTGACCGATCCAGCTATGTCTGATCGGACTGGTGACCGATCAGGGAGCGCACAGTGAGATTGAGAATCTACTGTGTGGCTCCTGATCGATCCGGAGACCGATCAGGGAGCAGGCTGCTTCCTTGCTGTCTTTCTCCTGATCGGTCTGGCGACCGATCAGGGAGCAAACAGTGAGTGAGTTCCCGTGTTGATCAGAGCCTTGGATCGGTCCGGTGACCGATCAGGAATCTTGGGTTTGATTAAAAAGTAACTGTTCATCTGCTTTGATCGGTCTGAGTGACCGATCAGGATCCAATCTGATCGGTCTGGTGACCGATCAGGATCAACCCTGATCGGTCTGGTGACCGATCAAGCGTGTATTGCTGCGAGAGCTGGGAATCCCAGAAAAGCAGTGGATCGGTCTGGTGATCGATCCACACACCCTGGATCGGTCCGGTGACCGATCACTTTAATTCAAATTTCACTGTCAGACATCGTCAGAGCGTCTGATCGTATCCGATTTGCTGATGTATGTGATATTCTTTGTGATCTTCTGCTCTAATTCTCTGATTGAGTTTCAGGTGACAGGGGAGGATTCAAACACTCAAGGAGAAGTCAGAGAGTGCTTTCCTTGGAGCAGGTTTGTCCCTTTTCCCATCTCAGGTTGCAACGGCGAGCTGCGGACTGGAGCTAAGACTGGAGCTCGACTGAGGAGCTCAGTGAGTCCAGAGATAGCTCAGTAGAGGCTGGCGTTGGCAGAGGAGTAGCTGGGAGCTACAGAGATGGTGTCACCCGTCGCTTGGCGGAGAAACAAAATGAAACGCGAGAGTTGGTTTCAGTATCAGATTCAGTTTTTGAAAACCTGTGTGTTCTTGCGTTCTGCTGCGAGAAGCTTGCTGTTCTTGAGTTCTTCATCCATTCTAAGCAAGCTATTGAGAAGCATATATCATACTTGAGCGCTTGAAGGAGAAAACAAGAAGCTTGGAGTCCGACAGTGGGAAGACACGAAGCAGACGGGGTCTGCGTGAGATCGCCACTGGGTGGAGCTCGGGAAGCTTGCTGTGTTTAATCCTTGCTAAGTGTTTGAGTAAGATCTTTCTTGTTGTTGTTTCATTGTACTCATTATATATCATTGTTTGAAACACATTGTGGAGAGGTTTCTCCACCGAGAAGGAGGTTGCTTCATATCCGGTGTTAACCAGGGCTTGATCTGCCGACGATCAAGGGATCACCCACCTCAAGGGCACGCCAAGGAGTAGGGGCAAGTTATCCCCGAACCTTGTAAACCTTCCTTGTTAGCGATCTTGCTAGTTGTGTGTGCTTTGCAATCATTTGTTTTCTGCATACTCTGTTTTTCCATTCTTTCCGCTGTGCTACTGATATTTGAGTTGCAGAAATCGTGATTAGTTTTCAAAGGGCAAGCGATTGTCTATATTCACCCCCCCCTCTATAGCCATCTCGTTCCCAACATAGACTTCATACTTAAACATCATGTCATAACAAGCTTAATATCATATCATGAGGTTCATTTCATATCATGCATAACATCATATCATAAGTTTCCATAAGTCACTAATCGAGCATATACTTAACAAAAGTAATGTTCTTAGCATAACGGCAAACGTTTGATTTCATGGGCCAAGTCACTATCACACACATATAATCTTGCCCTCCTGCTGCTTCCTCATGGTCCCCTTGCATGATCTGCGGTATAAGGAAAAAGACTATAAGCACACAGGCTTAGTAAGACTCTTTCCTACTCACTAAAATCATTCGTCATTCATTCATAATCATATGGAACATAAGCATCATAACATTTCTATCATAGCATAAAGCATAAACATAGGCATAAATCTAATTAAACATTCTTATCATGGCATAAAGTATAAACATAGGCATAAACATAATTAAACATTCTAAGCATGGCATCATACATGGCATGAACATAAGCATAAGATGTAAATCAACCATAGGCATACTTTTTAGCATATCAAGCATAGACATCGTAAACATTCTAAGCATGGCATGATACAGGGCATAGCATAACTTAATAAACTTTCCTAGCATGGCATGAGACATGGCATAAATATAAACATAAGATATAAACCAACCTATATGGCATAAACATAGGCATACATTCTAGCATATCATAAGAGCATCTTCTGACCATAATCATAACATGGATCATTCATTCTCATACATATCTTTTAACATGGAGCATAAGCATAACACATCATTATCATAACATAATGCATAACATGTATGAATGCATGGGTGGAATGCATATACATAGGGATGCTTAACTTTTAAAATCATACTTTTAAAATGCTTAAACATAATCATCATAACATTTGGGGTCCCCGGCTTGTATCACATACATACATCATAGCGCGCATCCCTAGTAAGTCCGAGGTAGCGAGCCCCGACCTACTAGGGTAAGGACAGCATAGTCGGTAGTCCCCGAACCGAGGCGTTCTCAAGGAGCCCATCCCTGTTGCACAGCTCCGGTAGTGTCAGAACCGTGGACAGCTCTGGTAGTCCAGAACCGGGGCGTTCTTAAGGTGCCCATCCCTTGGACCCATACTTGGGTCCGGTACAAGCTCATTCATAAAGTAAAATACTTTGCATGCTTCATCATTCATAAGACATTCATAGCATACTTATCATGGCATCATTCTTATCATGAACATGATCATAACATATTTATCATGGCATCCTTCTTATCATGAACATAGACATAACATACTTGTCGTGACATCATTCTTATCATGAACATAAATGTAACATACTTATCATGGCATCATTCTTATCATGAACATAAACATAAGATACTTATCATGGCATCATTCTTATCATAACATACAAACATAAAGTATGGTGCTTAAGGTTAGGGTTATGGGTAACTTAATTTCCATCACATGCTTGAACCTTTACGTATACTTTATAATGAGCATAAACCATCATTCTTTGGGTCCTAACTCCATCCCAAACCCTAGATACCTGCCTTGGCCGAAATCCATAAGGCCCATGGGGGTATGGAAAAATTCCATTAAAATCCCCAATCAATCATAAGACACTAATTACATTTTTACCATAGAGCCACTGGAGCCCTTACTTGAAATAAATCATAACTTTTTCTTTATTATTCCTTCTTGGCCGAAACTTATAGAGTCTCTAGACCGTGTGGAAATTTACATAATCACCCTCCATCACCCTTATATCATGACAACATATCAAATGTATACTTGAAGTTTAGAACTCACCCTAATCCTTGGGTCCTTGAGGTTGGCCGAAACATATAGGGTCTCTAGGGTACCCCCAAAAATTCTCAAAAATTGTATTTAATCTATAACATCATCAGAAAACATTTAAACAACATTATCAAGGTTTTTAGCATATTTATAGACACATAAATCATGGTGGCCGAAACCCTCAAGCTTAGGGTTCTTGGTTTTGTTTCTTTCATGTTGGACGAAACCCTAGAGTGTCCTAGGGTACTCCAAAAATTCCCAAAAATTATACTTAACCTCTACACATCATAAGGGAACATTAAATAACATCATAACGATTTTTACATATTAATAGACATTTAAATCATGGTGGCCGAAACCCATAAACATAGGGACCTTGGTTTTTGTCCCTTTCATGTTGGCCGAAAACCTAGAGTGTCCTAGGGTACTCCAAAAATTCCCAAAAATTATACTTAACCTCTACACATCATAAGGGAACATTAAATAAGATTATAAAGATTTTTAACATATTTATAGACATTTAAATCATGGTGTCCGAAACCCATAAACATAGGGACCTTGGTTTTTGTCCCTTTCATGTTGGCCGAAACCCTAGAGTGTCCTAGGGTACTCCAAAAATTCCCAAAAATTATACTTAACCTCTACACATCATAAGGGAACATTAAATAACATTCTAAAGATTGTTAACATATTTATAGACATTCAAATCATGGTGGCCAAAACCCATAAACATAGGGACCTTGGTTTTGTTTCCCTTCAACATCAAATCCAAAAACTAACCCATATATCATGCTAAAAATCATGGAAATCATAGGGAACTATTATACCATAGGTGAGGGAGTCTTACCTTAGATTCTCTTGATTTTTTGAACCTTGAAAGAGGAGGAAATGGTAAGATCTTTGGACCCTTGCACACCCTTGTCCTTGTATCCTTGAAAAACTCTTAGACCTTGGAGATAAGACCCCTTGTGGAGCTTTTCCAAGGGAGAACCTTTCCTTGGGTGTTCGGCTAGGATGAGGGGAGAATGAGTTTCGAAGATGCAAGGAATGAGAAGAAGAAGTAACTCCCAAACCCCCCTATTTATCACCCATTAAAGAGGTAAATGAAAAGTCTCTCCATGGCCCTTCATCTTCTTCTACTCCTTAACCACCATCCACTTCATTTCCTCATAAGAATTCCTTGCTAGGTGAGTTGGTTAAAGCATTCATGGTTGTACAAGAGGTCCAAGGTTCAATCCTTGGCCCATGCACCTTTATTTTTTGTTTTATTTTTATTTTATTTAAATCCTTTTCCTTATTTTCGAAAATTCCCCTTTATTTCAAAAATTCTCCTAAAATCACCCATAATTATGCTAATATTCCTAAATAAAATCCTACTTATATTTATACTAATCTCTACCTAAAATCCCCCTATAGTTATGGTACTAAAAAGCCTATATAAGACCCATTAGTGCTGAGTTTTCTCAATTTAAATGAGAAAACATGGGTTTTCTAGGCCAAAGTTGGTATTAATACCTCTAGGTCCTTCGGAAAATTATTTAAATATGCTCAATATTTTCATAAAATATTAAGAGAATTTTCTGGGTCGTTACAATCCCCCATACCTCGTGAAAGTTCGTCCTCGAACTTAGAATAACTCCGGGTACTTGCGCCTCATTTCGTCCTCGCGTTCCCAGGTAGCTTCCTCGAACCGCTGGCTTTGCCATAAGATCTTGACTAGAGGTACCTCCTTATTCCTCAGCTTCTTGACCTCCCTATCCAAAATCTGGATGGGTCTGCTCTCATAACTTAGGTCCTCTTGTACTTGTACTGTCTGCGGCTCGATCACTTGGTCCATATTTAGGATACACTTTTTAAGCAGGGATATGTGGAATACGTTATGGATGGCTGACATCTCTGGAGGCAGCTCTAATTCATATGCCACTTTACCGACTCTCTTCAGAATCAGGTACGACCCCACATAGCGCGGACTTAGTTTCCCTTTCTTCCCAAATCTGGTCACCCCCTTCATAGGGGCCACTTTGAGAAACACCAAATCTCCAACATTAAATTCCAGTGGTCTACGCCGGACATCGGCATAACTCTTCTGCCGGCTCTGAGCAGTTTCTATCCGTTGTTGAATATTCTGTATAGCTCGGGTGGCGCCGTCAATAACATCCGTTGTGAGCCCCATCTCTTTCTTTTCACCACCCTCGTACCAACATATCGGAGACCTACATCTCCTCCCATACAAGGCTTCATAAGGTGCCATTCCGATTGTAACTTGGTAGCTATTATTGTAAGCGAATTCCGCCAAGCATAGATATCGACACCAACTTCCCTTGAAATCCAGGGCACAAGCTCTCAACATATCTTCTAGCACTTGATTCACCCGCTCAGTTTGCCCGTCAGTCTGCGGGTGAAAGGCGGTGCTAAATCGTAATTTAGTGCCGAGAGACTTCTGAACGCATTCCCAAAAACGCGAAGTAAAACGACCATCCCTATCTGAGATGATGGTCTTGGGAACTCCATGAAGTCTGATTACTTTCTTAACATATCATTGAGCTAGTATCCTTAATCGCTCTATGCTATAATTATATGCATATATCATACTTATATGTTATTATAATTATGGGTAAACCATAGTAGTATGCCTCCGATATATTAGTTCACTACATGAGCCATGAGTTATTTTGATAATAATCTTATATTAGTACATGCTCTCATATTATCATCATTTGCCTCATATAATTTGATACAATTGTGTGATACGATTGACACTTTATTGTTAATATCAGGTTCATGGGCATAAGATTGAAATACACACTCGACAACTAGTATTAGTATTAACTTATTGGTTCACAACCTAACCAAACTCAATGAAATAGATGGGCTGCCATCATGCCCATAACAAAGAACATCATGGCAGTCACTGCCCCTCCTTCATTCAACTCTCCCTGGCCTACCTCAGGGTCTTCCACCGTCTCCATCGGCTCCTCTTCCTCTATCTCGGGAACCTCCTCGGCCCCTTCAGGGTCTTCCCCAAACACCCAGGGCTCCTCAAACATCTCGAGCATCTCGGGGTCTTCTTCGAACACCTCGAGATCGTCCTCGCTCATCGGGTCTTCCTCGAACATTTCGAGCATCTCCGGGTCCTCCTCGAATGGCTCGGGATCCTCCTCATACATCTCAGGATCCTCCTCTAACAGCTCGGGATCCTCTTCGTACATCTCCGGATCTTCTTCAAACATCTCCTGATCCTCCTCTGAGTCCCCCAGGTCCTCCGGGAACTCATGGCGGAGAAGCTGTCTACATAATTCCGTATAGCAGATACGGCATCCGTGCTGCCCCCAAATCTGATGAGCAACCACTCTCGCCCGGTTGGGCAATGAACGAAGTAGAGCCCCGATCCTATGATCATCCACGACTGGAAATCCCTCCTGCTCCAGTTTCCAAAACAGCCGGTCCAATTTCCCCATATTGCCCTGGACTCCAAGGACTGGGCTATACTCCACCTCCCCTATCTGCTCCAGCAACTCCCCACTCCGCCCCAGATAACCACTCCTGGTGCCAATCTCGTGCGACATCTGGAATTGGAAAAAAAACACAATCACTACGGAACTGACAAAAAAACCAGTACAAAACTAGTTTCTCTTTTTTTTTTCAATTCACAAATATATACAGAGAAAAGCACGCAAGATATCACTCCCAAAAGTTTCTATATATACATGTTCCTACCCCTATTTTATTCTAAATATCAAATTCCTAAAATAAGATAAAGCATCATTCGTCGTTACCTATCGTAATGTACTTTTCATCATAAATACCGTTCATACTTGCATATCTTAATACTATCAGATATGTAAAGAGGTACTTACTTGGAAGCTGCAGGAGAGGGCTTGATGTGTGTGTAGTGAGATGGTAACCGCTCTGATACCAACCTGTAACGCCCGCTTTTTTTTTTTTCCTAAAGCGGCGTTACGCTAACATACTTCAGGCATGTAACATCATACTGCAGCGGAATAACTTAAACTTTACATGCCCCTACTACCAATTCTAACATAGTGACATGGACACTAGACATATAGACTTCATACTTAAACATCATGTCATAACAAGCTTAACATCATATCATGAGGTTCATTTCATATCATGCATAACATCATATCATAAGTTTCCATAAGTCACTAATGGAGCATATACTTAACAAAAGTAAAGTTCTTAGCATAACGGCAAACGTTTGATTTCATGGGTCAAGTCACTATCACACACATATAATCTTGCCCTCCTGCTGCTTCCTCATGGTCCCCTTGCATGATCTGCGGTATAAGGAAAAAGACTATAAGCACACAGGCTTAGTAAGACTCTTTCCTACTCACTAAAATCATTCGTCATTCATTCATAATCATATGGAACATAAGCATCATAACATTTCTATCATAGCATAAAGCATAAACATAGGCATAAATCTAATTAAACATTCTTATCATGACATAAAGTATAAACATAGGCATAAACATAATTAAACATTCTAAGCATGGCATCATACATGGCATGAACATAAGCATAAGATGTAAATCAACCATAGGCATACTTTCTAGCATATCAAGCATAGACATCGTAAACATTCTAAGCATGGCATGATACAGGGCATAGCATAACTTAATAAACTTTCCTAGCATGGCATGAGACATGGCATAAATATAAACATAAGATATAAACCAACCTATATGGCATAAACATAGGCATACATTCTAGCATATCATAAGAGCATCTTCTGACCATAATCATAACATGGATCATTCATTCTCATACATATCTTTTAACATGGAGCATAAGCATAACACATCATTATCATACATAATGCATAACATGTATGTGTTGGTGTAAGTTGCATCAATGATGTTCTCCTTTATGTGTTTTAATGTTTGACAATGTACTTAAGTCAGTAATATATTGAACAGACAAAGGGGAGCGAAGGAGAAGTAACCTAAGCTTGAGAAAAGTCCTAGTTAAGCTAGGCATGGAAACCCTAAGACCTAGCGAAGGGCTGCTAGGCTCTGGCGAAGGGCTGCCAGAACGAAAAAGACCTAGCGAAGGGCTGCTAGGCTCAGGCGAAGGGTTGCCAGAAAGAAAAGACCTAGCGAAGGGCTGCTAGGCACCTGACGAAGGGCTGTCAGGAAAATAAGTCCTAGCGAAGGGTTGCTAGGCACCTGACGAAGGGTTGTCAGGGGAACAAGTCCTAGAGAAGGGCTGCTGGGCACCTGACGAAGGGCTGTCAAGGAAACAAGACCTAGCGAAGGGCTGCTAGGCACCAAGCGAAGGGATGCTTGGTATCCAAGACCTAGCGAAGGGCGGCTAGGCAACAGTCCACCCGAAGGACCGGGTGGCAACCGTCTCCTGAAAGGAGTAGGTGAAAGGCGCTTTCTCGGGGGTAAGAGTTTGCGTCGGTTCGACCTAGGGTTTCGTGCAAATCCGAAGTCCGAACCAAGTCACTAAGGCTAACATTATATGTATCCATGCTTTGTGTATATGAATCTTGCAGGTATCAAGAACCGGAGACAAAGCAGCTAAAACTGGCAAAAAGCCTGCTGGAGGCTCTAACCAGGGCGCCCCCAGCAAGGGGGGCGCCCCCAGGTAGTGCTAAACAGGCAGGAAACGTGTGCATGCAGAACAGGTGTCAACCGGGGCGCCCGGAGCGTCCGGGGCAGCCTGATTAGTAGCTGTTTTGCTG
Organism: Boesenbergia rotunda; assembly: GCA_024364735.1. Classification (NCBI taxonomy): domain Eukaryota; kingdom Viridiplantae; phylum Streptophyta; class Magnoliopsida; order Zingiberales; family Zingiberaceae; genus Boesenbergia; species Boesenbergia rotunda. The sequence continues at coordinate 715,134 of JAGFNQ010001428.1, read as the reverse complement.
TTTCGAAGCCAGAACACAGGATAAGCCTCCACGGGGGCGCCCTGAGCGTCCGGGGCACCCTGGTCAAAGATCTTATCCCCTACGGCGAGGTAGGTGCAAGGATGAGGTTTGACCGAGTCTTCCGGGGCGCCCCCAGCAACTAGGGCGCCCCCAGGAGTGCTATAAAAGGGGTCTCGACCCCTCTGCTTAAAACACACTTCCTAACTGCGATTCTATTCATTCCGACCGACGACAACGTGCTAAAGACGAGGCTCTACGACCGGGAGGCTCCAGGAGGAAGTGCACGGCACTTCGGAGGTCCAGATCGGCCGAGCTTCACATTTTTGCTTGGTTTGCAATTAATTACAGTATTTATTTTTCTTTATTATTGCTTGTAATATTGCACTGTAAGTCGGGTTTCTCCGCCTCCGGAAATTTCAGAAAGGAGACTATTAGTGGACTCAACGCCGAGTACATAGGCCTTGGACGTACTGACCCTGGGGGGTTGGGAACCAAGTAAATAAACCTGCCGTGTCCCCTGTTTTGCTTTCTTTTATTTTATTTTTATGTTTCCGCTGCACTAACGCTCTGAGTCCAGAAGTCTTACGAAATATTTACGAAAGTTTTCACGATCGATATTCACCCCCCCTCTATCGACGGCACCGGTCCTACAAGTGGTATCAGAGCCAAGTTGCTCTTCACCGGACTAACCGCCGACGGAGCAAAGACGCCAGGAGTTGAGGGGGAGCCCAGGGGTGAATCAGGTACAATTTTTTTTAATGTCTAATTTTAAATTGCATATTATTTGTTTCACGTGCAGGGAGAGAGGGCACTATAAAAATCAGTGCCCTACTCGTAAGACTCGGTCTACACCACCGGCGGCGAAGGAGGTACCAGCGCCAGGAATCCGGAAGAACAAGGAACATGTACAATGCTTCAAATGCGAAAAATTCGGACACTACAAAAACAAATGTCCAGCAAAGGTATGAAAAATATATGTTCCAAAAATTTTACAAGATCCTGCACTGCCATGTGATAATTCAGTTAATTTTCCTAAAAAATTAAATTTACTGCATAGTAGATTAAATATTTTGCATGATAAATTACAAAATGTGAATACAACTAAAATATCAGAAATTAATTGTTTAATTCAGAATATCAATTCAGAAATTTCTAATATTAATTCTGAAAATATTAATACTGATAAAATTAATTCTGATAATTTATCTGAATTTGATAATTTTTCTGATAAAATTATTTCTGATAATCTTAATTCAGACAAAATTAATCCTAAGGATAATTCGGAATTCAAATTTGAATATCCTAAGGATAAATCCGAATTCAAATTTGAATATCCTAAGGATAAATCCGAATTCAAATTTGAATATCTTAAAGATAAATCCGTAATTAATCCTGAAAATCTTAAACATATTGAAAATATATCTGAGGATAATTCTGAGGATAACTTTGAAGATAAAATTCTCCTAGATAATAATTTAATCATAGATAATATTGAATATTACTATAAAACTTTAACTAGTGGCCCAATTTACTCCACGTACTATGAGAATATTGAAAAATCTAATCTTGAGGAGGATATAAAACTCTCTAAGATAAAGGTCATAATTAATAAAAATTACAAAAATTCAAATAAATCAAAATTATTAGAAAAACTTGAAAAGAAAGACAAAAATGAAGAAGAAATTTTTGAAATAATGAAAATGATGAATTTAAACCCACAATTATTAATTAATCATTATAATTCGAATTAAATCTTAATTTAATCCTAATTAAATTCGAATTAAATCCTAATTAAATTCAAATTAAATCTTAATTTAATCCTAATTAACTTCAAATTAAATATTAAAATTAAATCCAAATTAATCACTATAACATTAATTGAATTAATTCAAATAATTCAATTAAATTCGAATTAATTCAAATAATTCAATTAAATTCGAATTAATTCAAATAATTCAATTAAATTCGAATTAATTCAAATAATTCAATTAAATTCGAATTAATTCAAATAATTCAATGAAATTCAAATTAATTCAAATAATTCAATTCGAATTAATTCAAATAATTAATTAAATACAAAATAAATCTTAAATATTAAATATTAATTAAATTCAAATCAAATCTTAATTAATTTTTAATAATTCAAATTCAATTAAATATTAATAATTCAAATTCGAATTAATTAATTCTTAATAATTCAAATTCTAATAAATTAAACATTAAATAATTTAAAATAATTCAAATTAATTAATTAAATCTTAAATAAGTCTAAATAATTCAAATTAATTCAACTTTAATTAATTCAACATTAATTAATTAATCCTTAATCATTATAATCTCCAATTAATCCACTTAAATTCAATTAAATTCAAATTAATTCAATTAATTCACCTTAATTCAAATTAATTCTATAAATTCACTTTAATTCAATTAATTCAAATTAATTCACTTTTCAATTAAATTCAAATTAACTCAACTTTAATTCAATTAAATTCAAATTAACTCAATTTTAATTCAATTAAATCCAATCTTAAATCACTTAAACCTGAACCAAACTAAAACCTTACCCAAACCGCAACAATTAATTCAATAAAATCAAATATGTCAAAGTGGGTTGACATATTCGCAGGTTCACACGATATGTATCAAATCGAGAATTTGATACATTCTTAGAAACAAAAATAAAATGTCTTGACTTGTTTGACTCATGCATAATTGCCATGCCATGCATTTGCTATTTTCTTTTAAAATATATGACATGTCATTCATATTTAATTTTTATGCATAATTTAGAAAGGTTATAAGAAAAAGATAATTGAAATTTGGCAACATAGTATTGGGAGGAGGTGAGATGATAGTACGTTGGGGAAACCAACTCTAATAAGATCAAGTCTACTTGGTCTCTTTAGACTGGTGAAACCAGCCGAAGCTACCGATCCAAGACCCAAGCTAGTTAGACCAGAAAATGACCTAATTTAATTTGAAAATGAAATTTCATTAAAAGGCTTTGTCAAGGAAAGGGTGGATGATCCCATAAGGCTACGGCCAAAGAAGGCCTAGTGCCTCGCCAAGACCTGGAAGCCAATTTCTGAAATTCAAATTCAAATTATCTTTTGTCAAATTCGAATCTAACACAAATTTCAATTAAATCTTAGATTTAATAATGGAAAATGATTCAAGCATCTCACAATACACCTATAAGGCAATCATGCTTGTTGTATTGATACATCTAAAATGGGTGAGATGTTAAGGACTAATAAATTGAAAAATATTTTTCAAAATTGTTTTTCAAAATTGTTAGAATATTTTCCTAAAAATATATTTTTCAAAATAGAGCTTTAACATAATAATGTTTTTATGGAATTCATGCTTGTCTGATTGATTATATATATTACACATTTTTCAAAAAGGTATATTGTTTTCAAAAATTGATTGACTCACGCAATTAGACACAAGCCTCTTAGGACAGCACTAAAGTTCCTTAGGGCACTTAGATAGAGTCAAACGGCATTGATGCAGGGGGAGTGCTTTTCATATTTTTCAAACTGCACTTTAAAAACATTACTATTATTTGAAAATATCTTTTCGAAAATCATGCTTTAATCGTTATCACTTGTGGCTTTTCGAAAAAGATTTTACCTATTGCAAAAATCAAATGTTTACCTGTTCTGTTGATTCTGATAAACCCTAAAGACACAGAGGAAGGTCCACTTCATAATCTAAAAAGGACTCCTAGGATATGTCAGATTTAGGGGAAGTCTGAGTCAAATTTTTTCAAATCTTAAACTATTTTTTATTATTAGAAAATTCCTTTGATTTGAATCAAACCTTAAGACTCAAAGGAAGAGTACTTGTGGTCAACAAGCTTCCCAGGACTGAGTCAAGTTTAGGGGGAGGTCAAATTAAAAGAATTATTCAATTACATGCTTTTAAAATACTAAAAATCTATGTTTTTCAAAATACCACTTCTTAAAATTTATGTGACTTATGAAATGATTTTGAAATAATAGTTACTTAGGTTGGAAAATTCCTAGGACACTTAGGAAATGTCCTTGTGGTCAACAAGGTTTCCTAGGATAGTGTCAGACTGGAAAATAGACCAAGTTAAGTAAAATATTAGATCTTCAAAATTCACACAGTTTTTCAGCACATACTTTGTGAAATATTATCATTTTTCTTAAAAATTTATAATGATATTTACTTGTTTGAAAACTTTCCAGGACACTTAGGAAATGCCCTTGTGGTCAACAAGGTTTCCTAGGATGGTGTCAGACTGGAAAAGAAACTCAATCAAGTAAAATATTTTCAAAAAAAAAAGTACTTATGTCTTTCAAAACCAATATTCTTAATTTTGAAAAAAAAATATTTTCAAATGTATTGTTAAGTACTTAATTTCTCAAAAAATATACTTATATTTTTTCAAAAAGGGATTTAAATAATCTTTTAAAAGTACTTGCACTCCTTACAAATCATCTTTTCAAAGTACTTATATTTTAAACCTAGAGCATTTTTCAAATTTATGCAATTTTTTTAAAAAACAAAATTGCACTAAGTATTTTCAAAACAAAAATTCAAAGTTTTTTATTGTTAATGCAAGTTTTTTTGATGCATGACAAAGGGGGAGAGAGTGCTTAAGTTAGAATTTTTTTTTCAGTTAGAAAATTTTTTACTCTCCCAAAACCTATACCTTTTAGTTTTTCTATCCCAAGGATAGTAATTTAGCCCCTTAAACCAATCTAACTTAAGTTATTGTCAAACATCAAAAAGGGGGAGATTGTTGGTGCAAGTTGCATCAATGATGTTCTCCTTTATGTGTTTTAATGTTTGACAATGTACTTAAGTCAGTAATATATTGAACAGACAAAGGGGAGCGAAGGAGAAGTAACCTAAGCCTGAGAAAAGTCCTAGTTAAGCTAGGCATGGAAACCCTAAGACCTAGCGAAGGGCTGCTAGGCTTTGGCGAAGGGCTGCCAGAACGAAAAAGACCTAGCGAAGGGCTGCTAGGCTCAGGCGAAGGGTTGCCAGAAAGAAAAGACCTAGCGAAGGGCTGCTAGGCACCTGACGAAGGGCTGTCAAGAAAATAAGTCCTAGCGAAGGGCTGCTAGGCACCTGACGAAGGGTTGTCAGGGGAACAAGTCCTAGCGAAGGGCTGCTGGGCACCTGACGAAGGGCTGTCAGGGAAACAAGACCTAGCGAAGGGCTGCTAGGCACCAAGCGAAGGGATGCTTGGTATCTAAGACCTAGCGAAGGGCGGCTAGGCAACAGTCCACCCGAAGGACCGGGTGGCAACCGTCTCCTGAAAGGAGTAGGTGAAAGGCGCTTTCTCGGGGGTAAGAGTTTGCGTCGGTTCGACCTAGGGTTTCGTGCAAATCCAAAGTCCGAACCAAGTCACTAAGGCTAACATTATATGTATCCATGCTTTGTGTTGGTGCAGAATGCACCCAAGTCAAACCTGTGTTTTGATATTGGCAAAAGGGTTCAAAAGTTAAGGGTTAGCTGTTGTCTAACAAAGTTCTTGAGTGTACAGGAAAAGCCCTAGCAAAGGACCGCTAGGCTCTGGCGAAGGACTGCCAGAATGGACAAGTCCTAGCGAAGGAATGCTAGGCACTGGCGAAGGACTGCCAGACAGGAAAAGCCCTAGCAAAGGACTGCTAGGCTCTGGCGAAGGACTGCCAGAATGGACAAACCCTAGCGAAGGAATGCTAGGCACTGGCGAAGGGCTGCCAGAAGAAAAGACTAGCGAAGGGCAGCTAGGCACCAAGCGAAGGGCAGCTTGGCAACTCAAGACCTGGCGAAGGACTGCCGGGCAAAAGTCCAACTGGAGGATCCGGTTGGCACCAGGTAAATTCTCCCGAGAGGAGTAGGTGAGGACGCGTTCCCCTTGAGGGAACATTAGGCGTCGGTTCGACCTAGGGCTCCATTTTGGAGACCAAAGTCAGAACCAAGACAGCCAAGGCTGTATAATTCATTATGTTATTGGTTTATTGTGTTTTGGACTAACCCTGGATGCAGGACCAAAGGAACGTGTGTTTGTAGCTCAGAATGCCTCAAAGGAAAGAGGCGATCGCTGACCAGGGCGCCCGGAGTGTCCCGGGCGCCCTCAAGGTGAACACAAAACACAACACAACCAGAAGAACCTCGACAGTACATTCTGAGGGCGCCCCCGCTGTCCCGGGCGCCCCCATTGCAAAACAACTCTGCCTTGTCTGCGCTACACGCCCAGGGCACCCCCGCTGTCCCGGGCGCCCCCAGCCAGACTTGCCGAGAAGACCTCAGCGCTGCGGATAAGAGCTGGCCGAGTCAACCAGGGCGCCCCCAGCGTCCAGGGCACCCCCGTCAAAGGGTTATCCCGAGTTCTTAGGGATAAACCCTTGACCGCGCCTTTTGGGGATCAAGCGCCACGTGGGGGGGTGCCCCCGTCGACCAGGGCGCCCCCAGGCCCTATATAAAGGGCCCTCGACCTCCTTCTTCAGAGCATCAATTGCTTCGACACTTCTGCGCTCTTCTGCTTCCGCGACACGCTCCAGAAATCTTCCAACTCGAGCTGACGACGTCCCGCTGCTCCGAAACTTCGATCTACACCGGACGTCGGTAACGAAGAGCTGTATTTAAAGTTTACTAAACTGTTCTTGTTATAATCTTTCTTGTAAACATTTACGAACTTATAGAATTGCCCGCAGAAAACGGTCAACGACCGTGGGCCTTGGAGTAGGAGTCGACCCAGGCTCCGAACCAAGTAAACTGACTGTGTTTGCATTGTTCTGTTTTTCTTTTATTTCCGCTGCGCACCCGCTCTTTTTAAATCCGAACGATTTGCGACATTCACCCCCCCTCTATCGCATCTCTCGATCCAACAAGTGGTATCAGAGCGGGGAATTCAAACTTGGTGCAACCACCAGTTTGAAAATTTTTCGGATTTCTTTCGTTTTTCTCTCTCAATTTTTTTTTAATTTTCGTTCGAATTTTTCTTTCAAGGTTGGTGCAACACCCCTTGAAATTGTTTTTATTTCTTTTCTTCCCGCACTACTAATCCAAGACCAAGTCTTGGAATATTCTTGTTTTTTTGTTGTTTGCTATTTCAGAACAAATGGCCATCCAAGAAGGCTTTAGCACCGCCAGACCTCCACTTTTCAGTGGAGAAGACTTTCCTTACTGGAAAAGTCGAATGGAGGTCCACCTGAAAACTCAGGTGGATATGTGGATAATCATCCAAACTGGACTGATGATTCCCACTAATGCTGATGGCGTACCACAAAACTACTCAGAGTGGGACACTGCCCTCAAACGCAAGATTGAAGCTGACGCCAAAGCAACTCAGACCCTCCAATGCGGACTGACAAAAGAGGAGCTGAACCGCGTAGGCCCATTCAACAGTGCCAAGGAGCTATGGGCTAAACTGATCGAGCTCCACGAAGGAACTTCAGATACAAGGATCAGCAAACGGGACCTGCTACTAAACAAGCTCTTCACAATCAAGATGGCAGATAACGAGACAGCAGCCCAGCTCCACGCCAGAATCCAGGAACTGATGAACGGTCTTCACACAATAGGTCACCAGGTTCAAAACCGTGATCTAATAAGGTATGCCCTAAACGCGTTCCCTAGGACCACCTTGTGGGCATCTATGGTAGATGCATACAAGGTCTCTAGGGATCTTTCAAAAATTAAGTTAGATGAGTTATTTTCTGAACTTGAGCTGCATGAACAGACTAACTGCAATTTGGTCGAGAAAAGTATAGGTTTTTTTGCAGGGAAAACAGGAAAGACGACCAAGAAAAAAACTCAAGTTGAACCTGAATCACCTCAGATTCAGAAACAGAAGATCAAGAAGAAGATCAATCTGAACTGGTCCGGCTGGCTCGAAGCTACTACAAAAAGTTGAAGAACCAAACCAACACACGGAGAACAAGCCGAAGAAAGGACGGACAAGCTGAACCGGCAACTGACAAACAAAATCCCAACGTAACCTGCTACGAATGCAAGAAGAAGGGCCACTACAAGACTGAATGTCCAAGTCTAAAGGAGTCCAAAAAGACCAGAAAGAAGAAGGCACTCCAAGCAACCTGGGACGAGTCTTCCTCAGAAGAAGAAGAAGAAGCACCCCAGTCCAATCTTCTAGCCTTGACAGCTTCGGATCAAATCGAGACTGACTCAGACTCGGACCGGGACGACGGCAAGCTGACATTCTCCGACGACGGCGAAATAAGGGTAACGGGTTTTTCAAAATTGCAATTGAATTCGCTTATTTCCTATCTATCCCGAGATTTGGCGAAAGCCAAACTCCGAATTGAGTCCCTCCGACAGGAAGTAAAACTCCTGAAAGAGGAAGCTGATTCTAAATCCTTAACTGAGAAACTTCAGGAAGGAACCCCTGATCAAGTTGAAAAACTTGAATCAGAGAATTCCTCCCTGAAAACTCAAGTTAAGGACTTAAGAACAGCTTTAGAACGATTCACTTCTGGTTCCAAGAATCTTGATATGATTCTGAGAAAACAGAAGTCTGTTCTAAACCGATCCGGACTTGGCTATAGAACCAAATCTCGGCAAAGATCTTACTTTGCTGTACTGAACCAGTCAAGACCTAAGGTTCAGGCATGGGTGCCAAAACTGTGCCTGACTAAACCAACTGGTTCAAATCAATTTTGGATCCCCAAGGACCAGATTCACATCTTGCCTAACCCATACAGAGGCTTTAGTCCAGGGGGAGCCAAAATCAAAACAATTCTTATAATTAGATAATTTTTTTAATTGATTGATTGTTTGTTTATTTAATTTTTTGCAAATTGCCATGCTTAGATTTAAGGAATACTTAGATTTAAGGACTAAATTACTTGAAACTTGAAAACATAGTATTGGGAGGAGGTGAGATGATAGTACGTTGGGGAAACCAACTCTAATAAGATCAAGTCTACTTGGTCTCTTTAGACTGGTGAAACCAGCCGAAGCTACCGATCCAAGACCCAAGCTAGTTAGACCAGAAAATAACTTAATTTAATTTGAAAATGGAATTTCATTAAAAGGCTTTGTCAAGGAAAGGGTGGATGATCCCATAAGGCTACGGCCAAAGAAGGCCTAGTGCCTCGCCAAGACCTAGAAGCCAATTTCTGAAATTCAAATTCAAATGATCTTTTGTCAAATTCGAATCTAACTCAAATTTCAAATAATTATAGATTCTAATCTGTTTTCAAAACTTCTACTTCTTAAACTTATTTCTTTTTCAAAAATCACTTAATCTATTTTTCAAAATTTCTAAACTTATTTGTTTAAAAATCTGTTTTCAAAATTAAATAACTTTTTCGAAAATAAATTGAAATTCCTTTTCAAAACTAATTTCTACCATCAAACCTGTCTCACAAAAACCTTTAGGTTAACGTGTTTGAAAACCCTAGATTCATTGAGACAGGAAAATTAAGCTCAAATTAAACCACCTTGCTTGTGCTTTCTTAATCATGGTCAAACTGTGGTTAACATAGTCAAACTATGATTAACATAGTCAAACATGGTCAAACACAGTCAAACGAAGTCAAACAGTCAAACCTGGTCAAAACAGTCAAAAGGCTGCTACCTAGGGCGCCCTGACCGTCCCGGGCGCCCCCAAATGCACAAGGTCAAAGGCTGCTGAAAGCAGTCCATGAGGGCGCTTGTAACCTGTCGGGCGCCTCCGACAACACTGACAACGTACTTGCTCCAATCAAAGCAGCAAAAGCTGCATTTGACCGATTTGACCAGGGCGCCCGTGACCCGTCGGGCGCCCCTATACGCTTCTGTCCCCCACGCTGATTAAAGCAGTCAAAAGGCTGCAATCAACCACCTTTGACCAGGGCGCCCGTGACCTGTCGGGCGCCCCCATCGACAAACTGTCGTCCACACCAGTCAAAACAGCAAAAGCTACAATTGACCAGCCTTGATCAGGGCGCCCGTGACTTCTCGGGCGCCCCCACAGACCTTTTTCAGTGCCCTAGGCAAATCGAGCTGTTGAGGGCGCCCGTGACCTCCCGGGCGCCCCCATCAAACCCCTATAAAAGGGACCCGAGACTCCTTCATTTCCCACACCAATCTCACACTTCTTCTTCCCCTTGCCTCATTCTTGTGGATCAAGTGAACCTAAGCTCACCCTTGCCTCAACCATGCCTCCAAGGTATGAAATTTAGTTGTGTAATTAATTTTTCTTAAATTACATATTTCCTTTTTTTTGCATATTCTTTAAGTCTCTTCTTATAATCCAAGGTTTATCCTTAATTACTCATTTTTTCTACACTTAGAAAACGCCGAGCAGTTCAGTCGAACCCCGGTAACGAGCCCAGTCCCGACCCTAGGTTTCCAAACCTAGAACTTTGTAACAAATTCGCCCGAACCACCTACGTCCCGATTAAGACAAGTTACCTTAACCGTCATTTCTTTTCCCAATCCTGTCCAGTTGCAATGTCCGCAATTAACTTCTATCAATTGGATAACCTCGTATTCTGCACACATTCGATCAACAACACCCTATGTGCAGAATTCTATAACAACATAGTTAGGCTTACCACATTGAGCAGCTGGAAACTCACCAAGGCTACTATACCGAGTACATGAGCGCGTTTGCAGCAGAGAGGGAGGAAAGAAACGCCCAGTATCAGGAGATGATGACCATGCTTAGATCCTGGCATCCAGGCTCACCTGATCAGCCTGGTCCCTCTTCTTAGATGACTTGGACATGTACCTATTTGACTACCCCTACTGAGTAGGGTTGGCTTCTGTTGACTTGTACTAGACTTCTGTTTGACTTATGCTTATTTTAGCTTGGCTTGCTTACTTTTGACTTAATTAAGTTAGGATTATGCTTAGTAGAATAGAATCATTTGGTTTTTGCTTTAATTTTAAAATGTTTTAAATTGATGTTAAAATGGTGTTTATTTTAAAAAGTTTTTCTAACTTAAATCTTAAAAAAGTTTTACTTTGGTCTTAAAATTTTTTCCTTGACTTAGTTTTATTTAAAAAACTACCCGCTTCAAAACTAGGGTTTTCTGCAAAATGGACTTAGCCTAGGCTCTAACCCTAGAATTGCATGCACCTATAGACTTAGAAGCCAGCATCTCACAAGCACCTAAGGATACTTTTTGATTGATAACCTAGAAAGGGTTGAGATGCTTAGGTCTTTGCCTCAATTCAAGATGCTTTAAGTCAGTGCATCGGCAGCAATTGGGGCACTAAATGAACAGCAATCAGGTTAAGTGTCAAGTTTAGACAATCTAACTTGAACAATGCACTTAACTTGACTAACCCTAGCGAAAACTACTGTTTATAACAGTTGATAAGTAGCTAATTGGGTTAGACACATCCCTAAAGATTTAACCAGACTTAGGTTCCAGTGTGATTCAGTACAGCAAATGCTTTAATTATTGCAAATATTTTTCTACATTTTTTTTATATATGTCAAAGGGGGAGAGTTGGAAAGGAAAGAGGGAACCTAAAAAGTTTTTTTCAAATTTTTCCTTTATTCAAAAAAGTTTAAACTCAAAGTTAGAAATTCAAAGCTTAAATTTATCCTGTAAAAAATTTCTAACTCTGAATTATTTCTAAGCTTAATTTTTTTTGCTTAAAATTTCTAACTTTGAAGTGTTATTAATTTTTGCTCAAATTATTCTTTAAAATTTTCTAAGTCTGAAGTTTTTCCAAAACTGAAAATTTTCTAAGTCTGAAAATTTTTCCAAACTGAAAATTTTCTAAGTCTGAAGTTTTTCCAAAACTGAAAATTTTCTAAGTCTGAAATTTTTCCAAAACTGAAAATTTTCTAAGTCTGAAGTTTTTCCAAAACTGAAAATTTTCTAAGTCTGAAAATTTTTCCAAACTGAAAATTTTCTAAGTCTGAAGTTTTTCCAAAACTAAAAATTTTCCAAAAGTCTGAAATGTTTCTAAAACTGAAAATTTGTCTAAGGTCTTCAAAGTTTTCCAAACTTAGAACATCTTTTCGAAAAACTTAGCAGATTTCCCAACTTATTATCAAAACATGAAATCTTCTAAGTACTTAACTCACATCACCTATGTTTGAAAAACCTAGGGGGAGATTTCTTCCAGGGGGAGGGAATCTAACTTAAGGATTTCAATTTCAGCATTTTTTTTCCATAACTTTTTTGAACTAGGTTGCCATATATCAACAAGGGGGAGATTGTTGGTGCAGAATGCACCCAAGTCAAACCTGTGTTTTGATATTGGCAAAAGGGTTCAAAAGTTAAGGGTTAGCTATTGTCTAACAAAGTTCTTGAGTGTACAGGAAAAGCCCTAGCAAAGGACCGCTAGGCTCTGGCGAAGGACTGCCAGAATGGACAAGTCCTAGCGAAGGAATGCTAGGCACTGGCGAAGGACTGCCAGACAGGAAAAGCCCTAGCAAAGGACTACTAGGCTCTGGCGAAGGACTGCCAGAATGGACAAACCCTAGCGAAGGAATGCTAGGCACTGGCGAAGGGCTGCCAGAAGAAAAGACCTAGCGAAGGGCAGCTAGGCACCAAGCGAAGGGCAGCTTGGCAACTCAAGACCTGGCGAAGGACTGCCGGGCAAAAGTCCAACTGGAGGATCCGGTTGGCACCAGGTAAATTCTCCCGAGAGGAGTAGGTGAGGACGCGTTCCCCTTGAGGGAACATTAGGCGTCGGTTCGACCTAGGGCTCCATTTTGGAGACCAATGTTAGAACCAAGACAGCCAAGGCTGTATAATTCATTATGTTATTGGTTTATTGTGTTTTGGACTAACCCTGGATGCAGAACCAAAGGAACGTGTGTCTGCAGCTCAGAATGCCTCAAAGGAAAGAGGCGATCGCTGACCAGGGCGCCCGGAGTGTCCCGGGCGCCCTCAAGGTGAACACAAAACACAACACAACCAGAAGAACCTCGACAGTACATTCTAAGGGCGCCCCCGCTGTCCCGGGCGCCCCCATTGCAAAACAACTCTGCCTTGTCTGCGCTACACGCCCAGGACGCCCCCGCTGTCCCGGGCGCCCCCAGCCAGACTTGCCGAGAAGACCTCAGCGCTGCGGATAAGAGCTGGCCGAGTCAACCAGGGCGCCCCCAGCGTCCAAGGCACCCCCGTCAAAGGGTTATCCCGAGTTCTTAGGGATAAACCCTTGACCGCGCCTTTTGGGGATCAAGCGCCACGTGGCGGGGGCGCCCCCGTCGACCAGGGCGCCCCCAGGCCCTATATAAAGGGCCCTCGACCTCCTTCTTCAAAGCATCAATTGCTTCGACACTTCTGCCCTCTTCTGCTTCCGCGACACGCTCCAGAAATCTTCCAACTCGAGCTGACGACGTCCTGCTGCTCCGAAACTTCGATCTACACCGGACGTCGGTAACGAAGAGCTGTATTTAAAGTTTACTAAACTGTTCTTGTTATAATCTTTCTTGTAAACATTTACGAACTTATAGAATTGCCCGCAGAAAACGGTCAACGACCGTGGGCCTTGGAGTAGGAGTCGACCCAGGCTCCGAACCAAGTAAACCGGCTGTGTTTGCATTGTTCTGTTTTTCTTTTATTTCCGCTGCGCACCCGCTCTTTTTAAATCCGAACGATTTGCGACATTCACCCCCCCTCTATCGCATCTCTCGATCCAACACTTTGTGTATATGAATCTTGCAGGTATCAAGAACCGGAGACAAAGCAGCTAAAACAGGCAAAAAGCCTGCTGGAGGCTCTAACCAGGGCGCCCCCAGCAAGGGGGGCGCCCCCAGGTAGTGCTAAACAGGCAGGAAACGTGTGCATGCAGAACAGGTGTCAACCGGGGCGCCCGGAGCATCCGGGGCGCCCTGATTAGTAGCTGTTTTGCTGTTTCGAAGCCAGAACACAGGATAAGCCTCCACGGGGGCGCCCTGAGCGTCCGGGGCGCCCTGGTCAAAGATCTTATCCCCTACGGCGAGGTAGGCGCAAGGATGAGGTTTGACCGAGTCTTCCGGGGCGCCCCCAGCGACTAGGGCGCCCCCAGGAGTGCTATAAAAGGGGTCTCGACCCCTCTGCTTAAAACACACTTCCTAACTGTGATTCTATTCATTCCGACTGACGACAACGCGCTAAAGACGAGGCTCTGCGACCGGGAGGCTCCAGGAGGAAGTGCGCGGCACTTCGGAGGTCCAGATCGGCCGAGCTTAACATTTTTGCTTGGTTTGCAATTAATTACAGTATTTATTTTTCTTTATTATTGCTTGTAATATTGCACTGTAAGTCAGGTTTCTCCGCCTCCGGAAATTCCAGAAAGGAGACTATTAGTGGACTCAACGCCGAGTACATAGGCCTTGGACGTACTGACCCTGGGGGGTTGGGAACCAAGTAAATAAACCTGCCGTGTCCCCTGTTTTGCTTTCTTTTATTTTATTTTTATGTGTCCGCTGCACTAACGCTCTGAGTCCAGAAGTCTTACGAAATATTTACGAAAGTTTTCACGATCGATATTCACCCCCCCTCTATCGACAGCACCGGTCCTACAGTATGAATGCATGGGTGGAATGCATATACATAGGGATGCTTAACTTTTAAAATCATACTTTTAAAATGCTTAACATAATCATCATAACATTTGGGGTCCCCGGCTTATACCACATACATACATCATAGCGCGCATCCCTAGTAAGTCCGAGGTAGCGAGCCCCGACCTACTAGGGTAAGGACAGCATAGTCGGTAGTCCCCGAATCGAGGCGTTCTCAAGGAGCCCATCCCTGTTGCACAGCTCCGATAGTGCCAGAACCGTGGACAGCTCCGGTAGTCCAGAACCGGGGCGTTCTTAAGATGCCCATCCCTTGGACCCATACTTGGGTCCGGTACAAGCCCATTCATAAAGTAAAATACTTTGCATGCTTCATCATTCATAAGACATTCATAGCATACTTATCATGGCATCATTCTTATCATGAACATGATCATAACATATTTATCATGGCATCCTTCTTATCATGAACATAGACATAACATACTTGTCGTAACATCATTCTTATCATGAACATAAACGTAACATACTTATCATGGCATCATTCTTATCATGAACATAAACAAAAGATACTTATCATGACATCATTCTTATCATAACATACAAACATAAAGTATGGTGCTTAAGGTTAGGGTTATGGGTAACTTAATTTCCATCACATGCTTGAACCTTTACGTATACTTTATAATGAGCATAAACCATCATTCTTTGGGTCCTAACTCCATCCCAAACCCTAGATACCTGCCTTGGCCGAAATCCATAAGGCCCATGGGGGTATGGAAAAATTCCATTAAAATCCCCAATCAATCATAAGACACTAATCACATTTTTACCATAGAGCCACTGGAGCCCTTACTTGAAATAAATCATAACTTTTTCCTTATTATTCCTTCTTGGCCGAAACTTATAGAGTCTCTAGACCGTGTGAAAATTTACATAATCACCCTCCATCACCCTTATATCATGACAACATATCAAATGTATACTTGAAGTTTAGAACTCACCCTAATCCTTGGGTCCTTGAGGTTGGCCGAAACATATAGGGTCTCTAGGGTACCCCCAAAAATTCTCAAAAATTGTATTTAATCTCTAACATCATCAGAGAACATTTAAACAACATTATCAAGGTTTTTAGCATAGTTATAGACACATAAATCATGGTGTCCGAAACCCTCAAGCTTAGGGTTCTTGGTTTTGTTTCTTTCATGTTGGCCGAAACCCTAGAGTGTCCTAGGGTACTCCAAAAATTCCCAAAAATTATACTTAACCTCTACACATCATAAGGGAACATTAAATAACATCATAAAGATTTTTACATATTTATAGACATTTAAATCATGGTGGCCGAAACCCATAAACATAGGGACCTTGGTTTTTGTCCCTTTCATGTTGGCTGAAACCCTAGAGTGTCCTAGGGTACTCCAAAAATTCCCAAAAATTATACTTAACCTCTACACATCATAATGGAACATTAAATAACATTATAAAGATTTTTAAAATATTTATAGACATTTAAATCATGGTGGATGAAACCCATAAACATAGGGACCTTGGTTTTTGTCCCTTTCATGTTGGCCGAAACCCTAGAGTGTCCTAGGGTACTCCAAATATTCCCAAAAATTATACTTAACCTCTACACATCATAAGGGAACATTAAATAACATTCTAAAGATTTTTAACATATTTATAGACATTCAAATCATGGTGGCCGAAACCCATAAACATAGGGACCTTGGTTTTGTTTCCCTTCAACATCAAATCCAAAAACTAACCCATATATCATGCTAAAAATCATGGAAATCATAGGGAAATAGGTGAGGGAGTCTTACCTTAGATTCTCTTGATTTTTCGAACCTTGAAAGAGGAGGAAATGGTAAGATCTTTGGACCCTTGCACACCCTTGTCCTTGTATCCTTGAAAATCTCTTAGACCTTGGAGATAAGACCCCTTGTGGAGCTTTTCCAAGGGAGAACCTTTCCTTGGGTGTTCGGCTAGGATGAGGGGAGAATGAGTTTCGAAGATGCAAGGAATGAGAAGAAGAAGTAACTCCCAAACCCCCCTATTTATCACCCATTAAAGAGGTAAATGAAAAGTCTCTCCATGGCCCTTCATCTTCTTCTACTCCTTAACCACCATCCACTTCATTTCCTCATAAGAATTCCTTGCTATGTGAGTTGGTTAAAGCATTCATGGTTGTACAAGAGGTCCAAGGTTCAATCCTTGGCCCATGCACCTTTATTTTTATTTTATTTTTATTTTATTTAAATCCTTTTCCTTATTTTCGAAAATTCCCCTTTATTTCGAAAATTCTCCTAAAATCACCCATAATTATGCTAATATTCCTAAATAAAATCCTACTTATATTTATACTAATCTCTACCTAAAATCCCCCTATAGTTATGATACTAAAAAGCCCATATAAGACCCATTAGTGCTGAGTTTTCTCAATTTAAATGAGAAAACATGGGTTTTCTAGGCCAAAGTTGGTATTAATACCTCTAGGTCCTTCGGAAAATTATTTAAATATGCTCAATATTTTCATAAAATATTAAGAGAATTTTCCGGGTCGTTACAAGTTCAAACTTAGAATTGGTTCAGTACAGTATCTTACCTTGATTACTCATTGTTTATTATATTTTTTTTGATATATGGCAAGGGGGGGGGGGGTGATTGGAAAGGAGAGAAAAAAAATTGTTTTAAACTTAAAACTTTTTTTCAAAAAGATTTTATTGTTTTTCAAAAAGCAAAGTCCTCTGCTTGAAAATTTTTTTTCAAAAAGATTTTATTGTTTTTCAAAAAGCAAAGTTCTCTGCTTGAAAATTTTCTAAGTAGTTAAACTGCTTTTTAAAGTATCTAAGCTGCTTGCAAATTGTCTAAGTGTCAAAACTTCAGAATAAGCTTAGAAAATTTTCTAAAGTGCAAAAATTAAGTATTTTGGAAATTATTTTCGAAATTAGTTGCGTTCAAAAATTATTCTATGTACTAATTCTAAATCTTTGGCTGGCTGAAAATTTTCTAAGTATAAAATTTATTCCAAATTTTCCAAGTGCCCAACTCAAAATATTTTTTGGAAAATGTTTTCTTACTTGGTTGAAAACTTTCTAAGTATAAATTTCAAATTCTCTTGAAAATTTTCCAAGTGCCCAACTCAAAATATTTTTTGGAAAATATATTCTTACTTGTTTGAAAACTTTCTAAGTATAAATTTCAAATTCTCTTGAAAATTTTCCAAGTGCCCAACTCAAAATATTTTTTGGAAAATGTTTTCTTACTTAAACTTGTTGTGAAAATTGTCTAAGTACCGAAAACTTGAAAAATATTTCACTTTTAGACATAGAAACTTTTTCAAAAATCCCACGAACTTTTGAAAAACCTAGGAGGAGATTTCTTCCAGGGGAGGAAATCAAAATTGGTACTTTACCTGCTTTTTGTTTAACTTAACTTTTTGAACCAGGTTGCCATAAATCAAAAAGGGGAAGATTGTTGGTGCAGGCAACACCTATGTCAAACCTGGGTTTTGATAATGGCAAAGGGTTCAAGAGTTAAGATGTTATTTTTAGTCTAATGTGTTCGCTGAGTGTGCAAAAAGAAGTCCTGGCGAAGGGCTGTTGGGCACCTAGCGAAGGGCTGCTAGGCATCGAAGCCCTAAGACCTGGCGAAGGGCTGCTAAGCACCTGGCGAAGGGCTGCTAGGCATCGAAGACCTGGCAAAGGGCTGCTGGGCACCTAGCGAAGTGCTGCTAGGCATCGAAACCCTAAGACATGGCGAAGGGTTGCTAGGCACTTGGTGAAGGGCTACTGGGCAAAAGTCCAACCAGAGGAGCCGGTTAGCAAAAAGGTAAACTCTCCTGAGAGGATTAGGTGAGGACGTGTTCCCCATCGAGGGAACAGTAGGCGTCGGTTCAACCTAGGGTTCCATTTGGGAGACCCAAAGCCAGAACCAAGACAGCTATGACTGTAAAAACTAACTAATATTCTTGCTTTGTTTTTTGTGGAACTAACCTTGGATGCAGGGACCGAAGGAGTGTGTTTCTGCAGCTCAAAAAGCCCCAAAGGAGAGGGGCATGCAGCTGGGCTAGGAGCCCGGGAGGTCCCGGGCGCCCAAGGTCAAAGCCAAACAAGCAGTAAGCAAGAATTGCTTCGAAACAACACTGGGCTAGGTGCCCGGGAGGTCTTGGGCGCCCAAGGTCAAAGCCAAAGATGAGTCGAAGCAAAATCAGCCACGAAGCTAGCGGACCCAGTCAAGATGGGCGCCTGAGAGGTCCCGAGCGCCCCAGTTAGCTCCAGAGACGATTCGAAGGGGATAAGCGCTGACCAAGCTTCGGATAGAGGTTCTCGAATCTGAAGGCACGTGTCAGGTGCCCTCGACGTCCCAGGCACCCCCAGGAGCACTATAAAAGGGGCTCGACCCCAAGGCTTCAGAACGATAATTTTCCAACACCTCTAAGCTTTTCGTTCAAGCGCGCTACTCCAGCAAACTCCGTTCTCGACATTCTAGTGCCGACGACGACCCTCTGCTCAGAAGTATGATCCACACTGGGCGTCGGTAACGAAAAGTGTACTTGTTTATTTACTGCACTACTATTGTACCAAACTCTGTAAATCTTTGCGCTACTATAGAATTGCCCGCAGTAAATGGTCAAGGACCGTGGGCTCCGAACTAAGTAAAAAATAACTGTGTTCCTCGTGTTTGTTTTTAATTTCGCTGCGTATTTTCTCTTAAATCTTATCCGAAAATGTTTTCACGATATTCACCCCCCCCTCTATCGTGTTTCTCGATCCAACAAATAGGGCTTTAGACACCTCAAACCGCTCGTGCCTAGCTTGCCCTTGATATAGTTGCTTTAGATGCTCAACCATCTCATGTGCATTCATGTTCTGATGTTGCTTCTGAAGCTCAGAGTTCACGGTGGCAAGCATAAGGCATGATCATCAAGTGCATCATCCTGATGCTTCTTGTAAGCATCCTTTTCGGCACGGGTAGCGGTAGCGGCGGGTGCTTCTGGAAGAGATTGCTCTAGGACGTACAGTTTTCGTTCTTGTTTGAGGACTATCCTCAAGTTTCTGTACCAGTCCAGGAAATTAGCTCCGTTGAGCTTGTCCTTCTCTAGGACGGATCGCAGAGAGAGAGTATTTGACGTGTTAGATGACATGGTGATCTACAACAGTAGAATTATGTAGAAATAAGTATCATATATAATTCATTTAATTAGGCCTTTAATGAAATGATGCTCCCACTGAATCGTAGAGCTTTGGTTGGGGCTAGTCATGGATGTAGGCAAACTCAATTTACCAACACTACTAGCTCCAAACCAAATAACAATCATTATTCATGTGAGACAAGATCCATATTATACTTCATCTTGAGTTTGCTATGGATAATCGCCCAAGACTTGGTATAATTAGATAGGTAACATTTTACCAATTACATCTCATGCAACTCTTTGAAACAAAGGGTCAAGATCCACATTACACATCATCTTGAGTTAGCTTTGGCTAATCGCCCAAGATATGAAATAATTATTCTCTTACCCAATTTTCCCAACTTTTGGGATATGCCTCCAAGTTTCTCAATCTAATTGAGGGGACTTAATTAAGTCTCACCCAAAGTTTGATAGCGGGACATCACAATTGTCCTCTCGCACTCTACCAAGATAAAATGCGTCACTTTGCTTTGGCAAACACAACAACAAATGATCGAGGTAGTTTATGAGTACCAAACTTTGGTAGGCATATCGAGTTGACTTAATTGAGATAACTATTTATCTAATCATGCATCACATACACACATTGCATATATCAATATATAAGCGATAAAATGTGACATGGTTATGACCCGTATACTACAATCTTCTCAAGCCAATGAGAGGATCGATGGTTAACCTAGGGATAACATCTTCTCCAAGTGCATCCTTTGGTCGTCATGTGTCATCGGCATCCTTTTATAACTTCATTCTTCAATGGACACTCCACTCCTCATTTTGTACATTAAAATTTAGGAAAACTCAAGTTACATTCGAGTCTAAATCTATTTTTACAATTAGAAAAATAGAGATAAGGCACGACACGCAGGCCGTATTATGAATTACAACATGCACACACACACATATTCATCCAATCATATTGGGGTTAAGGCCATAACCATGCACCATGTCATCAATCACATACAATAGATTTAGGACATCAATTTTTATTATGATTATAAAAATGCTCATGAACCGAAACCATAGGTTATAAAATTTA
This sequence comes from Boesenbergia rotunda, assembly GCA_024364735.1. Classification (NCBI taxonomy): domain Eukaryota; kingdom Viridiplantae; phylum Streptophyta; class Magnoliopsida; order Zingiberales; family Zingiberaceae; genus Boesenbergia; species Boesenbergia rotunda. The sequence continues at coordinate 694,446 of JAGFNQ010001428.1, read as the reverse complement.
TCGAGTACATTCGCATCATAGCACACTTTCATATTTCATATGATGATGCTATAGACTTTTAGTTTGATCAACACAAACTTTTGTATCTCGACAAATGCTCATACATTATACAATCTACAATAAAATTATATCCTACTTCTATATCACATATAAAAGTTTTCTAAACTTTGTACGATCTTTCGCAAGTGGCTCTAATACCACTGTAGAGATCTATAGGTAAAAATATTTAAAATCACAGCGGAAATAAGATCCCTCGAGCGATTCATGCGAAAGAAAAACTCACTTTGTATGAGTTTTTCTTTCGTATGGATCGCTCGAGGGATCTTATTTCCGCTGCGATTTTAAATATTTTTACCTATAGATCCCTACAGTAGTATCAATGCCACTTGCGAAAGATCGTACAAAGTTTAGAAAACTTTTATATGTGATATAGAAGTAGGATATACTTTTATTATAGATTGTATAATGTATGAGCATTTGTCGTTCTATCCATGATATCTAGATTGACCAATGAGACATAGACCGTGTCATCCTAAATCAATCTTGTGTTTCTTAATCCCCGAGTAGACTCACTCAAACAAATTAGCTCAATATCTCATATTGACTCATTTGAGCATGGCCATGCGTTTCAGTAGTCCTACTCGATCAAGGGGCCCACAGATATCACTCCCGTCATATGGGAGGGATAGATCCTATCTACATCACTCACATCCCTCCGCATAATTCATTACATACCCAGTGATCGCCTTTATAGTCCACCATGTTACGGGTGACGTTTGACGATACCAAAGTACATAATTCCTTATGTAGGGAACCGTAGTGACTTCAGGTCTAAGGACTATTCATACTAATAGTCACATGAGAAAGTTTATGACACTGATATGAAATCTATGAAACTTTCTCATGGCAGGTCAATTCAGTACACATTCTCCAATGTATACCCATGTGTCAACTTGATATCACATATCCATGACTTGTGAGCTCAAGTCATCAGTTAACCTACATGCTAGTCTCCATGCATTAATATTATCCTTGAATATTAATACTTGACTAGGAATGGTTTAGTGTAGTGTTCTCTACATTATCTCACTATCGATTCAACCAATCGATATAATGTAGATAAGAACCTACTACCCAAGGACATTATTATACTTAGTTATTTGACACAAATACAAAGTAAGTATAATAACCAAACATGCCTTTATTAATGATATAATATGATACAAAAAGTCCCTAGTCAATCATCACATAATTGGCTCTAGGGCTCGTACTAACACTAAGTGTCTCAATACAAGCAAGCATAGTTGTCTCATGGGTGTATTGTGAGATGCTCGGATAATTTTTTTCTTTTAATGTTCAATCTAAGATTTAATTAAAACTTGTGTTAGATTCAAATTTATCAAATAGTAAATTAAATTTAAGTTTCGATAATCGGCTTTCAGGTCTTGGCGAGGCACAAAGGCCTTCTTTGGCCGTAGCCTTATTGGAGCATCAACCCTTTCCTTGACAAAGCCTTTTACCGAAAGTTCATTTTCAAATTACTTCTTGAAAAATTTTGGTCTAATTAGCTTAGGTTTTGGATAGGTAGCTTTGGCTAGTTCCACCAGACTAAACAGACTGAGTAGGGTATGCCTTACCCTACTTGACCTTATTAGAAGGGCTTCCCTAACGTACTATCATCTCACCTGCACCTAATACTAGGTTGTTCAAGTTTTAAGTAACTCTTGTATCCTTAAAATAACCAATCCTAATTCTAAGCATAATAAAAAATAAACATGCAACACGCAATTAAAGCAAACAATTATCTAAGTAAAATCAGAATTGGAGTAATACTCCAGATTTTCAAAATCAGCAAGATTGTGAATTAAATTATCTAGAATATTAACCTTACTTTTTAGAGTTTCATTTTCTTGTTCTAGTTTTCTGAAATTTGCCTTCACTAATCTAAATGATTCAACTACGCTATTTGAGGTAAATACTAGATTTTCATATAAGGTAAATTTACCTTTCTCAATTGTTTATCTAGTATCCTTGAGGGTTCCTTTTATAGTAGATGGAGAAGACTGACTCTTGTGAGTAGGACACTGGTCTTGGTAGTGTCCCCTCTCCCTGCATTTATAACATACTATATGCCTTTTAAAATTTGAATTTACAATGTTACCTTTTGAATCCTTGTTGGAAGTCTTCCCTTTGATTTTTGTCATCTTCCTTTTGCTTATTTGTTTCTTCACCATCTTGTAGTAGTCACGAGCCCACTGAACCAGTTTTGTTTGATTATCGTCAGACTCCGAATCTGAGTCAGACTCAGATATTGGTTGTGGCTTATTCTTTGGTGGTTCTCTTGGAGTTTTCCCTGCAATAGAAACTATACATTTCTTGACCATTGCAGTATTAGTTTGTTCATTTAATATTAATTCTGAAAAGAATTCAAAATTGGTTACCGATTTTGTTTTGGCAAACTTGTCTTCTGACTCTGGTTTGATTTCGAAGTCGGGTACAGATTCTGTCTCAGCTACTTGTGCTTGAGCCGAGAGTGCGAGATAACTTACTTGACCTTCTTCTTCATCTGAGTTCTCTTGATGTAGGTTGATCAACTTTTGCCAAATTTCCTTAGCACATTTGAAAGGTCCGACTAGTCTGAGTTGTTCATTGGTTAGGCCACACTTAAGGATTGCAGTTGCTTTAGTATCTGTCTCAATCTTGTTAAGCGTTGGTTCATCCAATTTGTCCCATTCGATTGCTAATCCATCTTCTGTGGGGAAGGAGAATCCTGTTTGGATTATCATCCATATGTCCATATGGGCATTCAGGTGAGATTCCATTTGGTTTCTCCAAAAATTTAAATTTTCGCTGGAGAAGAGCGGTGGTTGGGCACTGTTCCACTCTTGGTTGGCCATTGAATTAACCTGAAAAAGATTATAACAAAAAAACTCATTCCAAACTAAGTCTTGGATTAGTAGTGCGACAGAAAATAGTAATAAGAAAAAAAATCGAGTGGTGTTACACCAACCTCGATTAACGAAAAAAATACGAGGAAAAATATTTAAAATATGATAATCCGAAAAAATGCTCAACTGGTGGTTGCACCAGATTTGAGCCACCCGCTCTGATACCACTTGTGGGATCGGTTTGAATCGATAGAGGGGGGGGTGAATATCGATAGACAAATTTTTCGGACAACTTAAGAGTAATTTGTGCAGCGAAAAAGAAAAACAACGCTAACACGGTTGTTTTTACTTGGTTCGGAGTCGCGGTCGGCTCCTACTCCAAGGCCCACGGTCCTTGACCATTTACGACGGGCAATTCTATATTTCGTAAAATAATTACAAGTTAAAGTTCAAATATAGAATTAAAAATTATAGAACTTAAACTAAAATTATACCGACGACCTGAAGATTGGAGTGTCGTAGCCGCGGGTCATCGTTGGCGCTTGAGTCTTGAACACGGAGCGTTTGGAGCAGAGCGCATGAAAGAATGCTTAGAAAATTGTTGTTTTGAAGCCAAGGGGGTGAACCCCTATTTATACTCATAGCTGGGGCACCTGTATGAAGGGGGCGCCTGACACGAGACCTTCACTGAGTGAAACTCAATCCGCAGACTTGGCTAGCGCTTATCCCCTTAACACAGGCGCCTCATATGCAGTCTTGAGGCTTGCTTCGACGTGGCTTGGAATTACCCTTTGTTTGGGGTGCCTGTCTCAACACAGGCGCCTAGTCAAACAGGGCGCCTCACACCATTGAAGGCACCCTGGGAGCAGAAACCTTCATCCCTTCATTCCAACAACCAGGGTTAGTTCCAAAACACAAATAACATATAAATCATATAGATTTAAGCATGATTTATAGCCTGAGCTGTATTGGTTTGACTTTGGGCTTCCCAAATGGAATCCTAGGTCGAACCGATGCCTAATGTTCCCTCCTACGGGGGACGCGTCCTCACCTACTCCTCTCAGGAGAGTTTACCTTTTTGCCAGCCGGCTCCTCCGGTTGGACTTTTGCCCAATCCCCCGGATCAGGTCTTCATGCACAGTCCGTGACCAGGACTTATTGCCCATCTTTACTCACCAGGTCTTCGGTGCCCAGCCCTCGGCCAGAACTTATTGCCCAATTCCTTGAATCAGGACTTCGTACGCAGTCCGTGACCAAGACTTATTGCCCAACCTTATGTCAGGACTTAGGTGCCCAGCCCACGGCCAGGACTTAGTGCCCAATTCTCAGAACCAGTACTTCGTGCCTAGTGTACCTAGGACTTTTCCTGCACATTCGAGTGGCATTGTCAGATCACAATAAAATCTTAACTTCTGAACCCTTTGCCATTATCAAAACACATGTTTGACTTTGGTGCTTCCAGCACCAACACTAAAGTGTCCCATATGAAGCAAAAGTGATCATGACAAAGCTTTGCGACCAAGGAGGTTCCAGGAAGAAGTGTGCGGCACTTCGGACTTTCGGATTGGCCGGTTCTTCAGAGTTTTATTGGTTTGCTTTTTATTTACGAGTCAATTCTATTTACTATCTTTGTTCTTGTAAATTCGAATTATAAGACGTGTTTCTCCACCTCCGGAAAGTCTAGAATGGAGACCATTAGTGGACTCACGATTGAGTGTTTAGACCTTGGACGTACTAACCCTGGGGGGTTGGAAACCAAGTAAAACCCGCGTGTCTTTTGTGTTTTGTCTTTCTTTTATTCTATTATTTCCGCTGCGTACTAACACTGATAGAAAGACGAGTAAGCGACGAGTTTTCTGACAAATTTTACGAGTTGATATTCATCCCCCCCACCTCTATTAACCGGCACCGATCCTACACAAAAGAATCCTCATGATTTGCATAATGATCTAATAGGTTTACTATGATCCCTATAAATAATGTCCAAACACTAGCATGTCAAAACAGATCCAAAAATCATAATAGAATTCTGTTATGAAAATTGTAACAGAATTTTTTTACGGAAAATAGTAACAATTCTTTCTTCCATGATCACTCACACATTGGCCATCACTCATATATGAGCTACCCATCAACAACTTAGTTATGGAGCTAGCCTCGGGTCAGGTCTAGTCTAAATATATATATCACATAAGTTATATCCATTAATTATTTGTATAGGTTCAAGGATATATATATATTGAGAGAGGTATGTTACACTGCAGATGGTGCGTTGTGTGTCCGTTCGCGCCACAGTGATCTAGGTGCTTGGATTCTTTTTTTTCTTTAATAAACAATTCATTAATCTTAAAATTTTTAATAAATAATTCTTTAATTTTATAATATATCCCTAAGTATCTAAATTTTTTATCTTGAACATCATAACTCAAGAGGGAAGCCAGAATTCTAGAGGAAAAATCTTATTAGCTTAAACTACTCTAATACAACCCCTAAATTCTAAAATCTTAAAACCTAAATACACATAATATACCCCATGAGTATCTAAAATTTTTTCTTTTGAATACTATAACACAAGAAGGAAGCTTGAACTCTATAGAAATAATCTTACTAGCATAAACCTATTATAACCCAACTCCTAAATCCTAAAATCATTAACCAGGCATACAATAATATGCCAAAAAAAAAACATTACGCCTGGATTCATTCCAGGTGCCTAGATCAGTGTCGTAGATATATATATATATATATATATATATGTATATGTAACACCCCGAAATTCCCATTTTAAGTTCTTAAAGTCCTTAGAACTATTTAAAAATGGTTTAGAAATACTCTAGATATTTTTAGGAATTTTTAGAATATTTTTATGGAATTTTCCGAGTCCGTTTAGTATTTTTACTAAAAGAAATAGAATTTTCGGCAAAAAGTTACCTGGACGAGTTTTTAACCCGAGACCTCCCATGGGATCAACGACTTAAGTTGGTCGGGTTAACCAGGCGCCCCAGCAGGGGTGTGCTGAAAGAAAATAGAGAGATATTAAGTTAAGTTATAAGTTGGACTTAAATAACCCTAAGTATAAATAGATAGTTAAAGAGAGGAATTTTATTTTCTCTCAACCTAAACCCTCTCTCCCTCGCCCAAGCCCTCATGCTGACTCCCCCTCTTCCCCTCTCTCTTGTGCACACGCCCCACACCTCCTCTCCTCCTCTAAGGGGGCGCCGGCCAAGGAAGAACCAAAGGGTACGGAGAGTTTCGTTCGTCTCGACGAAAGGAACGTGTAGGCGCGAACGGTTCATCGAGATCTCAAGTTTCACCCGAGCCCTAGACGTCAATTTTGGTTGTAAGTCCAAGATATCAAAGTAAGTACTGCTCACCTGCAGTAAGAGGCGGTTTTCCGCAAGATTTTCCCGTTAGAAAGTTAAAATGCAATTTTCCTTAAAGTTTATGATTTTGCATGTAATCCTAGGTTGATCCATGCTTGTATAAGTTTGATTAAGCACCCTATATGAGGTTAGGGGCTAAGAAAAGTTATGAGAAAAGAAAAGAGAAGATAAAGATAAGAAAAGAAAAGGCCAAGGCCTTAAGAAATCCCCAAAAGTCAAGACTTAGGGATTTGGGCACACAAGGGGCTCGTTAAAATGCCAAGGCATTTAAAGATAAGAAAGAAAAAAAAGAAAAGCTATTTTATTTTCTAAGGCCAGTACCCGGCGTCCAAGGGCGTCATTAAAGAAATCCAGGTGTCCAATTCCAAGGTCTTGGCCCTGGTAGACCAAGGTCTGCTCTATTAGGATTGGTGGCTCGCTACCCCAACCTTTTAGGGAACGCGCATAAGATGGTACTTATGTCTTAAGTGGATCCAAGTGAGATATTATTTTCAAGTATATGCTTTAGCAAAGTTTTCTAAAGTTTAAGAAAGTTTTCTAAAAGTTAAAGAAAGATTTAAAAGTCAAAGAATTGCTAAAGTTTCAAGTTAAGCCAAGAACAAGTAAGTTAAGACTTATTAGTGCTTTAGTATGCATGTCTTGAGTTATACATGTTGTTTTAGTGTTTCTTTTAAGCATAAAAGTATCTCATGTGATTTCACATTGTTTTAAAAAGCATGCTTGCACATTTCGAGATTTTGTGAGCTAGATAGTACTTACTAAGCTTTTGCTTATTAGTTGCATTTCCTCTTGCTGCAGGTAAAGGTAAAGGCAAGCAATTCTGAAGGAAGGCGACAAGGCGGTGCTGAGTGACGTGTGTGTGGTGGCTGACCTTGGAGAGGTCCTTGGGACAAGATGAATAAAAGACTCAAAGTGTATTTATTATAAAGTCTTAGTTTGAGTTAGATCATATAGCATTTATCCAAGTAATTGCGTTTTAGATATTTTGCATGTTTTAAAACCATGAGTAAAGATTCCATGTCATTTTAATTAGCATACATATCCTTATGATGGCATTGGATGAGTATGAGTGTGAGTAGTTTTGAATATTGATACTTGATGGAGCTATTTGATGCATATGCCAAGATATTGAGAGTTTCCCTTTGAATCAAGTTATTATTGCTATAAATATGCTTAGAGAAGTTGCATTACATCCCAACATGCTTTAGTGAGGTGTAGAACATGTGTTTTGGTATTATGAATGCATAGGAGTTAAGTTTGGTACAAAACTTTAGTTAAAAGTTCATATAGATTTTCATAACTTAATTACTTCCGCAAAAGTTCTAATTTCGAGTTTATGAAGTTGTTTTGATTGGCTAAAATATTTGGGAAACTAGTATAGAGTACAGAAATGGTGTTGTGTCTTTGTATGGCTTGAAACTATATGTTTTGTGGACTTTTGAAACAAAGTTCGAATCTGAATTTCAGGTTTTTCAGGCGTGCCAGTCGACTGGTTCAGTATCAGTCGACTGCCCTATCGAACAGTAGCTTCTGTTCGATGCATCAGTCGACTGCCAAGAGGCCAGTCGACTGGTGCCGCGCCCAGAAACTTTCTGTGGCCGATACCAGTCGACTGGTTAGATCGCAGTCGACTGGCATTGCAGAGAAGTTCTATAGATGAAAAGAAGTGTGCCATTGTATCATACATGACTACTAGAGTTAGAATATCATCCCTAGATGGATTTAAAAGAAAAATAAAGAAGTTCCGCATTCTTAGTCGTGCAGTAGAGTCAAGATAGTAGATAAAGTAGCGGACCGTCTAAGGTAGAGAAGGCGGGTCGCTACAGTTGGTATCAGAGCAGTTCCCATTCTCCAGCATCACACACCCATCAGCATCAACCTTGCCGTCTTCAAGTAAGAAAGCTTTAAGTTTCAGTTTTTCTATTGCTCCTTTACTTAATTGCAGTATAGAGAAATGCTTAAGTACTTACTCATATGTGCATAGAACAAGGAAGCATGTTTAATACCTTAGTATCACGGAATCATGTGTAATCCCTATAATGGATATTAGGTTGCTAAGTAAGAAGACAAGTTTATACCTAGAGATGTAGTAGTGATTTCTTGTTCCCTTATGCATTATTAGATGGCAAGAAGAGGCCGAGCTCCTAATGCAAGGAACAGAACTCCAGTTCAAGATAACAATGAGCCTGGCACAGAACAGCCAAACCTGATGGCAGTCATTGCTCAAATGCAAGCTCAGATTTCAGAGCAACAGAAGACCATCGCCACACTGATGGCAAATTAGCACCCAGTGCCCCCTACACCACCCACAGCAGGAGTGGGAACTCCAGTGGTGGCTGAAGTCCCACCAGTCACCTAGGAGACCCCTACCGTGAACCGAAGACAAGAAGCATACCTCGTCCAGTGGCAGAGGCTGAAACCCGAAAGCTTCTCAGGCACGACTGAGCCCTGGGATGCCCAGGCTTGGTTCAAGACTTTAGAGAGCACAATGGAGCTTCTTGACTGGCCAGAAGTCGAGAAGGTCAAATGTGCCTCCTTCTGCCTAACTGGAGATGCTCGTATGTGGTGGGAGCGAGTCAAGAGTAAGAGGATAGTCAACCAGATGAGCTGGGCAGATTTCGAGCAAGAGTTCTATGAGGAGTTCTTCCACATGCGGGTTACCAACAAGCACTACGAGGACTTCATGGAGTTCAGACAAGGTAACCTACCAGTGGGAGAAGCAGTCGCGAAGTTCAACAGACTAGCTCGCCTCTGCCCAGAGCTAGTCAACACAGAGAGGGAGCGAGTCAGACTGATGCTCCGTATGCTTAGACCTGAGATAGCACTCAACGTGAACAGCGGGATTCATCGACCCCAGACCAGCGAGGAGCTGGTCAGTAGTGCTCTAGTCTCAGAGCACTACCTGAACAGCATCAAGGCACAGCAAGCACAGCAGAAGCCGGTCCTGATTGAGAACAAGGCAATAGGAGGCCAGAAGCCTCAGTCAAATAACCAGAACTGGAAGAACAAGAACCACAAAAGGAAGTAGTGGCCTGGCAGCCAAAAAGGAAACCCAGAGAACAAGCAAGCTAGGTATCCACCTTGTCCTAAGTGTGGGAGGACCCATCCAGGAGCATGCCTTTTGGGTGTAACTGGATGCTACTCATGTGGACAAGAGGGACACAGATCCAAAGACTGCCCAAACAAGTTTAAGGTACTGCCTGAGCAGTCCGTACAGTATGGAGGCAAGCCTCAGTTACACTACATGCCTACTATACTGGAGGGACCTCAGATCAGTCAGGGAGGGTTAGAAGCAGCACCAGTTTCAACCAATGCCAGAGTCTTTTCCCTCACGAAGGAAGAAGCTGCCAGCGCCTCCACGGTCGTAACAGGTCAAATAGTTATTTTTCAGCATTTAGCTACTACACTGTTTGACACTGGGGCGACCCATTCTTTGGTATCAGTACCTTTTGCTAGTAAGTTACAGGTGTCTGCAGAGAGTTGGGAGTCCAGATTCCTGACAACTCTCCCTTCAGGGGAAATCATGGAATCCACCCAGCGGCTCCGGGGTGTGCCAATCAAGATTTCAGACCGAGAGCTATATGTCGATCTGATAGTCCTTGCGATGCAAGACTTCGATATCATATTGGGCATGGATTTCCTCAGTAAGTACAGCGCTTCAGTGGACTGCCATAGAAGGAAGGTGGTTTTCAGTCCAGAAGGAGAACCACCATTCGAGTTCCAAGGAGCCCCAAAGAGGAAGACTCAGAAATTCCTCTCAGCCTTGGCAGCCCACCAGATGCTAGAGCAAGGGTGTGCTGGTTTTCTTGCACACATAATGGACTCAGAAGCAAAGAAAGAACTCAAGCAGGAGGATGTACGGGTAGTCTGCGAATATCCAGAAGTGTTCCCAGAAGAACTACCTGGACTACCGCCCAACAGGGAGGTGGAATTTGAGATTGAGCTGGTGCCAGGTACCGGTCCGGTCTCAAAAGCCCCATATCGTATGTCCCCAGCAGAGTTGAAGGAATTACAAGAGCAACTCCAGGAGCTACTAGACAAGGGCTTCATTCGCCCGAGTCATTCACCCTGGGGAGCTCCTGTACTTTTCGTCAAGAAGAAGGATGGGTCTATGCGTCTGTGCATAGACTACAGAGCTCTGAACAAGGTAACCATCAAGAACAAGTACCCCCTTCCTAGAATAGATGATTTATTTGATCAACTCAAAGGGGCTACAGTGTTCTCGAAGATAGACCTGCGTTCTGGGTATCATCAGCTAAAGGTTAAAGAAAGTGGCATCCCCAGGACGGCCTTCAGGACAAGATACGACCACTACGAATTTGTAGTGATGCCTTTTGGAGTAACCAATGCTCCAGCAGTCTTCATGGAGCTGATGAACCACATCTTCAGGGAGTATCTCGATAAATTCGTCATTGTATTTATTGATGATATTCTCATATACTCACAGACTCCAGAGGACCATGCTACACACTTGAGGATAGTGCTGCAGATCCTTCAGCAAGAGAAGCTCTATGCAAAGTTCTCAAAGTGTGAGTTTTGGCTAGATCTGGTGACCTTCCTAGGTCACATTGTATCCAAAGAAGGCATTCAAGTTGATCCAGCCAAGATAGAAGCAGTCAGCAACTGGTGTAGACCCAAGAATGCCAGTGAAATCAGGAGTTTCTTAGGCCTGGCAGGATATTACAGAAAATTTGTGGAGGACTTTTCCAGAATAGCCTCTCCACTCACAGCCTTGACCAGAAAGAACAAGAAGTTTGAATGGTCAGATAAATGCGAGCACAGTTTTCTAGAGCTGAAGAAGAGACTGACCAGTGCTCCCATCCTGACGGTTCCAGAGAGTGACAAGGCCTTTGACATCTACAGTGATGCATCCAAGATGGGCCTTGGAGCTGTCCTCATGCAAGACGGAAAAGTAATAGCATATGCCTCCAGACAGCTCAAGGACTATGAGAAGAATTACCCTACTCATGACCTTGAGCTAGCAGCTGTGGTTTTTGCACTGAAGCTCTGGAGACACTACCTGTATGGAGTGCAGTGCAGAATCTTCACATACCATCAGAGTTTGAAGTACTTCTTCACTCAGAAGGATCTGAATATGAGGCAGCGCAGGTGGTGTAACGCCCCAAAATTCCCATTTTTAGTTCTTAAAGTCCTTAGAATTATTTAGAAATGGTTTAGAAATATTCTAGATATTTTTAGGAATTTTTAGAATATTTTTATGGAATTTTCCGAGTCCGTTTGGTATTTTTTAAAAAAAAAAGAGAAAAAGAAAAGAAAATGGAAAAATAATAAAAACCGGTTAAGTGCAGCGGGTGGATCGAACCCGCGACCACCGCGAGACGACACAGGCGCACAACCGGCTGGGCTAGGGGTATCGAGCACAACAAGGGACGGAGAGAAGGTTATTTAAGGAATTGTTAGTTTAATCTGCCTTAAGTATAAATAGATAGTTAAAGAGAGAAATTTTATTTCTCTCCTCTCCAAACCCTCACACCGACCACCTCTCCTCTTGGGCGACGCCGACCACCATCAAGGCCAAGGAGGGCCGGCCAAGACTCTTCTCCAAGAGATAATCCTATATTCGGGATCCCCGCGACGAGAGGAACGCGTAGACGTGAAGAATTCTCTGAGATCTCAAGTTTCTCCCGAGCTCTAGACATTAATCTTGGTTGTAAGTCCAAGATATCAATGTAAGTACTGCTCACCTGCAGTAAGAGGCGGTTTTTCCGCGAGAATTTCCTTTAAAAGTTTTAAAAAGAGCTGTTTCCTTTTTGTTTAAGTTTTCGCATGTTATCTTAGTTCATTAATTGTTGTATGCTTATGTATAAGTTTATTCATGTACCCTATATGAGTTTAGGGTCTAAGAAAGCTATGAGAAAAGAAAAGAGAAGATAAAGATAAGAAAAGAAAAGGCCAAGGCCTTAAGAAATCCCCAAAAGTCAAGACTTAGGGATTTTAGCACGCAAGGTGCTCCAGAAAATGCCAAGGCATTTACAGATAAGAAAGAAAAGTAAGAAAAGCTATTTTATTTTCTAAGGCCAGTACCCGGCGTCCAAGGGCGTCGTTAAAGAAATCCAGGTGTCCAATTCCAAGGTCTTGGCCCTGGTAGACCAAGGTCTGCTCTATTAGGATTGGTGGCTCGCTACCCCAACCTTTTAGGGAACGCGCATGAGATGGTACTTACGTCTTCAGTGGATCCAAGTGATTATTATTTTTAAGTATATGCTTTAGCAAAGATTTCTAAAGTTTCAGAAAGTTTTCAAAAGTTAAAGAATAGCTAAAGTTTCAAGTTGAGCCAAGAAAAGTAAATTGAGATTTATTATTGCTTGAGTATGCATGTTTTGAGCTATACATGTTCTTAGTTTTCTTTCAAGCATATTAGTATCTCATATGATTTTCATATTGTTCTAGAAGCATGTTTACACATTCGAGATTTTGTGAGCTAGATAGTACTTACTAAGCTTTTGCTTATAGATGCATTTCCTCTTATTGCAGATAAAGGTAAAGGCAAGCAATTCTGAAGGAAGACGACGAGGCGATGCTGAGTAGAGTGTGTGTGGTGGCTGATTATGGAGAGATCTTTGAGACGAGACAATTTAGTTATTTGAATTGCAATGTTTAAGTTTATTCAAATTTCAAGTTCTTGCTTATGGAGATTATAGAGTATTTGAGTTTTGGATAGTTTTACATGCTCAATTTCTTAGAGTAAAGATTCCATGTCATTTCATTTAGCATACATATCCTTATGATTGCATTGGATGAGTAGAAGTGTAAGTAGTTAGAGATATTGATACTTTGTTAGAGAAAAAGGTGTTTGTGCCAAGATAGTATCAATTTTCCTTTGAATCAAGTTTTTATTGCTTAAAAATGTTTAGAAAAGTTGCAATCACATTTCATAATGCTTTAGCAAGGTCGTAGAACATGTATTTGATGTTATGAATGCATAGGAGTCAAGATTGATACAAACTCTATTGTTTAAGTTCATATAAACTTGTTTAGTTTATTTTCTTCCATAAAAGTCCTAAATTCAAGTTATGGGTTCGTTTGATTGGCTAAATTGTTTAGGAAACTGACATAGAGTATAGAAGTGGTGTCATAGTTTGATATGGCTCGAAACTGAATGAATGGTGGGCTTAAGAAGCAAGAGCCGAAACCTGTAATTCTGATTACAGGCGTACCAGTCGACTGCCACGTCACCAGTCGACTGGTACGGGCAGTTTGAGTTGGATGAGGCTTGTTTCAATAAGTATCAACTACGAGTTTTGAGAAGGAAAGTGTGATATGGTATCATGCATGACTACTTAAGTTAGAATACAATTGTTAGAAGAATTTAAAAGAAAGTTTTCAAAAAGATTTCCGCATTTTACTTTTAGTCATGTATAAAAGTTGAGAAGTAGAGGGAAGTAACGATCCGTCTAAGGCAGAAGAAGGCGGGTCGCTACAGGTGGCTAGAGTTGGTCAAAGATTATGACTGTGAAATCCTCTACCACCCAGGTAAAGCTAATAAAGTGGCAGATGCACTGAGCAGGAAATCCTGTGCAGCACTGATGTCCCTATCATCACTGTCTCCACCACTTCAGAAAGAAATAAAAGATTTTGGAGTCGAAGTTATGGTTGGGCAATTTTCTACATTGACCCTAGAATCAACCCTGCTTATAGATATACAAGAAAAGCAAGATAAAGACCCAGAGATTCAGAAGATCAAGCAGGGGATCCAAGAGGCAGAAAATTTAGAGTTTCGAGTATCAGACAGTGGCATCCTCTACCTTGGAGACCGCCTTTGCGTCCCCAATGACGAGGAACTAAGAAAGAATATTTTAGAAGAAGCCCACAGTACCCCGTACTCTATGCATCCTGGTTCTACCAAGATGTATCAAGATTTAAAGCAAAGGTTCTGGTGGTCTGGACTCAAGCGAGACGTGGCCAGATATATCAGTACCTGCTTGACCTGCCAGAGAGTCAAGGCAGAGCACCAGAGACCAGGAGGAGTTCTACAGCCTCTTCCTATTCCAGAGTGGAAGTGGGAAGAAATATCCATGGACTTTATCATAGGTCTTCCAAGAACCACCCATGGACACGATGCAATTTGGGTGATAGTAGACAGATTGACCAAGTCTGCCCACTTTCTAGCCATCAAGGTGTCGCACTCAGTAGAGCATTTGGCGCAGTTATATGTGAAGGAAGTGATCCGGCTTCATGGAGTCCCGAAGTCTATCATTTCTGACAGAGACGGGCGGTTCATCTCCCATTTTTGGAGGTGTGTTGAGGACGCCCTAGGCACCAGACTCCAGTTCAGCACAGCTTTCCATCCCCAGACAGATGGACAAACAGAGAGAGTAAATCAGATTTTAGAAGACATACTAAGGGCTTATGCGTTGGACTTTAAGGGTAGTTGGTGCAAATTTCTGTGTTTAGCTGAGTTTGCCTACAACAATAGCTATCAGGCCACTATCAAAATGGTGCCTTATGAGGCATTGTATGGCAAGAAATGCAGATCACCCATATGTTGGCAAGAAGCTGGTGAGAAGAAAGAGATGGAGTCGGGACTAGGCAGCCAGACTGAGCTTATAGATGAGACCACTCAGGCTATCCAGATGATCCGCCAGAGGATTGAGACTGCCCAGAGTAGACAGAAAAGTTATGCTGACACACGCCGTAGGCCACTGGAATTCCAAGTTGGAGATTCAGTATTTCTCAAGGTTGCCCCTATGAAGGGAGTGATGAGATTTGGTAAAAAGGGCAAGCTGAGTCCTCGCTACATAGGACCCTACAAGATTATAAAGAGAGTTGGGAAGGTAGCCTATGAGCTGGACTTGCCAGAGGATATGTCAGCTATCCACAGTACATTTCATGTCTCTATGCTAAAGAAGTGTATTCACGATCCTAGCCAAGTGATTCAGCCTCAGTCAGTACAGATCCAAGAAGATCTTAGCTATGAGAGTAGACCGACACATATAGTGGACAAAGCAGTTAAAAGATTAAGAAATAAAGAAGTGCCACTAGTGAAGGTCATCTGGCAGAATCAAAAGCATGAGGAAGCTACTTGGGAACGTGAAGACAGCATGAGAGAAAAATATCCAGAATTATTCTAAGTTCGAGGACGAACTTTTCATAAGGTATGGGGGATTGTAACGCCCCGAAATTCCCATTTTAAGTTCTTAAAGTCCTTAGAACTATTTAAAAATGGTTTAGAAATACTCTAGATATTTTTAGGAATTTTTAGAATATTTTTATTGAATTTTCCGAGTCCGTTTAGTATTTTTACTAAAAGAAATAGAATTTTCGGCAAAAAGTTGCCTGGACGAGTTTTGAACCCGAGACCTCCCATGGGATCAACGACTTAAGTTGGTCGGGTTAACCAGGCGCCCCAGCAGGGGTGTACTGAAAGAAAATAGAGAGATATTAAGTTAAGTTATAAGTTGGACTTAAATAACCCTAAGTATAAATAGATAGTTAAAGAGAGGAATTTTATTTTCTCTCAACCTAAACCCTCTCTCCCTCGCCCAAGCCCTCACGCTGACTCCCCCTCTTCCCCTCTCTCTTGTGCGCACGCCCCACACCTCCTCTCCTCCTCTAAGGGGGCGCCGGCCAAGGAAGAACCAAAGGGTACGGAGAGTTTCGTTCGTCTCGACGAAAGGAACGTGTAGGCGCGAACGGTTCATCGAGATCTCAAGTTTCTCCCAAGCCCTAGACGTCAATTTTGGTTGTAAGTCCAAGATATCAAAGTAAGTACTGCTCACCTGCAGTAAGAGGCGGTTTTCCGCAAGATTTTCCCGTTAGAAAGTTAAAATGCAATTTTCCTTTGCATGTAATCCTAGGTTGATCCATGCTTGTATAAGTTTGATTAAGCACCCTATATGAGGTTAGGGGCTAAGAAAAGTTATGAGAAAAGAAAAGAGAAGATAAAGATAAGAAAAGAAAAGGCCAAGGCCTTAAGAAATCCCCAAAAGTCAAGACTTAGGGATTTGGGCACACAAGGGGCTCGTTAAAATGCCAAGGCATTTAAAGATAAGAAAGAAAAAAAAGAAAAGCTATTTTATTTTCTAAGGCCAGTACCCGGCGTCCAAGGGCGTCGTTAAAGAAATCCAGGTGTCCAATTCCAAGGTCTTGGCCCTGGTAGACCAAGGTCTGCTCTATTAGGATTGGTGGCTCGCTACCCCAACCTTTTAGGGAACGCGCATAAGATGGTACTTACGTCTTAAGTGGATCCAAGTGAGATATTATTTTCAAGTATATGCTTTAGCAAAGTTTTCTAAAGTTTAAGAAAGTTTTCTAAAAGTTAAAGAAAGATTTAAAAGTCAAAGAATTGCTAAAGTTTCAAGTTAAGCCAAGAACAAGTAAGTTAAGACTTATTAGTGCTTTAGTATGCATGTCTTGAGTTATACATGTTGTTTTAGTGTTTCTTTTAAGCATAAAAGTATCTCATGTGATTTCACATTGTTTTAAAAAGCATGCTTGCACATTTCGAGATTTTGTGAGCTAGATAGTACTTACTAAGCTTTTGCTTATTAGTTGCATTTCCTCTTGCTGCAGGTAAAGGTAAAGGCAAGCAATTCTGAAGGAAGGCGACAAGGCAGTGCTGAGTGACGTGTGTGTGGTGGCTAAC
Organism: Boesenbergia rotunda; assembly: GCA_024364735.1. Lineage (NCBI taxonomy): Eukaryota > Viridiplantae > Streptophyta > Magnoliopsida > Zingiberales > Zingiberaceae > Boesenbergia > Boesenbergia rotunda. The sequence continues at coordinate 677,569 of JAGFNQ010001428.1, read as the reverse complement.
CTTGGAGAGGTCCTTGGGACAAGATGAATAAAAGACTCAAAGTGTATTTATTATAAAGTCTTAGTTTGAGTTAGATCATATAGCATTTATCCAAGTAATTGCGTTTTAGATATTTTACATGTCTTAAAACCATGAGTAAAGATTCCATGTCATTTTAATTAGCATACATATCCTTATGATGGCATTGGATGAGTATGAGTGTGAGTAGTTTTGAATATTGATACTTGATGGAGCTATTTGATGCATATGCCAAGATATTGAGAGTTTCCCTTTGAATCAAGTTATTATTGCTATAAATATGCTTAGAGAAGTTGCATTACATCCCAACATGCTTTAGTGAGGTGTAGAACATGTGTTTTGGTATTATGAATGCATAGGAGTTAAGTTTGGTACAAAACTTTAGTTAAAAGTTCATATAGATTTTCATAACTTAATTACTTCCGCAAAAGTTCTAATTTCGAGTTTATGAAGTTGTTTTGATTGGCTAAAATGTTTGGGAAACTAGTATAGAGTACAGAAATGGTGTTGTGTCTTTGTATGGCTTGAAACTATATGTTTTGTGGACTTTTGAAACAAAGTTCGAATCTGAATTTCAGGTTTTTCAGGCGTGCCAGTCGACTGGTTCAGTATCAGTCGACTGCCCTATCGAACAGTAGCTTCTGTTCGATGCATCAGTCGACTGCCAAGAGGCCAGTCGACTGGTGCCGCGCCCAGAAATTTTCTGTGGCCGATACCAGTCGACTGGTTAGATCGCAGTCGACTGGCATTGCAGAGAAGTTCTATAGATGAAAAGAAGTGTGCCATTGTATCATGCATGACTACTAGAGTTAGAATATCATCCCTAGATGGATTTAAAAGAAAAATAAAGAAGTTCCGCATTCTTAGTCTTGCAGTAGAGTCAAGATAGTAGATAATGTAGCAGACCGTCTAAGGTAGAGAAGGCGGGTCGCTACAGTATATATATATATATTACTCTACAGACTGTGCGATATGCGCCCGTTGAGTTGCCTCGAGTCTCATTTTGTTAAATATTGATTTAGGTGCCTAGATTTGATCTAAACACCTTAATTTTTTTTTGATTTTTTAAAAATCAAAATTTCCTCAAATAGAAATCTTAATATCCCGTAAGCATCTAAAATTTTTATTTTTAACATTATAACCCAACCCACTATAACCTAATCCCTAAATCCTAAAATCTTAAACCTTAAATACATATAATATATCCCATTAGCATCTAAATTTTTTTATCTTGAGTACTATAACCCAAGAGGAAAGACTGAACCCTAGAGAAAAAATCTTATTGACTTAAACTCACTATACCTCAATCTCTAAATCATAAAATCTTAAATTCAAAATATATATAATATACCCAAAAAAAACTAAAAATATATATATATATATATGCTGCCATTGAATCCAGGAGCCTCGGGTCTGCACAGACGCGCAACACCATGATCCGTAGCATATCAAAATTATATATATATCCTGGGCGACTTACTAGGTACGTCAGTGTGTCGGCCAATTTTTTCTATTTTTTTTTAAAAAAATTGTTTGGTTTGCCATAAGCTATTTAGGATTTTACCTTTAGGATTTAAGGTTTAAGTTATAGTACTATGCACAAAAATTTTCAAAATGAATTTTTTTCAGTGCTCAAGAGGTGTGCGACGTAAGGGTATAATATTCCTAATAAAGTATATGGTATAGCTATCTACCTATCCACATATCTCATCTTTTTTTATAGCAATTTGCTTGTGGCAACAGAAGTCAGGTCACACTATATCATAATTCACTTTTCTATTGTATTATAGAAAAGAAAAAAAAAAGCACACGATTCCTATAAGGATATGGATGCGAATAAAAAATCCTATATATATATATATATTATTGAATATATTATACATGTTAAATAATTTTCATAAATTTAATATTAAATGAATAAAATAAGATCATTTAGTTGTTAAGAGAGTTAAATAAGATTAATAAATTTAATGAATTAAAAGTTCCTATGGTTAGTTCCTATGGTTGTTCATTACCAATTAATAAATTTAAACTAGAAGTCACATATTACATAATTGAAGATACGACATTTTACCAAAAGGCGTATTTGAGAATTTATATTTACCAAAAAGTTCCTATGGTTAGTTCATTACCAAAGAACGCATCTAAAATCAACTTATTCCTTTTATACCCCTCCCGCCAATAACTCCTTTTTTAGTCACTTTTTGAGACTTCCAAACCACCTTTTCATAAATTTATTTTCAAATAATAAATTATGGTTCGGATGCAGATATTTTCATTTTCTCTCATTCTATATACCTTTTCCTACCTTGTACAACACTCATCCCATATTATTTATTATATTTTACAGCGATTGTGAAAAAAAAGAGATAATTAAAAAATTATCCTTTAAATAAATAATAAATGATGATTATATATTTTAAAAATATTGTTTTAAAATGAAATCAATATCAGGCCATGTTGGGTCTGAAATCCGATAATATCAAACACTCTAATATTCTAAGTCAAAATTATTTTTTTGAAAATAATTATAAATAATTGAAATAAGGATATAATAGAAAATGTAAATTATCAAAAAAATATATATAAAATAAAATAAGAAAAGATATATAAAATATAAAAAAATAAATACAAATAATAGAATGATATATAAAATATAAAAATTGAAATAAAGTTCATAGAATTGTATATATTAGAAATATATAAAATAGAAATTAAAATAAAATTTACATGCGTAAATTAAGATAGATTAGATATCATTGAAAAAATTATTAAAAATCGATTAGATTTCATTTCAGGATCAAAGAGGGATTCAAATGAATTATTTCAGGCCCTCTTGGGTGTGAAAATATAAAATATAGAGAGAAAAATAAAGCAAATATAAAAGAGATAAAAGATAAAAAAATATAAATATATAAAGAGAGAAAGATAAAGCAAATATATAAAAAGATAAAAATATAAAATATAAAATATAGAAATTCATATAAATAAAAAGAAAGAATTATAAAATATAAATAAATAAATAGAGTTTATAGGTTAAAAATATAAAAAATAATTAAAATAGAAATTAAAATAAAATATAAATGTGAAAAAAAATTAAGATAAATAATAAGATATAAGTTAAAAAAATAACGAATAAAGATGAGAGATTAAAAAGGATAGTCTAAATATGCTACAACCACTATATGATGCATTGTTCTGTGGCAAGTGGCACGACACGAGAAGATTATTTCTAGTGGTTAGGAATAAGTTTTGACACCTTAATTACCTTCTCCTAGCTCAACCCTACCTAGTGATATCAAGTATTGAGAAATCTAAATATCTTAGGTCTATTAATAGCTGTCGGTGAAAACTCACTGATGAACCTAGAAAGTCCGATTGCAACAATTTCAAATATTATTAGCTTATGATGTTGCAAAGACTCAAATTGTGCTATCTAATGTATATTAAGGGGCTTTCCAGGTGTTCTTCAATAGTACGATACGTTTAAGCTTGAAAAAAAAATATTTCCAAATGTTCTTTGGTAGTTATAATGTATTTTATATTTTGAAAAAATCATATAAAATATAGTTCATTTACAATATATTTATTTATATTTTTATCTTCTATATCTCATTCTATATTTCATTTATCTTTTATCTATATTTTATATAGATAAAAGAAGAAATAGAGTTCGTAGAAAGATATATAAAATACAAAAAAATAGAGTTCGTAGAATTGTATATATTAGAAATATATAAAATAAAAATTAAAATAAAATTTATATGTGTAAATTAAGATAGATTAAATATCATCGAAAAAATTATTGAAAAACGATTAAATTTCATTTCAGGACCAAAGAGGGCCTGAAATAAATTCATTTCAACTAATGAACCTAGGATATTTGAAATTGTTGCAATCGGACTTTTCTAATTGATGCACAATTCGAGTCTTTGCAACACCATAAACTCATAATATTTGAAATTGTTGCAATCAGACTTTTCTAGGTCCATCAGTCAGTTATGCCAAAACCCACTGATGAACCTAGGATATTTGGATTTCTCAATACTAGATATCACTAGGTAGGGTTAAGCTAGGAGAAGGTAATTATGATGTCTAAACTTATTCCTATCCACTAGCAATGATCTTCTTGTTTCGTACTACTTAGCATGGAACAATGCATCATATAGCCGTTGTAGCATATTTAGACTGTCCTTTTTTATCTTTCATCTTCTTGTGTCTTTATTTTTCTAACTTATATCTTATTATCTATCTTACATTTTTTTCACATTTATATCTTATTTTAATTTCTATTATATTTATTTTTTATATTTTTAATCTATAAACTCTATTTATTTATTTATATTTTATATTTTCTTTATTTTTTTATTTGTATGTACGTTTATATTTTATATTTATATTATTATCACTATATATATTTACTTTATCTTTCTCTTTTTGTATATTTATATCATTATTTTTTTGTCTCTTTTATATTTGCTTTATTTTTCTCTTTATATTTTATATTTTAACACCTAAGAGGACCTGAAATATTTCATTTCAGGCCTCTCTGGGCCTGAAATAAATGTATTTCAGGCCCAAAGAGGGTCTGAAATGAAATATTTCAAGTCCTTTTTGGATATGAAATGGCCTAAAATGAATTTATTTCAAGACATCTTTGGTCCTGACATAAAATCTAATCGATTTTTAATAATTTTTTCAATGATATCTAATCTATCTTAATTTACATATATAAATTTTATTTTAATTTATATTTTATATATTTCTAATATATACAATTCTACAAATTCTATTTTATATATTTTATATATATTTCTACTAATTCTATTTCTTTTTTTTATATTTTATATATCTTTCCTTATTTTATTTTATTTATATTTTTTGATATTTTACATTTTCTGTTATATCATTATTTCAATTATTTATAATTATTTTGAAAAAAAATAATCTTGATTTTGAATATTAGCGGGTTTGATACTCTCGGATTTCAAACCCAACGTGGCTTGATATTGATTGCATTTTAAAAATATATTTTTAAAATATATAATCATCATTTATTATTTATTTATAGGATAATCTTTTAATTATTTCTTAATTTTTTTACAAGCACAGCAAAATATAATATTTGATTCGGGATGAATATTGTATAAGGCAGAAAGAGATATATAGGGTGAGAGAAACTGAGAATATCTACATTCAAATCATAATTTATTATTTTAAAAAGCAAATTATGAAAAGATGATTTGGAAGTCTCGAAAAGTGAACTAAAAAAAGGAGTTATCGGCGGGAGGGATATAAGAGGAATGAGTTGATTTTACATGCATTCTTTGATAAAGAACAAATCATAGGATGCTTTTCTGATAAATATGAATTCTCAGATACATCTTTTGGTAAAATAGATAAATAGATTATAAAATTAACATTAATAAAAAGATAGACTCACATCAAAAAAATTCGTGACAAAAAATTGAAAAATTAACTTTAATTAAAAGATAAGATAATCCCACATGAAATAATTAAATAAATTAAAATTTTTAATTTTAATAGAAAGATAGAATATATTAATTAATATTAAATCAAAGTATTAATATTATTAAATTAAAAAATGATGGACCAATTATGGGTTGAGCTTGTTTACCTTATTAGTCGGAGATAGATCCGATTCGGATATGGGTTTTATGTGTAGCTTTGAAATCCTTAAAGATTATCGCTAAAGCAATATGTATATTATAGGTATAATGCCAACATTTTGAGTGTAGCAAAACTGTGGCCCATGAATCTTTCCAATTAAAGTCTCACCCTGATGGGGTTGAGCCTTCCAGGGTGGACACGTGGCAAGGGAAAATTACGTGTCAGTGTCCACTGAACCTGAGCGCTGGGGTCATACCAAGACCACCACGGGAGAGTACATCAGAGCCTCGAGGTCAGACCAGGTAGTCAGACTCTTGAAGCTACCTCGGGAGGACTGACGCCCGAGGTTAGGTCGGGCCTCAGGCTCTTGAGACCAAGCAAAAGCTTCTGAGGCCAGACGGGTGGTCGAGCTCCCGAGAATACCTCGGGACAACAGGCAAGAGCCCCCAAGGTCGGACCGGATATCGGGCGCTGGGACAATCTCAAGAGAATAGACGAAAGCCTCCGAGGTTGGCTCGGGTGTCTGGCCTTGAGACCCACTCGGTACAACAAATGAAGGCCCCGAGGTCAGCTCGGGCAATGAGACCCCGAGACCGACTCGGAGGAGTGGAGCCCAAAGATCAATCTATCAAGTAGTTGTTCCTCTTTCCAGAATAAGAAAGTCATCGGATAATTATTGTCTGTTACACGCAGTAATTAAGGACTTAATGATCGCAGCAGTAGTTACCTAAAAGATATCACATAACCGATGATTAGGGAACGTGGAGACACGTGTGACCAAAACCTCATGTATATAAGGTGTTTCGACATCCAGGTAATGGGGGTAAGCTTTCCGAACTTAACCAAATTCTGATTCCTCGTTGTCCTCCTAAGAGAATTCAGATTCCTGACTTGAGCATCAGAGTGGGCTCCGCTGGAAGACCTTCCGGTGTTCCCATTAACGCTAGTGTTAATCTCGTAGGACACGATCGCCTTCTCCCCATCACCATCCTCGTGGGTTGCGCTTTGGTGACTCAGCATCCGCGTCATTCCCTTCCGGAACAAGTTTGCCGGCGTCTGTGGGAAACTCAATCAAAGCACCAGAAAGAGCACCGTGATGGCAGATCAAGAGGGACAACCCATCATCTTGACGAGAGAGGAGTTGGATCGCCTAGTCTCCAATGTCGTCAAAGGAGCACTGGAATAACACTAAATCGAACAAGCTGCCTCATGACGAGCGGCTTCGGTGCAAGGCGAAATTCCAAAAATGTCTGCCTCGCACCACCGGACCCAAAGATCCGCCTCGCCCTCGGCAGGATCGACAATGACAGCTCCAGCGCCCCGGTGAGATTCCTTGGGGGACCTAGAGAAAGCACATTCTGTCACCCCCATCACTTTACGGCAGGAGGAAGGGCCGGGGAAGATCGAGGGATCCAAAGCCCTCCTGAAACCTCCATCTACCCCTTTCTCTCCTAATATCGTAGAGGACCCCATGCCCAAGCAATTCCATGGTCCAGGAATTGCTAAGTACGATGGGAAGACGGATCCAGAGGACCACATCTGCAAATTCGAGAACGCGACTCTCTTATACTAGTACACAGATGGTGTGAAGTGTCGGGTGTTCTTGAACACCTTGTCAGGGGCCACCAAGAGATTGTTCCAGAGGTTGGCCCAAGATTCTATAAACACCTTCCTGGAGTTTAGAACCGCTTTCTTGCATCACTTCACTAGTAACCGCCAATACAGAAGACAACGTTGAACTTATTCACCCTCAAATAAAAGGCGAAAGAACCACTAAAGGACTATATCCAACAGTTCAATCGGGTGGCGCAAGATGTGACAGCTGCTACTTCAAAGATCCTAATCAGCGCCTTCACGCAGGGACTCTCCGAAGGTGACTTCTTCTGATTGTTGGTGAAGAAGCCGCTGACCAATTTCGACAACTTATTGGGGCGCTCTGTAAAGCACATCAACATCGAAGAGGTGCAGCATGCTCTCCGCAAAGATTTAGCGGGAGCCCCTATGTAGATCTTAGTACGATCCAAGAGAAGAGAACCACCGACACCAGCCTGAGTGAAAGATCCTTGATCCGGGAAGGACCACTAGGTGGTAAGAAGAGGTTAGTGGAGATGGTCGACACTGCGGAGCCTGAACCACCGAAGAAGTACTGTGACTTCCACGGCAGTACAATGCACTCTACGGAGGAGTGTTATGCCTTGAAGAAGAGGAGGTCTCAGGATGTGGATGACATGCCTCGCAAATGGTGGAATAAAGCGGGGCACCGACAGTGTGACGACCCGCCTTCTCTTCCTTCTTAAGGCGGGCTCCGCTTTTACTTAACCTTAACTTTACCTTATTCTTAGCCTTAGGTTACAACTACTTGACTTCCCTTAACTTGCTCTGATTTTTTTTTCTTTTAAAAAAAAAACTTTCATTTTATTTGCTTTACAAGGATTTGACCCCTAGACCTCTTAGTTGTAAAACTACTAACCATCTGCCCTACAACACTTTCTTTTCAATGGTACCAGTCGACTGATAGATAGCCAGTCGACTGGTATCGGCCACAGAAACTTTCTGTGCTTGGCACCAGTCGACTGGCCTCATGGCAGTCGACTGGTGCATTGAACAGAAGGTTCTGTTCGATATCGCAGTCGACTGGTTCTGAACCAGTCGACTGGCACGCCTGAAACCTGCATTTTTAGACCCGAAAATTAGTTTCAAAAGTCCACAATTCACATACCTTCAATGTATATAAATAAATAACTTCATTTCTATACTCTATACTAGTTTTATAAACATCCTAGCAACTCAAAACAACCTCATAAACTTGCAATTAGGATCTTTGTGGAAGTAAATAAGCTATCAAAATATATGAACTCTAGACTAGAGTTTGTACCCAACTTTGTCTCGATGCAAGGTTTAAACAAAGTCATTCGTTCTACCAATTCAAAACACCAAAACACATGTTCTACAAGACTTAACTCGACGATCTCTTCCACGGTTCCGCCGCCACTGAACATCAATGGAAGTCCCGCTCGCCTCCCTAGCTTATGCTTTTCTTTACCTTTGTCTGCAATAGAAGGAAATGCAACTAATAAGCGATTTGCTTAGTAAGTAAATCCTAACTCACAAATCCATACGATCAATGATAAACATGCTCTTTTCAAATAATGCTTGCTTCAAAACACATGCACTTTGAAATACTTACACATGGAAACTTTCACATACTTATCATGCTCAATCATGCTTGAAAACATTTACTAGCATTAAAACATTGGCAAATCTAACATGCTCATAATTTCTTTTGAGACTAGCTACTTATGCATTTCCATACTTTAAACCACTAACTTTCTTGCTCTTGCTCTTTATCATGCTTGTAACATAATAATGTTAACATACTTAGCAAAATATATGCTTAAACTGAAAACACTTACATATACTCATATACTTCAAAATAATAATCAACTTTCTCAGACCTTGACACTGTACCATGGTATCAATGTACCAATGCGCGCATCCCTAATAGGTTTCAGGGTAGCTAGCCACCGCACCCTATTAGAGCTTCTTTCTTACTTTCTGTGGGCCTCTCATTTGCCCGGTACATGTCACTTTACAAAAGTAAAATACTTTCTTACTCATAATGCTTGTATTTATCATGCTAACTTTCTTTTTCATAAATCTTGCACTATAAACCTTTACCTTTTCTTACTTGGAACTTTCATCGAGCACCTTGCGTGCCCTTAACTCCAAAACTTCTTTTTGGGACTTTTCAAGAACTTACTCTTGTCATACTTAGGTCACATACACAAAAACTTACTCCAATTCATATTCTATGATAAAACATGTATTCTTTAGGGACTTAAAACACACAAATAAGAAAACCATAATCTTAAAGCATGCATTTAGATCACAAACATGGTTCTACAACGAGAAATACATGGCGAAACTACTTCTATTGCAGGTGAGTGATCTACTTACCCTTTTTTTGAAGAAAACTCACTAAATATCTAGGAAACTACTAGCGTAGCGCTCCTCTTCTCTTCCCTTGCGAGAAAACTTCACCCTTGGCCCTAGGGAAGAAGCCCTAAGTCTTCTACTTCAAGAGGAAGAAGAAGGAGGAAGAAAACTCCCCCTTTTCCCCTATTTTCGCAGCCTCCCCACCTCTGCTCGCGCGGCCTCCCGAAACCCTAAAAGGGGTCTTAACACAACTTAAGTGGAAGTTGAGACATCTCCTCATGAAAAGGACTTACTTAGCTATAATATTATTTCGCTTCATTCTTTTCTGTGCTTGATACCCTTGCCCTGTTGGTTACCGGAGCTTGCTTAGGGATTTGCTTCCCGCGTGGTCGCGAGATCAAACCCCACCCGACCCCTTTAATGAATTTTTTTTCATTTTTATTCCGAAAAATTGCCAAAAATTCAGAAAAATTCCTAATAATTCACGAAAATTATTGGGTGTTACAGACAGCGATCCCTTCGATGAAGCCCTTCCCCTCGTCAATGACAATCAGGGGATGATAGAGCCGAGCGGCGATCCCGGTCGCGTTCAGGAGGAAGGAGTCGAGAGATAGTGCCCTGCCAATCTATCTCCCCTGAAAGAGATCCCAAGACTGGAAAAGCTCCAACACACGGGCCGCTATTAGGACATGTGGGAGTGATCTCCGGAGGGCCTACTGGAGGAGATTCTCATCGGGTGAGAAAGGCCCAGACCCATCGGCTGGAGAACTACATCATCGAGACCAGCAGCGACAAGCGCCAAGGCCTAGTTATCTCGTTCAACCCCGATGATTTGGAGGATGTGGAAGCTCCCCATGAAGATGCACTAGTGATCCTTACACGCATAGCTAATTACGAGGTTAAGCGCATCATTGTAGATACAGGTAGCTCCGTCAATATCCTGTACAAGATGGCTCTGGACCAGATGCAAATCGACGAGGACGAGCTATGTTCGGTGTCCACCCTACTCTTCGGCTTAACCGGATACAGAGTGTAGCCTATAGGGTAGATCTCCCTATCTCTGTCGTTGGGGGATGATACACTGGAAAGAACGAGGAGGACGACCTTCATGGTCGTCGATGCCCCATCATCCTACAACACCATCCTAGTCCACGACCAGGACTTATTGCCTAGTCCACAACCAGGACTTATTGCCTAACCCTCGGTCAGGTCTTCGATGCCCTGCCCTCAACCAGGACTTATTCCCCAATTCCTCGAATTAGGAGTTCATGCCCAGTCCACGACCAGGACTTATTGCCCAACCCTCAGTCAGGTCTTCGGTGCCCAGCCCTCGGCCAGGACTTATTGCCCAATTCTACGAACCAGGACTTCTTCTGCGCACTTAAATAAATTCATTAGATCACAATATAATCTTAACTTATGAACCCTTTGCCATTATCAAAACTCAGGATCAATCTTGGTGCTTCTGACACCAACAATCTCCCCCTTTTTGATTTATGGTAACCTTCATAAGTTAAGTTAAAACATACAATGCAGGTATTTCAAACAAACATGTATATTTTTCCTCTCTTTTTTAAGAAAACTAATTTTTGAAAAACATGCACTAAGCTCCCCCTGAATTAGAGATTCTCCCCCTGAAGCTTTCAAGGATATGAAGTTTTTCAAAAAGTTTAAGTGTACCCTTTTTGAGGAAAAAAGTTAAAGTCTTTTTGTGAAATCAAGATCAGTAAATTTAGACCAAGTATATTTTGTAAAACTTTTGAAGTTGAAAAAATTAAGACACCTTTTTGGAAAGATTAATAAATTTTCTGAAAGAAGAGGAATTTCAACTTTACCACAAAAATTTGTACTTAAAAAGACTTGCACTTTTTGTACTCAAAACATTTGCACAAGAATATTTTGTACTTACAAAGATTTTGCACTTCAAAAAATATTGTGCAAATATTTTGCACTAACAAAAATATTGTGCACTTAGAAAATATTTTGTTCTTGAAAATATTTTAAAGCAATGTTTTGTACTTGCAAAATATTTTGTACTTGAAAAAAATATTTTGAATTTGAAAAACATTTTTCACTTAAACAATATTTCGTACTTGCAAAATATTTTTGTACTTGAAAATATTGTGCACTTCAAAATACTTTGCACTATAAAAATATTTTAAAAGTACTTTAAGCTTTTTGCAAAAAAAAATTTGCACTTAAAACATTTTTGCAAAAAAATTTTGCACTTGAAAATTTAATGCATTTGTAAATTTAATTTTACTTTTTAAAAAATTTTACTCTCTTTCTTTTTACTCTCCCACTTTGCCATATATCAAAAAACACTGGTAAAAAAATAATTGTGAATTAGAGCCAATTTATTTTGTAAAAATTGAAAACACATATTGAACCAATTCTAGTGATCAGTCTAAGCAACAAAAAAGGATCAAACCAACTAAATTGAACTCTTTTGGGTCCTGTCTAACCCAGTTAGCTAATTACTAACTGTTATATAACAGCAACTTTCACTAGGATTAGTCAAGTTAAGTGATATGATCAAGTTAGATTTTCTAAGCTTTTTTTTCCTTTTTTTTTTGATTTACAAGGGGTATCCAGGCTTGCGCCTGACTAATCTGCTAGGCTGACCGGCCCTACCCCACAGCCTTCAACGAGAGTCCCCACCAGTCAACGAGGGTAAATCATGGGACGGAGACACGTGGCGACTTCACCACTGATGATATCGGTACCCGATGGCCCGACCATGCAGTAGCCTGTGGCGATTTCTTCTATCAACATATTGCATGCTCTACCAGGGAGGAATCGAACTCGAGAAGTGAGGGATCACCTAAGTGAGTCATTGCCAATCGTGTCATGCCCGTGGGAGCTAGATTTACTAAGCTTAAACACTTAGCCTGATTGCTGTTCAAATGTATTTATCACCCCAACTACTCTAGATGCACTAACTTAAAACATCTTGAGTCAAGGCATAGACCTAAGCATCTCAACCTAGTCTAGGTTATCAATCAAAGTGTCCTAATGTGCTTGTGAGATGTTGGCTTCTTGATTATAGGAGCATGCAATTCTAGGGTTAAAGCCTAGGCTAAATCCATTACGTAGAAAACCCTAGTTTTAAAAGGGGGTAATTTTTCAAAAATCTAAGTTGGAAATGGAATTTTAAAATTCAAGACTTAAAATAAAATGATTTTCCGAGAGATTTGAAATACTAGTTTTGAAAAAAAATTTGAAAACATACATGATAATAGTCCTATTCTACTAAGCACAACCCTAACTGCCTTCTTAGTAAGCTAAACTCAGACTCAGGTAAGGGTTTGGTAAAGATATCGACTAGATTAGATTTTGAGTTCACATACATAAGTACAATTTCACCCCTGGCTACGTGATCCTTAACAAAATGAAGTTTTACTTCAATGTGTTTGGTTCGAGAGTGATGAATAGGGTTTTTTGTAAGATTGATCGAGCTTATGTTGTCAATGAACACTTTGGTTTGGGCATAGTCTAGCTGGAAGTCCTTAAGAGTGTGCATCATCCATAAAAGTTGTGCTACACACTCTCCTAGGGCAACTTGACTAAGATTTCTATAAGAAGACCTTGTTTTGACCCCCAAGGTTGGATCACCCAAAATTTGGTCAGATGGATGATTTAGTCTGGGTTCTTAGTTCTCCTAGAACTAGGTTCAGCCTCAGGTCCGCCTGGTAGATTTGGTTCAGCGATCTGTTCAACTACTTGGGTTGGTTCAGCTATTGGTTCAGTTGATATCTCAGTAATTGGTTCAATTGATAGTTCAGTTAATGGTTCAATTAATGGTTCAATATCTTCTTGATCAAGATTTGAATTATTAAGGTTTTATTTGACAGAAGGTTTTGCTTCAATTTATTCATCAAATATTAAGTTTGTGGTTTCTTCAATTTTAAGGGGTTGTCTATTGCAGACCCTATATGCTCTACTTGTTGTTGAATATCCTAGAAAGGTCCCTAGGGTTGATTTTAATTGAAATTTACCTAGGTAGTCTTTAATATTCAAAATATGTACTTTACACCCAACTTAAGTAATTTAAATTTGGTAGTCTATGATAATAAATTTCATAAGGGGTCTTGTTGTATCTTCTATTTATTAAGACCCTATTTTGAATATAACAGGCTATATTAATCGCTTCTACCAAAAATTGATTAGTTAGGTTGTATTCGTTGAGCATGCTCCTAGCGGCTTCTTGAAGGGTTCTATTTTTTCTCTCAACTATTCCATTTTGTTGGAGAGTTCTAGAACATGAAAATTCATGGATGTACCCGTTAATTTTATAAAATTTCTCAAATCTCATATTTTCAAATTCTCCCCCGTGGTCACTCCTGAGTCTTTTAATTTTTGTGTTATTATGATTTTCTATCATTTTGCACAAATTATTAAATGAGTTAAATGTTTCATCACTAGTTTTTAAGAATCTAACCCAGGTAAACCTAGAGTAATTGTAACGCCCACCCCTTACGTGAGCGACGCGTTACTTTTTTTTCTTTCTTTCGTACATTATTGCATATGAAACGTAAATATAGCAGCGGAAATAATATTAAATCATGAACATATGCAATTGGATAAATTTCTTTTTAACTAAACTACTTTAAGCATGTGAATCATAGCATAGCATATCTATCAAGAGAGTATATAGTTCTACATTAAGCATGCATATCATAAAGAACTTCAACTCCAACAAGTAGTAAGTGTAAACATAAGGACATAAGGACTAACACATGCAGTTCATAAGTAGTAACATTAAGTCCATAAGAAATAAGTCCATAAGTAAGAGTAAGACAATAGTAGGATCGTTCTGCCAAGTCACTGCCACACACACACACATGTCCTCCTGCTGCTTCCCTTCTTTAGAAACCTTTAGTTTGATCTGTAACATAAGAATGTAGACTATAAGCATAAAATGCTTAGTAAGCTCCTTGCTTACTCACAAAATCCGTACATCACATATAAGTAGAAATCCACATCATTTGACATAAACATATAACATGAATAAATACTTAAAGCGTCTGAAGCACATAAGCATAAACACTTAACATTTGCATAATCTTTAAAACATAATCATGTGCATAAACATTAGACATGCAATATCATTAAACATAAACATGTGCATAAACATTAAACATAGCGTATGCAATACATTAACAATGAACATGTGCATAAATATTAAACATAGCATATGCAATATCATTAAACATAAACATGTGCATAGACATTAAACATGGCATATGCAAAATCATTAAACATAAACATGTGCATAAACATTAAGGATGCTCTTTTGAAAATATATATAATATAATACTTGAATATCAACATATCATCATCATTGGGAATCCCTGGCTTGTACCACACATTAAGGACAGCTTCGGTAGTCCAGAACCGAGGACAGCTACGGTAGTCCCAGAACCGAGGCTTTCATAAGGAGCCCATCCCTGTTGGACAGCTACGGTAGTCCCAGAACCGTGGACAGCTACGGTAGTCCAGAACCGAGGCCTTGCTTAGGAGCCCATCCCTTGAACCTTTTTCAAGATCCGGTACAAGCCAATACATAAAGTAAAATAGCATACATGATTCCTTTTCTTTCTATAGCAATTTCTCTTAGCATAGCGTTCGTCATTGCTTTTCTTTTTTTAGAAATTGCTCTTTAGACATTCTTTTATTCATAATATCATACATGTCATGGGTATACATTCAAAGCATAAATGTCATCATAACTTTCAAGCATGAACATGGCATGGAAAAAACATAATTTCATGGTAAGGAAATTCATAACATGCCAACTTATCATTCATGATTCATAAAACACATAATGTTCAATTTAAGACTAAGGATCATACACCTAGGGAACTTGTTCCATTTTTCTTTTCATCTATCATGGCATAATGAAACATGGATACCTTTAATTCAACCCTAATTCAACATATACTCTACTGGTCAAATCATTTAGATAGGGTTATCATGGCATAAAAACACAACACCACATCAAACAACTCATACAACATGCATACATTGAGTATCCTACTACAAAGGGGCATTATCAAATGGGATAGTGATCTTAACCCATCCTAAAACCCAATTTAAGGTATTGATCATAAACTTCTAAAGTTCATATCAACATGAAAATAACAAAGAACAAGAGCAATTGATTCATACAACATGCATATATTACATATTCTAATACTAGAAAGAATTAGTAAGTAACATGACATCTTTAACTCTTCTTTTTTTTCTTCCCATCTATCATGGCATAATGCAACTTGGATACCTTTAATTCAACCCTAATTCAACATATAATCTACTGATCAAAACATTTAGATAGGGTTATCATGGCATAAAAACACAACACAACATCACACAACTCATACAATATGCATACATTGAGTATCCTACTACAAAGGGGCATTATCAAATGAGATAGTGACCTTAACCCATCCTAAAACCCAATTTAAGAAACTGATCAGAAATTTCTAAGGTTCATACCAAAATGAAAATGATAAAAACAAGAGCAATTGGTTCATACAACATACATATAATACATATTCTAACACTAGGAAGCACTAGTAAGTAACATGGCATCTTTAACTCTTCTTTTCTTTCTTTCTGGCCCTTATTTAGGGTATTAACCCCACGTGTTCAGAGGGAAAATATGGCCTAAAAATATATATAAAACCCTCAAACAACCATTAACAAGGAATTAAAACATTAGCTAGTCAAAAGAACCCAAACATCATTTTGTGGCCAAAAAGTCTATGGCTTCATGAGAACCTTGGCCTAAACCTTTAAGGGTCTTTTGCTTCATTTTTTTTTTCATCATAACTCATAACTTAACATCAAGAAAACATTGGAGTCATTAGATAGCATCAAACACAAACCTAAGCCCTAAATCTCATGTTGGCCGAAACTTGCCTATAGGGAAACCTTCACGATTTTTGCAATACATCGCCAAAAACATACAAGAACATGAATCAAAAACATATATAACTATTATATTGCAGGTGAGGAGAGTCTTACCCTTGTTGTCTTGGTTATAAACCTTGAATAAAGAAACAAAAAGGAAACATTCTTGACTTTAGAGTACTCCTTGTCCTTGTAGCCTTGTAGAAGAACTTGGATCTTCAAGAGGGAGACCTCTTGTGAAGTTTTCCAAAAGGAAACCCCCCTTTGGAATTTCAGCCAAGAAGGAAGAAGAGAGGGGAGAGGAAGGGCCTTGGTGGAAGAGAAGAAGAGAAAAGTAACTTAAGCCTCTTCACTTCTCATCCCACCTCTTTATACTAAGTGAAGGGCAAGTGAAAGGGCATGGTGCCTCCTCTCATGGTGACTCTTCACTTCCCTTATCCTTACACCTATCTACAATTCCCTTTATCCTCCTAATAGCACTCCCTTGCTAGGTGAATTGGTTACACATGCATTCTTAAGGCTTACAACATCTCTAAGATCCAAGGTTCAATCCTTGGCACCTACATCATTTTATTTTTTTTATTCTTTTGCAAGCCCATCTAAAGTAAGGCGCATTACATGATGTGTTATTTCTTTTATCCTCATGGGGCCCATTAGGATAACTAATGAAGTGCTATTTAAGTCCATTAGGAATTTCTACCATTTAGAGATCATATAAGGCCTATTAACACTTACACTAAAATTCCCACAACTCTAACTATCATTCATGAATCATACTCAATATGGCTATTATTCATGCAATCCTACTCAATATTAAGGATAATATTGAAGGAAATTTTAGTGGGGTGTTACAATTCTCCATACCTTCTGGAAAGTTCATCCTCGAACTTAAAATTAATGTCCCAGTTATCTTCCACTAATGTCGCCGATCATTTCTTTGTTGTCCTTATTGATGCTCTATTCTCAGCAACACTTACTTCTCCAGCCATCAAAACATTTATCCAATTAGTCTCTCAGTTATCTTCTAATCTTAGTCATTTTTCCACTCATTACTTTATCATCTTTTATCTCTTCTCTCTTTTTTTTCCCACCTTCTCGAAATCTCAAATAGATGAGGATATCGTCGATGAAGACGATCACAAACTTGTCAAGCAATGCCAAGAATACCCGATTCATCAGGTCCATAAACATGGCGGAAGCATTAGTTACTCCGAAGGGCATGACAACAAATTCAAAGTGTCTGTATCTAGTACGGAAAGCCGTCTTCAGGATATCGTCTGGTTTCACTTTAACTTGATGGTGACCTGATCTAAGATCGATCTTCGAAAAGACGGTAGCCCCCTTTAGTTGGTCGAATAGGTCATCGATCCTTGGGAGGGGATACCTGTGTTGGTGCAGGAAGCACCATATCGAACCTTGTTTTGATATTGGCAAAGGGTTCAAAGTTAAGTATTAGTGGTGATCTAACAATGTTACTCAAGTGTGCAGGAAAAGTCCTAGCGAAGGGCTGCTAGGCACCTGGCGAAGGACTACCAGGAAACAAAGTCCTAGAGAAGGGTTGCTAGGGCACCTGGCGAAGGACTGCCAGGAAACAAAGTCCTAGAAAAGGGCTGCTAGGCACCTGGCGAAGGACTGCCATGATACAATGCCCTAGCGAAGGACTGCTAGGCACCTGGCGAAGGAATGCCAGGATACAAAGCCTAGCGAAGGACTGCTATGCACATGGCGAAGGACTGCCAGGATCCAAAGACCTAGCGAAGGACTGCTAGGCACCAGGCGAAGAACAGCTTGGTACTGAAGACTTGGCGAAGGACAGCTAGGCACCTGGCGAAGGACTGTCAGGATCCGAAGACCTGGCGAAGGACTGCTAGGCACCGGGCGAAGGATAGCTTGGTATCCAAGACCTGGCAAAGGACCGCTGGGCAAAAGTCCAACTGAGGAGCCGGTTGGCATTAGGTAAATTCTCCCGAGAGAAGTAGGTGAGGACGCGTTCCCCGCCGAGGGAACAGTAGGTGTCGGTTCGACCTAGGGTTCCATTTTGGAGACCCAAAGTCAGAACCAAGACAGCTAAGGTTGTATAAAACTAACATATTATTGCTTTATGTTGTTTTGGACTAACCCTGGATGCAGGACCAAAGGAACGAGTGTCTGCAGCTTAGAGAGCCACAAAGGAGTAAGGCAGTAGCTGAGTAGGGTGCCCGGAGTGTCCCGGGCGCCCCAAGGTGAATACAAAATAGAAGAACAAAAGGAGTGCTTCGACAGCTTATGAGCGGAGCGCCCCCGTGCTCCCGGGCGCCCCCCATGCTCCCGAGCGCCCCCAGCGTCCCGGGCGCCCCCATCGTCCCGGGCGCCCCTGTCAAAGTCTGATCCTGAGTTTGAAGGGATCAGAGCTGACCGAGTGCAACTCAGATCAGCTGACACGTGGGGGGGGGGCACCCCCGACGTTCCGAGCGCCCCCAGGGGCTATAAAAGGGCCCTCGAACCCAAGGCTTCAGCAACTAAATTCTTCCAACGCATTCACGCTCTTCTACGCTCGCGCTCTGCTCCGGAAACCTCCCGACTCGAGATACAAGCGCTGACGACGTCCTTCTGCTCTGAAAATACAATCTACAACGGACGTCGGTAACGAAGAGCTTCTTTTTTCTTTTACTGCACTAGTCTTGTAATACATCTTGTAAACTGTTTTTGCGACATATAGAATTGCCCGCAGAAAATGGTCAACGACCGTGGGCCTTGGAGTAGGAGCCGACCGTGACTCCGAACCAAGTAAAAAACTTGGTGTTTGTGTGTGTTTGATTTAAATTTCCGCTGCGTAATTTCTCTAACTGTTAATCCGAACATTTTACGATATTCACCCCCCCTCTATCGTTTCTCTCAATCCAACAACCTGTTCTTAATCGTCACATTATTTAGAGCTCGATAATCTATGCACAGGCGCATAGTTTCATCTTTCTTTTTCACGAACAGTACCGGAGCTCTCCATGGAGAGTGACTCGGGCGAATAAAACCCTTGTCGAGTAACTCCTGCAGCTGTCCTTGAAGCTCCTTCAACTCCGCTGGCGCCATACGGTTTGGTGCCTTGGAGATCGGATTAGTGCCAGGAATCAGTTCGATCTCAAATTCGATTTCTCTGTCCGGGGCTAATCCTGGTAGATCGTCTGGGAATACGTCCGGATAATTGCATACCACTCTGACATCACTTAGTTTCTGATCCTTTGTTTGAGTGGTGCTGACCACATATGCTAGAAAACCAGTGTATCCTTTCGCAAACATCTTCTGCGCCTTTAGAGCCGACAAGAATTTCCCAGTTCTCTTCCTTGGCTCTCCGATGAATTCAAACATAGGTTCTGCCTCGGGCTGGAATACCACTTTTCGCTTACGGCACTCGATAGAAGCACCGTATTTGCTCAGAAAACCCATACCTAGTATTGCATCATAATCTTGCATGTCGAGTACTATCAGGTCGCAATAGAGATCTCTTCCTGCGATTCTGATTGGTGCTGCACGCAACACGTGGGTGGATGCCATTGTCTCTCCCGAAGGCAGGGTTGTTAGAAATTTACAGTCTAGAATTTGTAGAGGTATGTCTATCTTCTTAGAGTAAGGCATGGAAATAAACGAATGTGTTGCTCCAGTGTCAAATAATGCAGTAGCATGTTGACTGTAAATAAAGATCTGACCTGTAACAACCGTCCAAACATTCGCTGCGTCCTCCTTGATAAGTGAGAAAACTTGGCGTTCGTCATAACTGGCAGGGCTTCCAATCTGCCTTGACTTATCTGAGGACCTTCCAGTGCAGCTTGCATATAATGCAGTTGGGCAGGGGCACCCTGGTGCTGGATCAGCTGCTGAGGTGGCGCTTGAGGTTTGTTAGGACAGTCGATGGCCCTGTGTCCTTCCAATCCGCAGGTGTAGCATTTATTTGTACCTCTGCGACATTCTCCAAGATGCGCATTTCCACATTTCGCGCACGGGTTGTACTTGGGCTTCTTGTTCGCTGGACCGCCTTTAGGATTGTTCCATTTTTTTTTGTCGTTCCGGTTCCCTTTCCAGCTAGTGTCCGTGTGTTGACCTCCTGAGTTGGCTTGGTTCTTTTTCTCTGTAGGCATCACCTTCTGCTGATTAATACTGTTCAGATAGTGCTCGATAATCAAGGTGCTACTGAATAGCTCCTCTGTGGTCTGCGGTCAGTTAACTCCGCCGGCCACGTTCAGAGCTATCTCGGGCCGCAATATTTTCAGCATCAGGCAGACCTTTTCTTTCTCCGTCTTGACCAACTCGGGACATAGGCGAGCTAGCCTGTTGAATCTCTTGACAGCTTCACTGACTGACAGATCGCCTTGACGGAATTTTGTAAACTCGTCGTAGTGTTTGTTGGTGACCCGCATGTGGAAGAACTCCTTGTAAAATTCTGATTCGAAGTCCGCCCATTTCATCTGGTTCACGGGTCTCTTGTCCTTGACCCTTTCCCACCACATTTTGGCATCGCCCGAAAGGTAGAATGACGCACACTTGACCTTCCAATCATAAGCAAACATAAAGCAACCATACTTAAATTATGTAAGGTAAGATCTTACTTGGAAGCGGCAAGATGCAGGCTTGATGTGTGTGTAGTGAGATGACAAACTGCTCTGATACCAAGCTGTAACGCCCACCCCTTACGTGAGCGACGCGTTACTTTTTTTTTATTTCTTTCGTACATTATTGCATATGAAACGTAAATATAGCAGCGGAAATAATACTAAATCATGAACATATGCAATTGGATAAATTTCTTTTTAACTAAACTACTTTAAGCATGTGAATCATAGCATAGCATATCTATCAAGAGAGTATATAGTTCTACATTAAGCATGCATATCATAAAGAACTTCAACTCCAACAAGTAGTAAGTGTAAACATAAGGACATAAGGACTAACACATGCAGTTCATAAGTAGTAACATTAAGTCCATGAGAAATAAGTCCATAAGTAAGAGTAAGACAATAGTAGGATCGTTCTGCCAAGTCACTGCCACACACACACATGCCCTCCTGCTGCTTCCCTTCTTTAGAAACCTTTAGTTTGATCTGTAACATAAGAATGTAGACTATAAGCATAAAATGCTTAGTAAGCTCCTTGCTTACTCACAAAATCCGTACATCACATATAAGTAGAAATCCACATCATTTGACATAAACATATAACATGAATAAATACTTAAAGCGTCTGAAGCACATAAGCATAAACACTTAACATTTGCATAATCTTTAAAACATAATCATGTGCATAAACATTAAACATGCAATATCATTAAACATAAACATGTGCATAAACATTAAACATAGCGTATGCAATACATTAACAATGAACATGTGCATAAATATTAAACATAGCATATGCAATATCATTAAACATAAACATGTGCACAGACATTAAACATGACATATGCAAAATCATTAAACATAAACATGTGCATAAACATTAAGGATGCTCTTTTGAAAATATATATAATATAATACTTGAATATCAACATATCATCATCATTAGGAATCCCTGGCTTGTACCACACATTAAGGACAGCTTTGGTAGTCCCAGAACCGAGGACAGCTACGGTAGTCCCAGAACCGAGGCTTTCATAAGGAGCCCATCCCTGTTGGACAGCTACGGTAGTCCCAGAACCGTGGACAGCTACGGTAGTCCAGAACCGGGGCCTTGCTTAGGAGCCCATCCCTTGAACCTTTTTCAAGACCCGGTACAAGCCAATACATAAAGTAAAATAGCATACATGATTCCTTTTCTTTCTATAGTAATTTCTCTTTAGCATAGCGTTCGTCATTTCTTTTCTTTTCTTAGAAATTGCTCTTTAGACATTCTTTTATTCATAATGTCATATATGTCATGGGCATACATTCAAAGCATAAATGTCATCATAACTTTCAAGCATGAACATGGCATGGAGAAAACATAATTTCATGGTAAGGAAATTCATAACATGCCAACTTATCATTCATGATTCATAAAACACATAATGTTCAATTTAAGACTAAGGATCATACACCTAGGGAACTTGTTCCTTTTTTCTTTTCATCTATCATGGCATAATGAAACATGGATATCTTTAATTCAATCCTAATGCAATATATACTCTACTGGTCAAAACATTTAGATAGGGTTATCATGGCATAAAAACATAACACCACATCACACAACTCATACAACATGCATACATTGAGTATCCTACTACAAAGGGGCATTATCAAATGAGATAGTGATCTTAATCCATCCTAAAACCCAATTTAAGGTACTGATCATAAACTTCTAAGGTTCATATCAACATGAAAATGACAAAGAACAAGAGCAATTGATTCATACGACATGCATATATTATATATTCTAACACTAGAAAGCATTAGTAAGTAACATGAAATCTTTAACTCTTCTATTTTTTCTTCCCATCTATCATGGAATAATGCAACATGGATACCTTTAATTCAACCCTAATTCAACATATAATCTACTGATCAAAACATTTAGATAGGGTTATCATGGCATAAAAATACAACACAACATCACACAACTCATACAACATGCATACATTGAGTATCCTACTACAAAGGGGCATTATCAAATGAGATAGTGATCTTAACCCATCCTAAAACCCAATTTAAGAAACTGATCAGAAATTTCTAAAGTTCATACCAACATGAAAATGACAAAAACAAGAGCAATTGGTTCATACAACATACATATAATACATATTCTAACACTAGGAAGCACTAGTAAGTAACATGACATCTTTAACTCTTCTTTTTCTTTCTTTTTGGCCCTTATTTAGGGTATTAGCCCCACGTGTTCAGAGGGAAAATATGGCCTAAAAATATATATAAAACCCTCAAACAACCATTAACAAGGAATTAAAACATTAGCTAGTCAAAAGAACCCAAATATCTTCTTGTGGCCAAAAAGTCTATGGCTTCATGAGAGACTTGGCCTAAACCTTTAAGGGTCTTTTGCTTCATCTTTTTTTTTCATCATAACTCATAACTTAACATCAAGAAAACATTGAAGTCATTAGATAGCATCAAACACAAACCTAAGCCCTAAATCTCATGTTGGCCGAAACTTGCCTATAGGAAAACCTTCACGATTTTTGCTACACATCGCCAAAAATATACAAGAACATGAATCGAAAACATATATAACTATTATGTTGCAGGTGAAGGGAGTCTTACCCTTGTTGTCTTGGTTATAAACCTTGAATAGAGAAACAAAAAGGAAACCATCTTGACTTTAGAGTACTCCTTGCCCTTGTAGCCTTGTAGAAGAACTTGGATCTTCAAGAGGGAGACCTCTTGTGAAGTTTTCCAAAAGGAAACCCCCCTTTGGAATTTTGGCCAAGAAGGAAGAAGAGAGGGGAGAGGAAGGGCCTTGGTGGAAGAGAAGAAGAGAAAAGTAACTTAAGCCTCTTCACTTCTCATCCCACCTCTTTATACTAAGTGAAGGGCAAGTGAAAGGGCATGGTGCCTCCTCTCATGGTGACACTTCACTTCCCTTATCCTTACACCTATCTACAATTCCCTTTATCCTCCTAATAGCACTCCCTTGCTAGGTGAATTGGTTACACATGCATTCTTAAGGCTTACAACATCTCTAAGGTCCAAGGTTCAATCCTTGGTACCTACATCATTTCATTTTTTTTATTCTTTTGCAAGCCCATCTAAAGTAAGGTCCATTACATGATGTGTTATTTCTTTTATCCTCATGGGGCCCATTAGGATAACTAATGAAGTTCTATTTAAGACCCATTAGGAATTTCCACCATTTAGAGCCCATATAAGGCCTATTAACACTTACACTAAAATTCCTGCAACTCTAACTATCATTCATGAATCATACTCAATATGGCTATTATTCATGCAATCCTACTCAATATTAGGGATAATATTGAAGGGAATTTTAGTGGGGTGTTACAGTAATCATCAATAATTACTAAGCAGTACCGTTCCCGCTTAGCAACTTGGCTCCATGTGAATCAAATAGGTCTAGGTGTAGGAGCTCAAGTGTGGCTTGGGTTAAGTCTGACTGGATTGATTTGTGGGTCGACTTGGTTTGTTTACCTTGTTGACATGAATTACAGATGGTATTTTCAAAGTTTTTAATTTTGGGTATCCCTTTAACTAGTCCAAGTTGACCTAGTTTTGAAATTAACTTAGTATGGTTGTGGCCTAGTCTTCTATGCCATAAATTTATTTCTTCTAGTTGAGTTAAAAAATATTTAGGTGTTATGGGAAGATTGATTGTATAAACATTGTTCTTTCTACTACCCTTAAGTGTAACTTCTGAGTCTTGTAGATTCCTAATCAGGTAGTCAGAATTGGTGAAGGTAACTATATAAACAGTATCGCACAGTTGGCTAATGTTAAGTAAATTAAATTTAAAATTTTCAACTAGAAACACCTATTTGATAATAAAATCAAAATTTAGTTCAATGTTACCTAACCCAATCAATTTAAGTGTAGCATTGTTGTCAAATGTCACTGAGGCTAGGTTTTTGAACTTGATTTTGGTGAACTTCAATTTATCCCCAGTCATGTGTCTGGAGCATCCACTATCCAATATCCACTGGTCCAAATCTTTATATTCCTACACATAAAGTATGTTTGATTTGGATCTATTTATGTAGAAGTAAGGATAGATTAATTGAATTTCACTACCCAATCTGTCTCACTCACTTCTAAGGTTATCAAGCATGTTGACCTTATGAGTTTCTTTTGTGAGATAGGTTTTTGTATTAGTTACTAAAATTGAGTTTGAATTTTAAAATTGAATTTGAAAAACATTAGGTGAGATTTTAATTTTAAAAAAATATTAAGTATAGAATTAATTTTGAAAATGTTAAGTGTAGAATCAATTTTGAAAATGTTAAGTATAGAATTAATTTTGAAAATGTTAAGTATAGAATTTTGAAAATGTTAAGTGTACAAATAATTTTGAAAATAGAATTAATTTTGAAAATGTTAAGTGTACACTTTAATTTGATTGGTTGGGTTGGACTACATTATTAGGTCCTAGACATCTCACCCAATTCTAAGTGACAAAACATGTTTTCTTATTTGTTTTGTGAGATGTATTATTTTTGTCTTTGATTTAATGATAACTCTAAGATTTAATTAAAACTTGTGTTAGATTTGAGTTTATCAAATAGTAATTTAAAAGTGAGTTTCGATAATCAGCTTCCAGGTCTTGGCGAGGCACATAGGTCTTCTTTGGCCGTAGCTTTATTGGATTAACAACTCTTTCCTAGACAAAGTCTTTTACCAAAAGTTCATTTTTCAAATTTCTTTTTGAGAAATTCTGGTCTAACTAGCTTAGGATTTAGAGAGGTAGCTTCGGCTAGTTCCACCGGACTAAACAGACCAAATAGGGTGCGCCTTACCCTACTTGACTCTTTAGAAAGGCTTCCCTAACGTACTTTCATCTCACCTCCTCCTAATACTATGTTGTTCAAGTTTCAAGTAAGTCTTGTCCTTAACTAACCATTCCTAAGTCTAAGCATAATAATATTGCAAAAAAAAGAAATAAACAAGCATCAAGAAGAAAAAAATTATCTAAGTATGAAAATAGTTTTTATATTGGCTTCCCCTAAACTGAAGCCTCGATATGGGTTAGGCAAGATGTGAATCTTGTCCTTGGGGATCCAATATTGGTTTGGTCCAGTCTAATTGTTCAAATTCAGCTTTGGGACCCATGCTTGGACTCGGGTTCTTGTTTGGTTCAATATAAAAAAGTAAGATCATTGTCGCGAGTTGGTTCGATAGCCCAGTCCAGATCGATTTAGAACTGACTTCTGTTTTCCAAGAATCATGTCAAGATTCTTGGAACCCTAAGTGAATCATTCTAATGTGACTCTGAGTTCCTTGACTTGAGTTTTCAAGGAGGAGTTCTCTTCCTCAAGCTTTTGAACTTGAGTCAAGGTTCCTTCTTGAACTGACTCAACCGAGGAACTCGAGTTGACTTCCTCGTTCAGGAGTTTGACTTCCTGTCGGAGGGTTTCAACCTAGACGTTGGCTTTGGCCAACTTGCGTGACAAATACGAAATAAGATCGTAAAGCTCCGATTCAAGATAGCCTTTTACCGTAATCTGTCCGTCTTCCGAGATCGAGAGCTTTTCAGTGCCGACGTCTTCATCAGGTTCTGATTCTGTTCCGGAGTCAATGTCATCTGAGGTGGTCAGCGCGAGGAGGTTGGAGTGTGGAGCCTCTTCTTCTTCCTTCGAGGACGATTCATCCCATGTGACTTGTAGTGCCTTCTTCTTCCGAGCTTTCTTGTTTTCCTTCAGGTTAGGGCACTCCGATCTGAAGTGACCCTTTTTGTTGCACTTGTAACACGTTACATTGCTTTTATTCTTTTGGCTTGTTGAGGGTTCAACTGGATCATCCTTCTTCTGAGTCGTCTTCTTTTTGCTCGTTTGATTCTTCAGCACCTTGTAGTAGTCACGAGCCAACCGGACCAGTTTTGGATGATCTACTCCATCGTTGTCAGACTCCGAATCTGAGTCGGACTCGAGTATTGGTTGTTGCTTCTTCTTTTGTGATTTTCCTGGAGTTTTTCCTGCAACAAAAGCTATACTTTTCTCGACCATTGCAGTATTAGTTTGCTCATGTAATTCTAATTCTAAGAATAATTCATCGAGCTTAATTTCAGAAAGGTTAGCAGAAACCTTGTAGGCATCTACCATAGATGCCCATATTGAGTTCCTTGGGAACGAGTTCAGAGTATACCTTATTAGGTCATGGTTTTCCACCTTATGACCTATTGTATATAGTCCGTTCATCAGCTCCTGGATTCTTGCATGGAGCTATGCTGCGGTTTCCCCATCGTGCATCTTGATGGTGTAGAGCTTGTTGAGTAGCAGATCTCTTTTACTGATCCGCATATCCGACTTACCTTCGTGCAGATCGATTAATTTGTTCCATAGCTCCTTTGCGCTCCTGAAGGGTCCAACGCGGTTCAACTCTTCCTTGGTTAAGCCACATTGTAGTGTTTGTGTGGCCTTTACGTCTACTTCAATTTTCTTCTTGAGTGGTCCGTCCCACTCTATATAGCCTTGCACCTCTCCTTGTGCATTCTTGGGGATCTCCAGTCCAGACTGGAGAATTATCCACATGTCCACCTGAGTTTTCAAGTGGACCTCCATCCTAGTCTCTTCCAATAGGAGAAGTCTTCTCCTGAGAAAAGTGGTGGTCTGGCGGTGTTGTAGCCTTCTTGCATGACCATGGATTTTAGTCTGAAAATTTACACAAAAAACTTTGTTCCAAGACTAAGTCTTGGATTAGTAGTGCGGTAGCAAAAATAATAATAAAAAAATTGAGTGGTGTTGCACCAACCTCGATGAACGAAAAAGTTACGAACGAAAAAATATTTTTAAAAATAAATCCGAAAATTGCTCAATCGGTGGTTGCACCAGATTTGAGCCACCCGCTCTAATACCACTTGTGGGATCATTTAGAATCGATAGAGGGGGGTGAATATCGATAGAACTTTTTGGATATAATAAGAATAATACGCAGCGAAAATTCAAAACAATGCTAACACGATTTCTTTTACTTGGTTCGGAGTCTAGATTGGCTCCTACTCCAAGGCCCATGGTCCTTAACCGTTTACGTTGGTCAATTCTATATTTGAGAAAAAGGTTACAAAATTGAAGCACGAATACAGAATTGAATGTAAGCAATTAAATTAAATAAATACCGACGACCAGAAAATGGCTCAAAGATCGGAGCAGTGGGTCGTCGTTGGCGCTTGAAGTTTGAGCACAGAGAAGTTAGAACTGAGCACTTGAGTGCTTGCGTCGACCAGGACTTCGTGCCAGGATTCGAGGAATTGGGCAATAAGTCCTGATTCGAGGAATTGGGCAATAAGTTCTGGCACGAAGTCCTGATCGAGGAATTGGGCACGAAGTCCTCGAATCAGGACTTCGTGCCTAGTCCATGACCAGGACTTATTGCCTAACCCTCGATCAAGTCTTCGATGTCCAGCCCTCGGCCAGGACTTATTGCCCAATTCTACTAACCAGGACTTCTTCTGCGCACTTAAATAAATTCATTAGATCACAATGTAATCTTAACTTATGAACCCTTTGCCATTATCAAAACCCAGGTTCGATCTTGGTGCTTCCATCACCAACACCTAGGAACTCCAACACTCAGCCTATTCCAGACGGTGGTCTCAGTCTACCACCAGAAGATCAAGTTCCCTGTGGGCGAACAAGTGGTCGAGGTTAAAGGGAACCAGCTAACTTCTCGGCGGCGCTACAACGGGGAGGTTAGGGCAGAAGCCCGCAAAAACCCGAAGACACATGAAATGCTACAAATCGACTTTGCCAACCCTCAGGAAGAAGAAGGTCCCAAAGAAGAATGTAGGGAGGTCGAAAGCGAAGAGGTCGAGATTCATCCTTTACGGGCGGGAGGAATCACAAGGATCGCGGATGACCTTACACTTGAACTGAGGAGTCGTCTGATCAGCTGCTCGAAGGACCACCGGTACGTGTTTGAATGGGCTACTGAAGAGATCAAAGGACTCTCCCCTGCTTTGGCCATGCATCGCTTACATGTAACCCCGAAAGCCCGGCCGGTGAAGCAAAGCTGAAGACACTTTGCCCCTGAGCAGGACATGATCATCAGAGAGGAAGTCACCAAGTTATTGAAGGTCGGATAATAAGGGAAGTTCACTTCACGACCTGGCTGGCAAATGTTGTACTTGTCCCTAATCTCGAGGGTAAATGATGTTTCTGTATTGATTTTAGAAATTTAAATAAAGTCTGCCCTAAAACTGCTACCACTTGCCTCAGATTGATTGGCTGGTGGATTTAACCTTTGGCTACAATTTTATTTTGATGTTGGATGCTTATCAGGGATACCACCAAGTCTCTCTTGCCCGGGAAGACCAAGAAAAAGTAAGTTTCATGACAGCCGATGGTACATGCTGCTACAATGTCATGTCATTTGGGTTAAGCAAAGTAGGAGCAACCTATCAGCAGATGATGGACAAGGTCTTTCGCCAACAAATTGGGAGGAACATTGAGGTATACGTCGATGATATCCTGGTCAAGACCGAGAAGGGGAATGACATGATAGCCGATCTAGAGGAAACATTCGCCACCCTGAAGGCCAACAAGTTGAAACTGAACCCCGCCAAGTGTCTACTCGGGGTGAAGAGTGGTCAGTTCCTCAGGTACATGGTGATAGAAAAGGGAATTGAAGCTAACTTTGAGAAAGTATAAGTTGTTGGGGCAATCTATGATCCGGAGTGATCATGTGTTTTGATGTTTGGGCAAAGAGTTTAAGTTACGTTTACCCTTGTGTATTTGATATGTGTATGTGAGTATGCAGGTTTGTAGGGTACACATATTGAC
The DNA here is from genome assembly GCA_024364735.1 of Boesenbergia rotunda. NCBI lineage: Eukaryota > Viridiplantae > Streptophyta > Magnoliopsida > Zingiberales > Zingiberaceae > Boesenbergia > Boesenbergia rotunda. The sequence goes on along the minus strand of JAGFNQ010001428.1, from coordinate 647,673 downwards.
TTAGCTGGACGGCTTCGGTACGGTAAAGGCTGGCATGGAGACAAGCCGTGGGCTTGTGTGCGCACCTGAGGGACCATGGTATAGCAAGGACGATGAGCCAAGGGATGCGGACTTCGAGGCGTATGTGAAGGATGGCATGGAGGCAAGCTGGAGGCTTGCGTGCACATCTGAGGGATGAGGGCCAAAGACGAAGAGGGCGTAAAGGCAACAGTCGAGGCTGCTGGTGAAGAGTCAGCTGAGTCATGCAGGGACGAGAGCCGAGGGAAGAGGACTCCAAGGGCAAGCCGGGAAGTGGACTTCAAAGGGCACACGTGAAGGGTGGCATGGAGGCAAGTCGAGGGTTTGCGTGCGCATCCAAGGGACGATAGCTGGTGGAAGAGGACTTCAAGGGGCAAGCCAAGGGAGTGTACTTGAAGGCACACGTAAAGGAGGGTCTTCGGAGTGAGGAAGAGTGTTTGTATAAGCTAGGCAGTCGACTAGGAATATAACAGTCGACTGCCAGCAAGAACAAAAACTCACAGAAGGGAGTTGACCCTTGACCAGTCGACTGCTTTGAGAGCAGTCGACTGGTAGTGACTGGTAGTGTTGGCTAAAAATTCGAACGTTGATCTACAACGGTCGATTTTCAGTGGGGCCAAGGGTAGTCGACTGGTAGGGTGTTTTTCATCTTAGAGTTCTATTTAAGAGAACTCGGTATGGGTTGAGAACCTTTGACGAAACAAGCTTGGTTAGGGCTTGTTAGTAGTCTTTAGTGCTCAGAAGTGTCTCCAAGTTTGTGGCGAGGTTTCTCCACCCACAAGGAGCTACACGAGCTAGCCGGAGGGCATCCAGGGAGTGATCCGCCGAAGGATCGAGGGATCGTCCACCTTACGGACAGCCGTGGAGTAGGAGCATCATCTCCGAACCACGTAAAAGGTTTTGTGTTAGCGTTTGTTTATTTTATTGTTATTGTTTCCGCTTGCGCACGCTAACAACGTAGGTAGAGAAGAAAATCAAGAAATTGCTATTCACCCCCCCCCCTCTAACAAGACAACACGATCTAACACAAGCCATCCTCAACATGCCATCCTCTCGCAACTTCTAGGACATGCAGCGGATGAATGGTAGAATTACCGCTTTGTTCCGGTTCATCTTCAAATTGGTAGACAGAACTCTGCCATTCTTCAAAATCCTAAGGAAGGCCGTTAAGTTTGAATGGGATAATCAGTGCGAGAAGACTTTCTAGATTTGAAAGCATACCTCGCTGAGCTCCCCATCCTCTATAAGCCATTGGAGGGAGAAATACTGTTTGTCTACTGGTCCGCGGCTGACCAAGCCGTGGGTTTTGCGCTCATTCGGGAAGAAGGTACTACTCAATACCCAATCTACTTCTTCGGGCATCTCCTTAAGGACGCAGAAACTCGATATTCTACACTAGAGAAGTTGGCCTATGCTCTGGTACTGACCACCCGAAGACTGAGGTCGTATTTCTTGGCACACCCGATGGTGGTGCTCACTAATAGCCCGCTTGGACGCGTCCTCACAAACCCAGAAGATTTAGGATGGTTGATCAAGTGGACGACAGAGTTGAGTGAGTATGGGATTGAGTACCACCTTTGTACCGCCATTAAGGCATAATCTCTTGCTAATTTTATGCTGGAGGCTGTCCCGGAACCTGAAGCTGATAGAGTATGGAAAGTCTACGTTGATGGTTCCTCCAACCACAAGAATAACGGGGTCGAAGTCCTGATGATCTCCCCCAGGGGAGATATATTGCAACTGTCTATCCGACTACACTTCTGAGCCACCAACAATGAAGCTGAATATAAGGCGATCCTAGCGGGGTTGCACGCAGGTGGGAGCTGCTAGGGTCATCTTGGACTCAGACTCTCAGCTCGTTGCCCAGCAAATAAAAGGCGAATTTGAAATAAAGAATGAGCGCCTACAAAAGTATATGACCATCTATGAACAACTGAGGTCCTCTTTCACTGAGGTTGTTCTACAAAAGATCTCCCGAGCTGACAATGTTAAGGCAGATGAGTTAGCCAAGTTGGCTAGCTCCATTACCTCGTGGACGTTGGGCAATCCCAGTGCTACAGAAGGAACGGTGGCTCAGATCGAAGGGGAGGTCGCCGACACTGCATTACCCGACTGGAGAAAGCCCTATGTGGAGTTCTTACGGAGTGGAGCTATGCCAACAAATGGGAAGGAAGTTAGGCTTTTCCATCGTAGGGATGCAAGGTTTACACTAGTTGGGGAGCAGTTGTATAAATGAGCCTTTGCCCGACCTCTGCTCAAGTGCATTGGCCCAGAGGAGGTCGATTACGTTATACGGGAGGTTCATGAAGCCATATGTGAAAGCCATATTGGGGGAAGATCCATGACTAGGAAGATTATCCTGGCCGGATATTTTTGGCCCACGCTGCAAGTGGATGCCGTCAAATTTGTTGCTGGATGCGAAGCCTGCCAAAAGCATCAGCATATCGCACATCACCCAACCGAACCGCTTCAAACCTCCACTATTTTATGCCCCTTCGATCATTGGGGGATGGACATTGTGGGACCTTTTCCGACCGGGCCTCAGCAGAAGAAGTTCATGTTAGTGCTGGTCGACTACTTCTCCAAATAGGATGAAGCTGAACTGCTCACGCACATCATGGAAGCCGCTGTGATGAAAATTCTTTGGAGGGATATAGTCAACAAGTATGACATCTCTTATAAGCTTGTGTCAGATAACGGCAGACAATTTGTAGGGCGCAAACTCAAAGAATAGTGCGAAGGATGGGGTATTGACCAAGCCTTCACTTCAGTCGCATATCCCCAAGGGAATGGTCATGCGGAAGTCGTCAACCGGGAGATCATTAGAGGGCTCAAGATAAAGCTGGACCACGTCGGAGACAGCTAGGTTGATGAGCTCCCCAGCATTCTATGGTCGTACCGCACCACTCCCGGAGAAGGAACAGACCAGAGTCCTTTCAATTTGGTATACTGAGCGGAAGCGGTAATCCCGGTGGAGATAGGTGATGAGTCTGTCTAGCGGCAGTACTACAACAAAGAAGACAATGATCAAGAATGACTTATTGACCTGAACCTGGTGGAAGAGGTACGAGATAAGGCAGCTAGCCGATTGATGGCGTATCGGCAGCGTATGCAGCAAGCGTACAATCGCCGAGTGATCACCCAAACCTTCTATGTTGGAGATAAGGTCTGGAAAAGAATCAAGCTGGTCGACGACCCCGGAAAGCTCAAACCACAGTGGAGCAGACCCTACATTGTCATCAAAAAGCTCATTGGAGGTAGCTATTATCTATAAGATGAAAAGGGCAAAAAGCTGGATAGGCCATGGTATGCAAATCACCTTCAGCCGTATCGTACTCAGTGAGCCTGGTGAGATATAATATGTATTAGTATGCATGCTTGTACTGCTTTGCAGTTCCAATAATGAAAGAAACAAGCGAAATGTCTCATCAAGTCCTAGTACAATTGTTTGAAGATCCTACAATCTCGAGGTGATGCGGATGCCCGAGATGAGTAGGCATGGTCGTGATGCCTGACCAGGAGGAGCAAAAACCCTACTATCTCGAGGTGCTATGGATGCCCGAGATGAGTAGGCCTGGTCCTGGTTTCGAGGATGTCCGACCAGGAGCAGCATATGTTAGTAATATGAGAGAAGTGTCCTAAGGCAATCGCCTTATGATTGTAATCATTTACTTTAATAAATGAATATTCACTATTTGAGTATATATGTTCATGTATTTGATTGAGATATTAAACTCATTTACTAAATGTCCGCAATACAATTCACAGCATGAGAGAATTTGTGATGAATTCACAACTAGTGATTATCTCTACATGTGCAATTGTGAAGTATTGAAATTGTCCCTAGTCGATGAATTGACAGATACGAACACTATCAATTCTGTTGAGACTAGCATGGGTTATTCTCTAATCAGCTGATTCTCACTGGCTGGTGACATTGGGATGTCCGGAGATAAACATGAATGCTAATTAAGTGAACTAGTTCATTGGAGTGACTGGCTATAAAACTTCATATGGTAGTTTATATATAGTGACGTCCTCCAGAAAATGCAACTCCAGACCAGTTAGTGGCCTATCAGAAACATATAAACGATTCTGAACTTGCGAGTTGCATCATGCTAGCCGCTATGGTACCTGAGCTGCAAAAGCAGCATGAGCATATGGATGTTTATACCATCATCTTCCATCTTTATGAGCTATTTGACGAGCAGGCAAGATCCGAAAGGTTCGAGGTCTCCAGACTCCTCTTCACCTCTAAGATGCAGGAAGGCACTTCTGTCTCACAGTTTGTGTTGAAGATGTTGGGGTACATTGAGCGACTGAGCACACTCGGTTTTGCAATGGATCATGAACTAAGTATTGACTTAATTCTGCATTGTTTGCCCAAAAGTTATTCACAATTTGTGATGAACTATCGGATGAACAAACTGGAGACTGCCATTCCTGAGTTGCTCAACCTGCTGAAGACTATAGAGCCTTCTGTGAAGCAGGATCAGAAGACGATACTGTTAGTTGGTTCCTCAAAGAAAGGTTCTAAGAGGAAGCCCAAAGAACAAAATAAGGGAAGGAAGAAAAAGGCCAAAAAGACTGAAAAGACCCCAAAGGCACTTGGCATCACTGTGGCAAGGAGGGTCACTGGCGAAGAAACTTCAAGGTTTATCTTGAGTCCTTGAAGAAGAAGGCATCCGATGCCCCATCCTCTTCAGGTATCTTCGTTATTGAATGTCACTCTATTTCCTCAACCACCTGGGTACTTGATACTGGGTGCAACTCACATATATGTAATGACATACAGGGGCTAAGGAATAGAAGAAGACTCGTCAAGGGAGAAGCGAATTTGCGAGTTGGAAATGGAGCAAAGATTGCTGCTGTTGCCATCGGAACATATTTGCTAAAGCTCCCTACTGGACTTGTCTTAGAGTTGGATAATTGTTATTTTGTTCCTTCGTTAATAAAGAACATTGTATCTATTTCATGCTTGAATGAAAAGGGTTATCATTTAACTTTTAGTAACAATTGTTGTTACATAACTTTAAATGGTGTTCTTTATGGGACCGGAACTTTATGCAATGGTATCTACACATTAGATTTATCCGGTGACGTTTTCAATATCGAAGTCAGCAACAAACGTGCTCGAATAGATAATCGAATAGACTCCTACACATGACATTGTCGTCTTGGCCATGTAAGTAAGAAACGCATGACCAAATTACACCGATGTGGAATTCTAGAATCATTTGAACCCGGTTCATTTGATACATGCGAATCATGCTTAAAAGGTAAGATGGCCAAATTACCCTTTTCCGAAAAAGGTAATCCAGTGGGAGAATTGCTTGGTCTAATACATACTGATGTATGTGGACCAATGTCAACTCTTGCACAAGGAGGCTATAGCTACTTCATTACCTTTATCGATGATCACTCACGATTCGGGTATGTGTTCTTGATGAAACACAAATCTGAAGCTTTTGAGAAATTCAAAGAGTTCAAAAATGAAGTAGAGAAACAGCTTGGCAAAAGTATTAAGATACTTCGATCCGATCGGGGTGGTGAATACTTGAGTCAAGAGTTTCAAGATTATCTTAGGGACAATGGGATATTGTCTCAATGGACTCCGCCATATACACCACAGCATAATGGTGTATCTGAGAGGCGTAACCGAACCTTGATGGACATGGTTAGATCCATGATGAATCATGCAACTCTTCCAAAATCCTTTTGGGGCTATGCACATAAGACAGCTGTTTACTTGCTAAACAGAGTCCCGACCAAGGTAGTCTCTACTACTCCATATGAGACGTGGAATAGTAAGAAACCTCATTTATCTCACCTAAAGATATGGGGTTGTCCTGCTTATGTGAAGCGGACTGTATCAGACAAATTGGATGCTAAGTCTGATAAATGTCTATTTATTGGATACCCTAAGGAAACAAAGGGTTACCAATTCTATCATCCCTTGGAACAAAAGGTGTTTGTTTCAAGGCATGCTGTGTTTCTGGAAAAAGAATTTCTTTTACAAGAAAACAGTGGGAGTGACATTGAACTTGATGAAGTTCAAGAAACTCCAATAGACATTACAGAGACACCTAGTCTAGACCCACAACCAACAACTCATAATGATGAGCTATCAGTTGAACCTAAAACAACACCACCTCTTCGTAGGTCTGATAGGACACGCAATATTCCAGAGAGATACGGATTTCTCATAAGTGAATCGAACGACGTGTTACTCATAAGCGATGACGAACCTATCAATTATGAAGATGTTCTGAAAAGTTCAGAAAGGGACAAATGGCTTGAAGCCATGAAGTCGGAAATGGATTCCATGTACGAAAATCAAGTATGGGACTTGGTTAACCCACCTGAAGGGATTAAGCCCATAGGGTGCAAGTGGGTTTTCAAGAAGAAAACCGACATGGAAGGTAATGTTGTTACCTTTAAGGCTAGATTAGTGGCAAAAGGATATCGTCAGAAACAAGGAATTGATTATGACGAAACATATTCGCTAGTAGCTATGCTTAAATCCATTCGGATGCTCCTGGCCATAGCAGCTCATTATGATTATGAGATATGGCAAATGGATGTGAAAACAGCTTTCCTTAATGAAAACCTGCTTAAGGATGTATACATGATACAACCTGAAGGTTTCACATCGGTTGATAAAACCAAAATATGCAAGCTTCGACGATCCATATATGGACTGAAGCAAGCATCCAGGAGCTGGAACATCCGTTTTGATGAGACAATCAAAGAGTTTGATTTCTCACAAAATCCTGACGAACCTTGTGTGTACAAGAAGGTTAGTGGCAGTGCAGTCGTATTCCTAGTATTATATGTCGATGACATATTGCTTATAGGAAACGATATATCAGTCTTACAGTAGGTTAAATTTGGTTGTCCAAAACTTTCTCCATGAATGACCTGGGAGAAGCAACCTATATCCTTGGGATTAGAATCTATAGAGATAGATCAAAACGGTTGCTTGGTCTTTCGCAGTCTACATATATAGACCGAGTGTTAAAAAGGTTTAGCATGTCGGAATCCAAGAAAGGTTACCTTCCCATCAGGCATGGGATCAACCTTTCAAAGTCTATGTGTCCGCGCACAGAAGACGAGAGGATTTGCATGAATAATATTCCTTATGCTTCCGCGATAGGATCTATCATGTATGCTATGTTATGTACTAGGCCCGATGTATCGTATCCTCTGAGCGTCACGAGCAGATACCAGTCTGATCCGGGAATGGATCATTGGGCGGCTGTCAAGACAATCCTTAAGTACTTAAGAAGAACTAAGGATGTGTTCCTAATATATGGAGAAGGAGATATGGTAATACGTGGGTATACAGATGCCAGTTGTAACACCCCAAATTTTGCCCATATGTAATGTCATGAATTCATGAAACATTATTATGAAATGTCATGATGGGCTTGGCTTAATGGGCTTTGATGTGGATTAGTGCAAAATGTGATAAAAAGAAAGTGTAGAAAGGAGGAAGCATGGATCGAACCTTGAACCTCCTAGTTACACTAACCATGTCTTAACCAATGCACCAAGAGTGTTTCTTGTTGAGAGAATAAGAAACGTGCTAGCTAAAAAGCTAGGGAAGTGAAGAGACATGTCCCTTCATGAGAATAGTATAAATAAGAGAGGAGGGAGGGAGAGGGGGAAAGAACTTTCATTCTTCTTCTTCCCCACTCTCCCCACCGAAACCCTAGCCCTCTTCTCCTTTTCATTTTTCGAAAATACACCCTAGGGTTCTAACCCTAGGGAATTGGAAGGAAGAAGACCCCATCCAAGAGTCTTAGAGAAGTTCTAGCAAGGGGAACTCTCACCCCTCCTTCAACCAAGGGTACCCTAAGGATTTAGAGAAGGTGAATTTCAAGCGAAAGGATGTAAGTATCCCCTCGCCTGCAGTGTAATTGTTGTTGATTCCTTCTTCTTGTTGTTTTTCGGAAATGGAAGTGGCCCCCCTTGTGCAAGTTTCGGCCACCCCCAAAGGGGGAGACCTTGGCTACTCCTTGATGCATGAAGAGACCCCTTGGGACTTAAGGTATATATGTATGTTGTTTCCCTTCATGTGGTGATGACAAAAACTAAGGTTGAACACCCCATATGTTTCGGCCAACCCTAGAAGAATTAGGGTTTAGGGTTGCATGATTATCCCATGATGTAATCTACACTTAATATGTGTCATGATATGTATGTGAGGTGTTTGTGTAAATGCTTGTGTGAATGGTTGATTTCAAAAACCCTAATTCCCCCTACCCTACACCATTCGGCTAACACCCTAAAGTTAGGGTTCGTGAAGGTTAAACTACCCTATGAGATATGCTTATGTTTGGAAGATGATATGTATATGCATGTGATGTTTAAATGGAATGCTTGATTGGAAAACTTAACTCTCCCTAGTAGGACTTTCGGCCAAGGCATGAAGATTGAGGGTTTAGGGTTGCATGATTTTTCTATGATGTATCCTATGCTTAGTGTATTGCATGATAGAGTAGATAAGGTGTTTGTATAAATGTTTGATTGGAAAACTTAATTTTCCCTAGCATGACTTTCGGCCAAGGCATGAAACATTAGGGTTGTGAAGGTTGATGACCCCATGATGTATGCTATGCTTAGTATGATACATGATGTATATATATATGTGATGTTTGTATGGGATGTTTGATGTCAAAAACCTAACCTACCCCTACCCTATGACTTTCGGCCAACCCTAGGTTTAGGGTTAGGAAGAATTAATTTAATCCATGAATCATGCTACCACTTCCTATGATATGAGTATGATTTATGTGACCAACCTTGTCATATATAAAGTATGTTAAGTGGTTGAAATATGATGTATGTATCAGCATGTCTTATAGCCCATGGGGCACCCTTATGAACTGCATGTGATGTGTATGTTAATATGCCTGAAAGGATACTCCACTAAGTATGGGATCAAGAGCACCCCTTATGTTGTGTGGTGTGTCCCTATGGGATCATGAGCACCCTTGAAGAGTGGTGTGTCCCTTGAGAGTGGATTTGGAGTACTCCTTAGCATATATGTAAAAGCATGATAAGTATTTTACTTTGAAAGTTGTGTACCCGACTCGGAAGGGGGTCGTTAAACAAATCTGGGGTACATGTTAACTGAAGGTCATGGCTCTGGTAGGACGGAAGGGTCCTGCTCTAATGGGTTGGTGGCTCGCTACCCCAATTCATTAGGGAACACGCTTGATGTGGTACACAACTGGGCCCCTATATGATGTTAAAGTATTTTTAAGTAATACCTTTATGGAATTGTTTTGAAAACATTTATTATATGTGAAGGGTATGCTTAAGATACTTTATACTGCTTGCTTAGAAACTTTGATGTGTAGTATGCTATGATAAACTCATGCTTATGATTCATTATGTGTACATGTTGTATTCTTTTGTATGGATTTTGCGAGTAGGACAGGATCCTTACTAAGCATTTGTGGTTACTAGTTTATGTGTTGTCTTATGCTGCAGATAAGGGTAAGGGACACTTAAACTAAAGGAAGAGGCAGGAGGGCTAAAGATGTGTGGGGTGGTGGCTCGGGAAAGAAAGATTCTTATATCTACTTTACTATGCTTATGTTGATGTTTTCTTGATTATGAATGTTAGTGATTACACTTAGATTTCTCTTATACTTGATTATGTTGTGAGTTGAACTACTTGTGAACCTATCATGTTATAGGATAACTCTTGATTAAGATATTTCACATGATGTTCTAGACTTCCTTTAGACTCAATCTTATGAATTGTTATTATGCATGGAAACCTATGACTATGCTCCTAAATGATGTTCTAGGATGTGAATTCACATGTTACTCCTTGCAATGGAATGTAAAACCTCACTATCATGATTTGTGTGTTACTGACTAGTATGCTTAGCACTTGTAAATATCACTTGATAGTTTTAAATAAGCATGCTCAATACTTAGTCCTTGCACTTTTGTTTTTTAATTTTTAAAAAAAATTATATGATTGATTGTACGTAACCCCGCCCCGAGAGTAGATATAAGGGCGTGCGTTACACCAGTTTCCAGACAGATAAGGATGACTCCAAATCTCAGTCTGGATACGTATTTACTTTGAATGGAGGCGCAATAAGTTGGAAGAGTTCCAAGCAAGATACTGTAGTGGACTCTACCACGGAAGCGGAATATATTGCGGCTTCGGAAGTAGCAAAAGAAGCAGTCTGGATCAAGAAGTTTGTCTCAGAACTTGGTGTGGTTCCAACCATTGATGAAGCAATACCGGTTTACTGTGACAACAATGGAGCTATTACACAAGCAAAGGAACCAATGTCTCATCAGCGATCCAAACACGTGCTTCGCCGCTATCATCTGATCAGAGAGATTATAAGTAGGAATGATATACAAATTGAGAAAATTCCCACTGAAAGGAATTTAGCGGATCTTTTAACTAAGGCCTTGCCTCAAAGCAAGTTTGAGGGTCATGTTAGAGCCTGTGGTATTGGATACCGTAGCGATTGGCATTAGGCCAAGTGGGAGTTTGTTAGTAATATGAGAGAAGTGTCCTAAGGCAATCGCCTTATGATTGTAATCATTTACTTTAATAAATGAATATTCACTATTTGAGTATACATGTTCATGTATTTGATTGAGATCTTAAACTCATTTACTGAATGTCCGCAATACAATTCATAGCATGAGAGAATTTGTGATGAATTCACAACTAGTGATTATCTCTACATGTGCAATTGTGAATTGTCCCTAGTCGATGAATTGACAGATACGGACACTATTAATTCTGTTGAGACTAGCATGGGTTATTCTCTAATCAGCTGATTCTCACTGGCTGGTGACATTGGGATGTCCGGAGATAAACATGAATGCTAGTTAAGGGAACTAGTTCATTGGAGTGACTAGCTGTAAAACTTCATATGGTAATCTACATATAGATATGTCAATGAAAGTTCTTACTGCAGCTTAAGTGCGATGTTCCTTTGACTTGCGGTGTTCAAGTCATCTTGGTCATGAAAACTTATACTTTGACATCTTAAGCAAGCATCTCCAAGGAGGTGTGGACCCAGGATGATTGGGTATAAGCCGAAGTGCCCGAAGATGTTTGAACAACCTATAAAAGATTCACCACTCCTTGCCAGGAGATGTATACCCAAGGCCTATCGTCGGATTGTTACTCGAAGCCTCTGGCCAGAGCATAACATGTTCCGAGTATGATTCTCTCAGAAACATGAGAGTAATTAGAATCCGTTGGACGAGAAAGACACTACTTGGGCTAGGTGTGACGTAGTCAGCTTAGTGGGGACTGACACAAATAGACCGTGTCCTGAACCAAGTGGGTATAAGATGGTGAAGGGAATGAGGCATGATTCATTAGAGTTACTGAAGGGTTTCAGAATTGTAACGCCCCAAAATTTCCATTTTTAGTTCTTAAAGTCCTTAGAATTATTTAAAAATGGTTTAGAAATATTCTAGATATTTTTAGGAATTTTTAGAATATTTTTATGGAATTTTCCGAGTCCGTTTGGTATTTTAAAAAAAAAAAGAGAAAGAAAAGAAAATGGAAAAAACCACTTAAGGGCAGCCGGAGTTCGAACCCGCGACCACCACGAGACCAAGAGCGCGCGCGACCAGCTGGGCTAGGGTATCAAGCACAGCAAAGGATGGAGAGACCTATATTTAAGGTGTAGTTAGGTCAATCCGCCCCATAGGTATAAATAGATAATTAAAGAGAGAAGTTTTATTTTCTCTCAAACCCTCTCCCTCTCCCAAGTTGCGCCGACCCCTCTCCCTCTCCTCTTTTGTGCGCACGCCACACCAAGCCCTAGAGGGCCGGCCAAAGCTCTCCTCCAAGAGATATTCCTATATTCGGGATCCCCGCGACGAGAGGAACGCGTAGGTGCGAAGAATTCTCCGAGACCTCAAGTTTTTACCGAGCTCTATACGTCAATCTTGGTTGTAAGTCCAAGATATCAATGTAAGTACTGCTCACCTGCAGTAAGAGGCGGTTTTTCCGCAAGAATTTCCCTTAAAAGTTTTTAAAAGAGATATTTACTTCTTGTTAAGATTTTTGCATGTGATCTTAGTACATTATATGCTTATATATTTTATTGAGTGCCCTATATGAGATTAGGGTCCAAGAAAATCTATGAGAAAAGAAAAGAGAAGATAAAGATAAGAAAAGAAAAGGCCAAGGCCTTAAGAAATCCCCAAAAGTCAAGACTTAGGGATTTTAGCACGCAAGGTGCTCGAGAAAATGCCAAGGCATTTACAGATAAGAAAGAAAAGAAAGAAAAGCTATTTTATTTTCTAAGGCCAGTACCCGGCGTCCAAGGGCGTCGTTAAAGAAATCCAGGTGTCCAATTCCAAGGTCTTGGCCCTGGTAGACCAAGGTCTGCTCTATTAGGATTGGTGGCTCGCTACCCCAACCTTTTAGGGAACGCGCATGAGATGGTACTTACGTCTTCAGTGGATCCAAGTGATTATTATTTTCAAGTATATGCTTTAGCAAAGTTTCGAAAGTTTAAGAAAGTTTTCAAAAAGTTAAAGAATAGCTAAAGTTTCAAGTTGAGCCAAGAAAAGTAAATTGAGATTTATTATTGCTTGAGTATGCATGTTTGAGCTATACATGTTTGTAGTTTTCTTTCAAGCATATTAGTATCTCATATGATGTTCAGTTTGATCTAGAAGCATGTTTGCATATTTCGAGTTTTTGTGAGCTAGATAGTACTTACTAAGCTTTTTGCTTACTAGTTGCATTTCCTCTTATTGCAGATAAAGGTAAAGGCAAGCAATTCTGAAGGAAGACGACGAGGCGGTGCTGAGTAGAGTGTGTGTGTGGTGGCTGAGTATGGAGAGATCTTTGGCACGAGACAATTTAGTTATTTAATTCACAATGTTATAGTACATTTGAATTGCAAGTTCTTGCTTTATGGAGTTTAGCGAACATTTAAGTTTTGGATAGTTTTTCATGCTCAATTGCTTAGAGTAAAGATTCCATGTCATTTCATCTAGCTTATATATTCTTATGTTTGCATTGGATGAGTAGAAATGTGAGTAGATGGAGATATTGATACTTTGTTAGAAAATAGACGCATGTGCCAAGATAGTATCAAATTCTCTTTGAATTAAGTTTTATTGCTTATAAATGTTTAGAAAAGTTGCATCCACATTTTATAATGCTTTAGCAGGGTTATAGAATATGCATTTGGAGTTATGAGTACATAGGAATCAAGATTGGTACAAACTTTAGTGTTAAAGTTCATATATCTTGAATAGTTTATTTTCCTCCGCAAAAGTCCAAATTTCAAGTTTATGGATTCGTTTTGATTGGCTAAACTCATTTGAAAACTGTCATAGAGTGTAGAAATGGTGCAATGATTCCATATGGCTCGAAATTATAGGTATGGAGGAGCTGAGAAGCAACTGCCGAAACCTGAGTTTTCTGATTTCAGGCCTATCAGTCGACTGATACAGTATCAGTCGACTGATACCTGCAGTTTGAGTTGGGCGAGGCAAGCTTCAATGTTTATCATCTTGCGAGCTTTTGGGATAGAAGGGTGATATGTTATTATGCATGATTGCTTAAGTTAGAATATAATTGTTAGATGAATTTAAAAGTTTAAAAAAAAAAGATTTCCGCACTTTTAGTCATGTAAAAGAGTTGAGAAGTAGAGAAAAGTAACGATCCGTCTAAGGTAGAGAAGGCGGGTCGCTACAAGAATAATTTCTGAGGTCAACCGTTGATCTTTCAATTAATTGGGGATCATGATGTACTACTAGGTGCCACTCATGATCGTTCTATAATTGATGAATTATAGATGGCCAACATAAATCGAAAGCCTATTTAGTCACACGCACAACGAGTAATCCGAGGGATTTAAAACGAGTTGAAAATTAGATTTTCCGATCAAGAGAGATAAGTCGAATCTGAATTTTTCAGAGATTCATCGGAAGCATAAAATGGCTAAGTCTTTTGAAGACTTATTGAACGAATTAAATGAGTTTAATTTCTGAGATCGCGGCTTGGGTTTGGCCGGCCAAAGAGGGTCCCCACCCTCTTTGTTTGGTCGGCCACAATAAGAGGAAAGAACCAAATTATTTGGTTCAAATTTATAAAATAAACCGCGCGTGGTTTGTCTTATAAAATTATGGATAAAGAAATTTGTATAAAGAAATTTGTATAAAGAAATTTATATAAAGAAATTTATATAAAGAGATTTATTTATCATGGAAATTAAAATAAACCTTGGAATGGTTTATTTTATTTTATAAAATCAATAATGATTTGATTTACCATGATAAAGAAATTTATATAAAGAAATTTATATAAAGAAATTTCTTTCCATAATAAAAGGGGAGACATGGTTGTTTTTATTATAAATTAAGTTATAATAAAAACTTGGCATAACGGAATAATTCATAGAAAAATTTATAAGATAAATTTCTTATGAAAAATTTATTCCGTTAAGAGGAGACTTGGCGATTAAGAGGCTACTATATAAAGGTACCAAGACAAGGCTTGGAAATCAATCCAAGAGATCAAGGATTCTTGCCTAGCCTCTCTTCCTCTCCTTCTCTCCCTCTCCCTCCTCTAGTGGCGCCGACCCTAGAGACCCTCCCTATGGTTGCCGTGAGCTTCCTCCACCAAGAAGCTGTCGAAGAAGAAGAAGAAGAAGAAGCAGGCGTAACTCCTTCCTTCCTCCCGGAATCTTGATTCCGTTCTTCGTTTGGTGGTTAGTTTTCCATCTCTCTCTTGGTATTCTTGTCGTGCCTTTGGAGAATCTAGTAGTTCTTGTCGGCACGAAACTCGTGGCTTTGCGAAGTCATCCCGAAGAAAACTCGGCGTGGACGCGAATAGAGGCGGAGCTTCCAAGGGACGCTACGGTTGGATCTCGTCCCTTTCTACGAGTTACGCGAGGTATTAAGTAAATTAGTTTACTTTCTGCAAAATTTTAAATGTATGATCATGTCTCCACAACATAAGGTTGCATGCTAGATACATGGTTAAAATAATTTGAGAAATTATTTATGCTAAACCTTCCGCTGCACGTAATTAAATTTTAAAATTACGAACCCGTATCCATGTCAACATGCACCCGGTCCCAACAGCATAAACTTGTACCCTCTCGTGGTGCTGCGGATGCTTGAGATGAGTAGGTCTAGTCGTGGTGTCGAGGATGCCCGACCAGGAGCCACATAATCTCCTACCATCTCGTGGTGCTGCGGATACCCGAGATGAGTAGGCCTGGTCGTGGTATCGAGGATGTCTGACCATTAGGAACGAAAACCCAACTATCTCGAGGTGCTACGAATACTCGAGATGAGAAGGCCTGGTCGTGGTGCCGAGGATGCCCGACCAGGAGGAGCAAAAACTCTACTATCTTGAGGTGCTGCGGATACCCGAGATGAGTAGACCTAGTCGTGGTGTCGAGGATGCCCGACCAGGAGGAGCAAAAACCCTACTATCTCGAGGTGTTGTGGATACCCGAGATTAGTATACCTGGTCGTGGTGCCGAGGATGCCCGACCAGGAGCAGCATAGACTCCTACCCTCTCATGGTGCTGCGGATGCTCGAGATGAGTAAGCCTGGTCGTGGTGCTGAGGATGCCCGACCAGGAGCCGCATAAACTCCTACCATCTCGTGGTGCTGCGGATGCCCAAGATGAGTAGGCCTGGTCGTGGTGCCAAGGATGCCCGACTAGGAAGAGAACAAAACCCTACTATCTCGTGGTGTAGCGGATGCCCGAGATGAGTAGGCCTGGTCGTGGTGCCGAGGATGCCCGACCAGGAGAAGCAAAAACCCTACTATCTCGAGGTACTGCAGATGCCCGATATGAGTAGGCCTGGTCGTGGTGCCAAGGATGCCCGACCAAGAGCAGCATAAACTCATAACCTCTCGTAGTGCTGCGGATGCCCGGGATGAGTAGACCTGGTCGTGGTGCCGTGGATGTGTGACGCCCGCCCTTATATCTACTCTCGGGGCGGGGTCACGTACTATCATTCGTATAAATTTTTTTCTTCTCTTAAAGTACTAATAACAAAGTACTAAGCATGCTTGTTCAAAACTAACCTATAACATGATAGGTTCAACTCATAATATAATCAAGTATATGAGTAATCCAGGTGTAACATTCATTACTAAAGAAATGTTAACATAAGCATAATATTGTAGATATGAAGATCTTTATTTCCCGAGCCACCACCCCACACATCTTCAGCCCTCCTACCTCTTCCTTTAGTTTAAGTGTCTCTTACCCTTATCTGCAGCATAAGACAACACATAAACTAGTAAGCACAAATGCTTAGTAAGATCCTGTCCTACTCGCAAAATCCATATCATAGAAAGATAAGAGAATAAATCACATTCAAGCATGGTAAGTGTTTAAGCATGTTAAACATCTAAGCATATTAATTTCATAGGAAGGTTTCTTTGAAAACATATAAACATAATACTTGAACATAGCATAATCATTAGGGCCCGGCTTGTACTTCATGTTTTGCGCGCGCCCCTAAATAGGAACGAGGTAGCTAATCCCGAACCACTAGGGTTTACTAGGCCTTCTCAAAAGTCCTTCAGCCTAGTATCATAATCATTTGACTCGCTTTAAGAGTCTATAGTACAAGCCATTACAAAATAAAATAATTATCATGTTCTTTATTTTCATAAAGTATGCTCTTAGTCCCAACCTTCTAGGGAAGCATTCTTTAGGCCCTAAGCCTTCTTCGTTCATGCCCTACAGGGCTCATTCTTATGCATATGTATGCATTCATAATCATGATAACTAGCCTAGTATAAAACATGCATTTCATAAGGGTGCCCCATGGGCTATAATGCATGCTCATACATAGATCTCCATAATCATGATAACTAGCCTAGTATAAAGCATGCATTTCATAAGGGTGCCCTATGGGCTATAATGCATGCTCATATATAGATCATAATTCAACCCCATAAACATATCTTATATATGACAAGGTTGATCACATAAATCATATTCATATCATAGGAAGTGGTAGCATGCTTCATGGTTTAATCGAATGATTCTTAGCCCTAAACTAAGGTTTGGGCTGAATGTCCTAGGGTAGGGGTAGATTAGGTTTTTGACATCAAAACATCCCCTACAAGCATCACATATATATATATATATATATCATATATCATACTATAGCATGCACCATGGGAGAAAATCAAGCAACCCTAACCCTAATCTAGGGTTGGCCGAAAGTCATCACTAGGGAAGTCCAAGTTTTTCCAATCAAGCATTCCATTTGTTCATCACATGCATTCACATATCATCTCCCTAACATAATCATATCACATAGGATAATTTAACCTTTATAAACCTAATATTTCATGCTTGGCCGAATATCACATGCTAGGGACATTTAGTTTCCAAATCAATATTCCATTTAAAAATTACTTGCATATACATATCATCATCCCAAACATAAGCATATCTCCTAGGGTACATCTCATACAATCATCACATATATAGGCATATGATCTTACTAAACACAATCATAATCTCATAGGGTAAGTTGTCCTTCACAACCTCATGTTTCATGCCTTGGCCAAATGTTACATGCTAAGGAATCCAATCAAACATTTCCTTTGAATATCACATGCATATACATCTCATATCATTTTACATAAGCATATCACATAAAATAATTTAACCTTCACAAACCCTAAGGTTTCATGCCTTGGCCGAATGGTGTAGGGTAGGGAAACTAGGGTTTTGAAATTAAACCTTCACACAAGCATTTATTCAAACACTTTGTCTACACTACTAGGCATAGATTCATCATAGGCAAATCAAGCATCCCTAAACCCTAATCTTCCTAGGTTGGCCGAATGATGTAAGGGTAGGGTAGGCTAGGTATTTGACATCCAATCTTCACACAAACATTTATTCAAACACCTTACCTACACTACTAAACATGGACACATCATAGGATAGCAAACAACCCAAAAAGCCTAACCTTTCTCCTCTTGGCCGAAAGTTGTAGGGTGGCTAACCCTACTTTTTGTTATCACAACATGATGGGAAGTCATCATACATATGTACCCTAAGTCCCAAGGGTCTCCTCATGCATCAAAAAGTAGCCAAGGCCTCCCCTTAAGGGGGTGGCCGAAACTCACCTAAAGGGAAGACTCCCTTTTTCCAAAAGCAAAACACAAAGAAAACATACATTAACCATTACACTACAGGCGAGGGGATACTTACATCCTTTCGCTTGAGATTCTACTTCTTTAAGTCCCTTAGGGTACCCTTGGTTGAAGGAGAAGTGAAGGTTCCTCTTACTCTTTCTTCTCTAGACTCCTTGGCCCTAATAGAGGGCAAGAGCCTTCTTCCTTCCAATCCCCTAGGATTAGAACCCTAGGGAGCACTTTTCGAAAAATGGAAAAGAGGAGAGGAGAAGAAGGAATTTCGGTGGGGAAGAGAAAAGGAAGAAGAAGAGGAAGTTACTCACACCTCTTCCCTCTCTTATTTATACTTTTCTCATGAAAAGACATGTCTCTTCACTATTACACGCTTAACAAGCATGTTTCTTATTCTCTCAACAAGAAACAATGCTTGGTGTAGTGGTTAAGATATGGTGAGTGCAACTAGGAGGTTCAAGGTTCGATCCTTGCTTCCTCCTTTCTACACTTTCTTTTTATTACCTTTTGCACTAATCCACATCAAAGCCTATTAAGCCAAATCCATCATGATATTTCATAATAATTTTTCCATGAATTCATAACATTATTTACATAATATTTCATGATAATTTCCCATGAATTCATAATATTATTCACATAATATTTCATAATAATTTTCCATGAATTTCATAATAATTTTCCATGAATTCATAATATTATTCACATAATATTTCATAATAATTTTCCATTAATTCACAATATTATTCACATAATATTTTATAATAATTTTCCATAAATTCATAACATTATTCATGGTGAAATTTTGGGGTGTTACAATCCTACCTATCTTATAAAAAGTTCGTCCCGAACTTTAAAACAATTCCCAGGTACTTAAATTGTGAAAATTGGGGTGTTACAGGATGCCCGACTAGGAGTCGCATAAGCTCCTACCATCTTGTGGTGTTGCGGATGCCTGATGATGCCCAATACTAGTGTCACGATGAGCACTCAAATTTAGATATTTATAAAACTGAAAACCCTTGGCTAACAAAGTTAAAATGTAGTAGAGGGGCCTCAGGTCGTATTTTTTCAAGGACTAGTTGAATGAATGTTTAACTCGAGCTTGCAGGTTTATTTGTCATTTGATGTTTGGGTTTTCTAGATAAAATGGGGTTTTTGGCAAGAAGGAAATGACAATAGGAAATACAATGAACTTAACTAGAGCATGGAATGAATAGGCAATTGTAAGAATTATGCTTAACCTAATTGACAATTGAACAACTAAATTTAAAAGCAATGGACTGAAACTTAAAAACTAAACTTCAATGCAGGAAATAAATTGCAAGGAACTAATTGCAGAACTTAAAAGCATATAACAAAACAATGCTTAAGAACTTAACCCAAAGTGTAGTTGGAACAAGCTAAACAACTTGAAGAAACATGTGCTTTAAACTAAAAATTATCCTAATTAAACATCAAATCAAGTTCTACTCAAAACTACCCTTTGTCATCACACAAAGGTTGAACTATGAACCCCCTAGCTCAAAAACCAACAGAGGAAAACTCTCTGGCTCAGCTTGCTCTGTTCTGCCCTTCCTGATCAGGTACTCTTCTGATTGGTCATGGGACCGATCAGAGAACCCTCTGTCCGGTCACGCGATCGGTCAGTAGCTGCAACGCTGCCACCGAACAGCTTCTTCTTGATGCGCTGACTCGCAATCGAGCTCGAACTCCTTCAGATCAGCTTGGAGAACCCCTTCGCACGATCCTTCAGCATTGGTCGATGGAGATCGGCGGTCAATCGTAAGTGATCAATGGAATGGACTCCGGGCGAAACCCTCTCCCGAGCTCCTTCAGTTGCACGAATTTGTTAGCAATCAAAACCTGAAAACTTACCTCCGCGATCTGAAAACTTGAGAAGAAGTAGATCTGATGTGGCCGCACGATCTGAGGAAGAAAACTAGAACAAAAACGATGAAGAAATGAAGATGAACGGAGAAGAAACTGGATCTGGCGATCTGCAGCTACGCGACGTGACGACGAAGAACTGGCAGAGGGAATTCCCAATTAAACTAATTCCTTTTGAAATTGAACGACTATGATTGTTTCTGACTCATCCAACGGTCGGATCTTCTCTGATCTGAACCAAACTCCCCAGATCTTGATTTGTGGCTCTGATCTACTCCTCCTTGATCTAGATCAATCAGATCTGCAACGGATGGCTCAGATCTTCCTTTCTTTTGAATGGTTGGTCTAGATCCTCTTGAGCTTGATCCAACGGTCAAATTGCTTCTGATTTGGATGAAATTTTCAGATCTTGATTAGTGGTCATGATTGACTCTCTCTTGAACTCGGATTAATCAGCAGTTGACCGATGGTTCAGATCTAGCCGTTTCTTGATCGGACGGCTCATATTAATCCAAGCTTGATCACTTTGATCCGGATCCAATTCTGACTCAAGTTTGACCCAATTCTGATCTAGGTCCATGATCATCTGAAACCTACAAAATTAGATTCACAATTAATGCCAAAAATATCTCAAATATAGAAAGATTTGAATCAAAAGCCAAAATCTAAAGAATTCATGAAACCTAATGTAAATGCAAACTTAAGCATATAAAAGTGGATCAAAACATGGATTTGAGAGCCTAAATTTATCAACAAAATGGTAGTTATCAACTCCCCCACACTTACTCTTGGGCGTCTCGCACAAGCTACTAGTAAACTAAGATGTATCCCCCTAGATTAATCTCAATCATAGTTAGAAGCAATTGAAAGGAAATTACCTAGGGTCGTCAATTCTCAAAAACCTAAACACAATGGACTAGAAACTTGTCCTTAAATCAACAACTTAGCATACTTCATCCATCATGACTCATTGAGATGAATTAACTCAAAAAACCTTGCAAGGGAAGTTTCAAAGTGACTCTCTTCCTAAGTTCTACATTTCAATGAAAAGTGGAGCCTACTCAAACACAACATGGTTCTTGCACTACCATAAGCTTGCTTATTATCTACTCGACACCATCATTCTTGATTTGGATCAACATCTACAAAAGTTTATTAGAACAAATTAAAGAAATATGAAATGAATAGAATAAAGGAGAAGTTCCATGAATTTTGATACCAAAGAATCATAAGAAAGAAAATAAAGAGATACGATATGATAAGAAGATATGGAAAAGTAAAGAAAATGATATGATAAGGAAATATGGAAAAGTAAAGAAAATGGAAGACTTGGATACTCAAAAATGTCTTTGATGCACTTTGTGTAACATCCAATAATTTTCTGGTATTATTAGGGATTTTTCGGAATTTTCTAGCATTTTTTCAAATTAAAATAAAAAGAAAAAAGAAAAAGGGCCGGGTAGAGGTTTGACCTCGCGACCTTGGGGAAAAGCAAACCCTTAAGCAAGTTGGGATAACCAGAGGGGCTAGGTATCAAGTACAGAAAAAAAGGATCAAAATTATGTTATAGGTAAGTTAGGTTGTTTCATGAATAGGTATTTAGACTTCCACTTAAGTCACGTAAAGCCCCGATTAGGTTTTCGTGAGGCTGCGAGAGGAGGCGCGTGGAGGCTGAGAAAATAGGGAAAAAGGGGGAGTTTTCTTCCTCCTTCTTCTTCCTCTTGAAGTAGAAGACCTAGGGCTTCTTCCCTAGGGCTAAGGGTGAAGTTTTCTCGCAAGGGAAGAGAAGAGGAGCGCTACGTTAGGAGTTTCCTAGATATTTAGTGAGTTTTCTTCAAGAAAGGGTAAGTAAATCACTCACCTGCAATAGGAGTAGCTTCGCATGTAGTTTTCTTGTTGTAGAACCTTGATTTTGTAATCTAAGTGCATGCTTGGAGAATATTATTTATGGTGTGATTTAAGTTTCTCAAGAATACATGTTTTTAATCATAGAACTTGAATTGGAGTAGATTTTATATGTGTGATCTAAGCATGAAAGGCCAAGTTCTTGAAAAGTCCCAAAGATGAGTTTTGGGTTAAGGACACGCAAGGTGCTCGATGAAAGTTCCAAGTGAGAAAGGTAAAGTTTTGTAGTGCAAAAAGTTATGCAAAAAGAAAGTTAGCTTGATAAATACAAGCATTATGAGTAAGAAAGTATTTTACTTTTGTAAAGTGACATGTACCGGACAAAAGAGAGGCCCACAGAAAGTTAGAAAGAAGCTCTAATAGGGTGCGGTGGCTAGCTACCCCGATACCTATTAGGGATGCGCGCATTGGTACACTGATACCAGGTACATTGTCAAGGCATGAGAAAGTTGATTATTATTTTGAAGTATATGAGTATATGTAAGTGTTTTCAGTTTAAGCATATGTTTTGCTAAGTATGTTAACATTGTTATGTTACAAGCATGTTAAAGAGCAAGAGCAAGGAAGTTAGTGGTTTAAAGTATGAAAATGCATAAGTAGCAAGTCTCAAAAGAAATTATGAACATATTAGATTTGCCAATGTTTTTAATGCTAGTAAATGTTTTCAAGCATGATTGAGCATGATAAGTATGTGAAAACTTCCATGTGTAAGTATTTCAAAGTGCATGTGTTTTGAAGTAAGCATTATTTGAAAAGAGCATGTTTATCCCTTATCGTTTGGATTTGTGAGTTAGGATTTACTTACTAAGCAATTTGCTTATTAGTTGCATTTTCCTTCTATTGCAGATAAAGGTAAAGAAAAAGCATAAGTTAAGGAGGCGAAGGGACTTGCTTTGATGTTCAGTGGCGGCGGAACCGTGGGAAAGATCTTTGGGCTAAGTCTTGTAGAACACGTGTTTTGGTGTTTTGAAGTGGTAGAATGAATGACTTTGTTTAAACTACGCATAGAGGTTAAGTTTGGTACAAACTCTAGAGTGTTTTGCTTACGTTTTGATAGTTTTGTTAAATCTCGCAAGGATTCTAATTTCAAGTTATTGAATTCATTTTGAGTTGCTAAAACGTTCATAAAACTAGTATAGAGTATAGAAATGGAGTTGTGTCTTTGTATATCTTGGAAGTATATGTTTTGTGGATCATTGGAGATGGTTTTCAGGTCTGAAATGCAGGTTTTCAGGCATGTCAGTCGACTGGTTCAGAACCAGTCGACTGCGATATTGAACAGAACCTTCTGTTCGATGCACCAGTCGACTGCCATGAGGCCACTCGACTGGTGCCGGGCACAGAAAGTTTCTGTGGCCGATACCAGTCGACTGGCTATATAGCAGTCGAATGGTACCATTGAAAAGAAAGTGGTATAGAGCAGCTGGTTAGTGCTTTAGTTTCACAACTAAGAGGTCTAGAGGTCAATTCCTGGCCAAGCTAATAAAATTGAAGTTTTTGCTTTATTTTGGCTGATTAGTACTTTAAACATGATTATGAATTGTTAGTTCAGCAAATAGCGAAATAAGAAATCTTAAATTCTCCCAGTTGGTTTAGCATTATAAGAAATCACTAATTAGTCAGTTAGTCAGTTAGTAGTAGCGATCCGCCTTAAAGCTTATTAGTACCAGAAGGTGGGTCGTCACAGAGTGGTATCAGAGCAAAAGGTTCCACCCTTCCGCCACACTGACATCAAGTATCAATTCTGCCGCCTACCAAGTAAGAAGTTCATATTTTGCAGTTTTATATGCTTTTCATTATTGATTGTTAGTATCAGTAGTGCATGATGATAAGCAAGTATGTTAGTATTATTATATGCTAGTATGTGCATGATCAGTATATGCTATCTAATATGAATATGATGATAGTATGATGATGAGTATGATGACATGACATATGTCATATGAGTAAGATGATATGAGTAGGATGATAGTAAAGTAATGAAATTTCCTTATTGATGAAATGTCATTACCCTCTTTATGATATAAAGTAAGAGAATGTCAAGAGGACGTCCTAGATGATGTAAAGTAAGAGAATGTCAAGAGGACGTCCTAGAAAGGCCCAAAACAAGGAGCGAGCTCCTAAAGGGCAAGAGGCAACAAAGACAGTACCACCACCAAATCTTTTAGAGGTGGTGGCTCGGTTACAAGGGTAAGTAGTAGAATAGCAGCAAGTTATTGCCACCATGATGACTAACCAGTAGGCCGCTCCCATTACCCCGCTGGTGGAGAATGTAGTGGCACCAGTTGTGACCGACGATCCATCGGTTACATCTATAGTCCCGGCAAGGGGGGTAAGGCAAGAAGTGTACCTCATTCAGTAGAAGAAACTGAAGCCAGGGAACTTCCCAGGCACAAGCAAACCATGGGATGCTTAAGCATGGTTCAAAACGTTGGAAAGAATAGTAGGGCTACTGGACTGGCATGAGGTAGAGAAGATAAAGTGTGCATCTTTCTGACCTTACTGGAGATGCTAGATTGTGATGGGAGAGAGTCAAGGCCAAGAGAAATGTCAGCCAGATGACATGGGCCGACTTCGAGACTGAGTTCTTCGAAGAATATTTTTACATGCGAGTAACCAACAAGCGTTACGACGAATTCACGAAGTTCAGACAAGGAGACTTATCTGTGGATGAAGCAGTGACGAAGTTTAATCGGTTAGCTCATCTGTGCCCAGAGCTAGTTAGCACAGAAAAAGAGAGAGTCAGGCTAAGACTCAAGATGTTAAGGCCTGAGATAGCGTTAAATGTGGCCAGCAGTGTTAAGAGGTCGCAAACCTCAGAAGAACTGATAAGTAGTGCTTTGATTATCGAGCACACTACTTAAACAGTACAAAGACCACCAGAAATGTTGAACGATGAAGTTCTTAATGACCTTACCTTCGAGAGAGGTCATGACATCTACTCAGTGGCTAAGAGCTGTATTAATTCGGATTTCCAACCAAGAATTCTATAGTGATTTAGTATTCCTTGAGATGAAGGATTACGATATCATTTTAGGGATGGATTTCGTGAGCAAGTACAATGCTTCTATAGACTGTCGCAAGAGAAAAGTCAAGTTCAAACCAGAAGCAGAACCTCCATTTGAGTTTATTGGAGACCCAAAGAGAAAGACAAAAAGGTTCTTATCTACCTTACAAGCTCAGAGAATGTTAGAGAAGGGGTGTTATGGTTTTCTAGCTCATATAGTGGATGCAAGTCAAGGAGAAGGGTTGAAGAGAGAAGAAGTGAGGGTAGTCTATGACTATCCTGAGGTGTTTCCTGAAGAGTTACCAGGACTCCCTCCCAATCGGGAAATTGAGTTTGAAATTAAGTTGGCCCCAGGAACCAACCCAATTTCGAAGGCACCTTATCGCATGGCGCCAGCAGAACTGAAAGAATTGCAAGAACAGTTGCAAGAGCTGCTTGACAAGGGTTTTATCCGCCCTAATCATTCACCTTGGGGAGCTCATGTATTGTTCGTCAAGAAGAAAGATGGATCTATGCGAATGTGCATAGATTATCGAGCTTTGAATAAAGTAACCATCAAGAACAGATATCCTTTGCCAAGGATAGATGATTTATTTGATCAGCTGAAGGGAGCCACAGTGTTCTCCAAGATAGATCTGCGATCAGGTTACCATCAGCTAAGAGTGAAGGAGAGTGATGTACCAAGGACTGCTTTCAGTACAAGATATGGGCACTATGAGTTTGTGGTCATGCCCTTTGGAGTGATAAACGCCCCTGCAACGTTTATGGATCTAATGAATAGAGTGTTCAAGGATTTTCTGGACAAGTTCGTCATTGTCTTTATTGATGATATCCTAGTGTATTCAAAGACTCAGGAAGAGCATGTCGAACACCTGAAATGGTATTGCAAACCTTACATCAGAAAGAGTTGTACGCCAAATTCTCAAAGTGTGAGTTTTGGCTTGATCAGGTGGCCTTCCTAGGCCACATCATTTCCAAGGAAGGTACTATGGTAGACCCAGCCAAGATTGAAGCAGTTAGTAACTGGAGTCGACCAAAGAATGCCAGTGAGATCAGAAGTTTTCTGGGTTTGGCAGGGTACTACAGAAGGTTTGTAGAGGACTTTTCAAAGATAGCCTCTCCACTTACAACCCTTACTAGAAAGAATAAGAGGTATGAGTGGACTGAGGACTGTGAGCAGAGCTTCCTTGAGTTGAAGAAGAGACTGACCAGCGCTCCTATCCTTACTGTACCCGAAGGTGATAAGAGCTTTGATATATATAGTGATGCATCAAAGCTAGGACTTGGAGCAGTCCTGATGCAAGAAGGCAAAGGCATAGCTTATGCTTCCAGGCAACTCAAGGACTTTGAAAAGAATTACCCCACTCATGATCTGGAGTTGGCAGCTGTAGTCTTTGCTCTAAAGATATGGAGGCATTACTTGTATGGAGTGCAGTGTAAGATTTATACAGATCACCAGAGTCTGAAATATTTCTTCACTCAGAAAGACCTCAATGTGAGACAGCGAAGGTGGCTCGAGTTAGTGAAGGACTATGACTGTGAGATTCTTTACCACCCTGGTAAGGCAAATAGAGTAGTAGATGCACTGAGTAGAAAGACTTGTGCCACTTTGATGTCCTTATCATCATTGGCAGCACCATTACAGAAGGAAATAGTAGATTATGGAGTTGAGATCATTTATGGGCAGTTAGCTCTATTGACACTAGAGTCAACCTTGCTTGAAGATATACAAAAAGAGTAAGCTGAGGATTCTGATATCCAAAGGATCAAGCAAGAGATACAAGAAGGAGAAAGTAAAGAGTTTAGAGTATCTGACAGTGGGATACTCTATTATGGTGACCGTTTGTGTGTTCCCAAGAATCAAGAGCTGAGAAAGAAGATTCTTGAAGAAGCCCATGGAACTCCCTACTCCATGCATCCTGGTTCTACCAAGATGTACCAGGACTTGAAAAGAAGATTTTGGTGGTCCGGAATGAAAAGAGACATAGCTAGGTATGTCAGCACCTGCCTGACATGTCAGAGAGTTAAAGCAGAACACCAGAGACCAGGAGGTGTCCTACAGCCCATTCAGATTCCAGAGTGGAAATGGGAAGACATAGCCATGGATTTCATAGTTGGTTTACCAAAGACAACTAATGGCTATGATGCTATTTGGGTGATAGTAGATAGATTGACCAAGTCTGCCCACTTTTTGGCAATCAGAGTGTCTTACTCGATTGAAAAGTTAGCCCAGTTATATGTGCAAGAAGTGATCCGACTACACGGAGTCCCGAAGACCATTATCTCTGATAGGGATGGTCGTTTCACGTCACACTTTTGGGAGTGTGTACAGACAGCGTTAGGCACTAAACTGAAATTCAGCACAACTTTCCATCCCCAGACTGATGGACAGACAGAGAGAGTGAATCAGGTTCTAGAAGATATGCTAAGAGCTTGTGCATTGGACTTCAAGGGCAGTTGGTGCAAGTATTTATGTTTAGCTGAGTTTGCCTACAACAACAGTTACCAAGCCACTATTGGTATGGCACCCTATGAAGCTCTTTATGGTAGGAAGTGTAGATCTCCCCTCTGTTGGTATGAAGGTAGTGAGAAGAAGGAAATGGGGTCACAGACTGATCTTATAAATGATACCACAGAAGCTATAAAGAGCATCCGTCAGAGGATTGAGACTGCTCAGAGTAGGCAGAAGAGTTACGCCGATGTACGCCGTAAGCCATTAGAGTTTGAAGTTGGGGATACAGTTTTCCTCAAAGTAGCTCCTATGAAGGGTGTGATGAGATTTGGCAAGAAAGGCAAGCTAAGTCCTCGATACATAGGACCATACCTAGTGACGAAAAGAGTTGGCAAAGTAGCTTATGAGTTGGAGCTATCTCCAGAGATGTCAGCAATACACAATGTGTTTCATGTCTCAATGCTAAAGAAGCATATCCCAGATGCCAACCAAGTGATTGAGCCACAGATGGTACAAGTGCAAGAAGATCTCAGTTATGAAAGTCGACCTATTCAGATAATAGATCAGCAGATAAGAAGCTGAGGAACAAAGTGGTGCCATTAGTGAAAGTCTTATGGCTGAATCAAAAGTATGAAGAGGCAACTTGGGAATCAGAAGATAGCATGAGGCAAAGGTATCCAGAGCTGTTCTAAGTTCGAGGACGAACTTTTTATAAGGTAGGGAGGATTGTAACACCCAATTATTTTCTGGTATTATTAGGGATTTTTTGGAATTTTCTAGCATTTTTTTGAATTAAAATAAAAAGAAAAAAGAAAAAGGGTCGGGTAGAGGTTTGACCTCGCGACCTTGGGGAAAAGCAAACCCTTAAGCAAGTTGGGATAACCAGAGGGGCTAGGTATCAAGCACGGAAAAAGAAGGATCAAAATTATGTTATAGGTAAGTTAGGTTGTTTCATGAAGAGGTATTTAGACTTCCACTTAAGTCGCGTGAAGCCCCGATTAGGTTTTCGTGAGGCTGCGAGAGGAGGCGCGTGGAGGCTGAGAAAATAGGGAAAAAGGGGGAGTTTTCTTCCTCCTTCTTCTTCCTCTTGAAGTAGAAGACCTAGGGCTTCTTCCCTAGGGCTAAGGGTGAAGTTTTCTCGCAAGGGAAGAGAAGAGGAGCGCTACGCTAGGAGTTTCCTAGATATTTAGTGAGTTTTCTTCAAGAAAGGGTAAGTAAATCACTCACATGCAATAGGAGTAGCTTCGCATGTAGTTTTCTTGTTGTAGAACCTTGATTTTGTAATCTAAGTGCATGCTTGGAGAATATTATTTATGGTGTGATTTAAGTTTCTCAAGAATACATGTTTTTAATCATAGAACTTGAATTGGAGTAGATTTTATATGTGTGATCTAAGCATGAAAGGCCAAGTTCTTGAAAAGTCCCAAAGATGAGTTTTGGGTTAAGGCACGTAAGGTGCTCGATGAAAGTTCCAAGTGAGAAAGGTAAAGTTTTGTAGTGCAAAAAGTTATGCAAAAAGAAAGTTAGCTTGATAAATACAAGTATTATGAGTAAGAAAGTATTTTACTTTTGTAAAGTGACATGTACCGGGCAAAAGAGAGGCCCACAGAAAGTTAGAAAGAAGCTCTAATAGGGTGCGGTGGCTAGCTACCCCGAAACCTATTAGGGATGCGTGCATTGGTACACTGATACCAGGTATATTGTCAAGGCCTGAGAAAGTTGATTATTATTTTGAAGTATATGAGTATATGTAAGTGTTTTCAGTTTAAGCATATGTTTTGCTAAGTATGTTAACATTGTTATGTTACAAGCATGTTAAAGAGCAAGAGCAAGGAAGTTAGTGGTTTAAAGTATGAAAATGCATAAGTAGCAAGTCTCAAAAGAAATTATGAGCATGTTAGATTTGCCAATGTTTTTAATGCTAGTAAATGTTTTCAAGCATGATTGAGCATGATAAGTATGTGAAAGCTTCCATGTGTAAGTATTTCAAAGTGCATGTGTTTTGAAGTAAGCATTATTTGAAAAGAGCATGTTTATCCCTTATCGTTTGGATTTGTGAGTTAGGATTTACTTACTAAGCAATTTGCTTATTAGTTGCATTTTCCTTCTATTGCAGATAAAGGTAAAGAAAAAGCATAAGTTAAGGAGGCGAAGGGACTTGCTTTGATGTTCAGTGGCGCGGAACCGTGGGAAAGATCTTTGGGCTAAGTCTTGTAGAACACGTGTTTTGGTGTTTTGAAGTGGTAGAATGAATGACTTTGTTTAAACTACGCATAGAGGTTAAGTTTGGTACAAACTCTAGAGTGTTTTGCTTACGTTTTGATAGTTTTGTTAAATCTCGCAAGGATTCTAATTTCAAGTTATTGAATTCGTTTTGAGTTGCTAAAATATTCATAAAACTAGTATAGAGTATAGAAATGGAGTTGTGTCTTTGTATATCTTGGAAGTATATGTTTTGTGGATTGTTGGAGTAGGTTTTCAGGTCTGAAATGCAGGTTTTCAGGTGTGCCAGTCGACTGGTTCAGAACCAGTCGACTGCGATATCGAACAGAACCTTCTGTTCGATGCACCAGTCGACTGCCATGAGGCCACTCGACTGGTGTCGGGCACAGAAAGTTTCTGTGGCCGATACCAGTCGACTGGCTATATAGCAGTCGACTGGTACCATTGAAAAGAAAGTGGTATAGAGCAGTTGGTTAGTACTTTAGTTTCAGAACTAAGAGGTCTAGGGGTTAATTCCTGGCCAAGCTAATAAAATTGAAGTTTTTGCTTTATTTTGGCTGATTAGTACTTTAAACATGATTATGAATTGTTAGTTCAACAAATAGCGAAATAAGAAATCTTAAATTCTCCCAGTTGGTTTAGCATTATAAGAAATCACTAATTAGTCAGTTAGTCAGTTAGTAGTAGCGATCCGCCTTAAAGCTTATTAGTACCAGAAGGTGGGTCGTCACAGAGTGGTATCAGAGCAAAAGGTTCCACCCTTCCGCCACACTGACATCAAGTATCAATCCTGCCGCCTACCAAGTAAGAAGTTCATATTTTGCAGTTTTATATGCTTTTCATTATTGATTGTTAGTATCAGTAGTGCATGATGATAAGCAAGTATGTTAGTATTATTATATGCTAGTATATGCATGATCAGTATATGTTATCTAATATGAATATGATGATAGTATGATGACATGACATATGTCATATAAGTAAGATGATATGAGTAGGATGATAGTAAAGTAATGAAATTTCCTTATTGATGAAATGTCATTACCCTCTTTATGATATAAAGTAAGAGAATGTCAAGAGGACGTCCTAGATGATGTAAAGTAAGAGAATGTCAAGAGGACGTCCTAGAAAGGCCCAAAATGAGGAGCGAGCTCCTAAAGGGCAAGAGGCAACAAAGTCAGTACCACCACCAAATCTTTTAGAGGTGGTGGCTCGGTTACAAGGGTAAGTAGTAGAATAGCAGCAAGTTATTGCCACCATGATGACTAACCAGTAGGCCGCTCCCATTACCCCGCTGGTGGAGAATGTAGTGGCACCAGTTGTGACCGACGATCCATCGGTTACATCTATAGTCCCGGCAAGGGGGGTAAGGCAAGAAGCGTACCTCATTCAGTAGAAGAAACTGAAGCCAGGGAACTTCCCAGGCACAAGCAAACCATGGGATGCTTAAGCATGGTTCAAAACGTTGGAAAGAATAGTAGGGCTACTGGACTGGCATGAGGTAGAGAAGATAAAGTGTGCATCTTTCTGACCTTACTGGAGATGCTAGATTGTGATGGGAGAGAGTCAAGGCCAAGAGAAATGTCAGCCAGATGACATGGGCCGACTTCGAGACTGAGTTCTTCGAAGAATATTTTTACATGCGAGTAACCAACAAGCGTTACGACGAATTCACGAAGTTCAGACAAGGAGACTTATCTGTGGATGAAGCAGTGACGAAGTTTAATCGGTTAGCTCATCTGTGCCTAGAGCTAGTTAGCACAGAAAAAGAGAGAGTCAGGCTAAGGCTCAAGATGTTAAGGCCTGAGATAGCGTTAAATGTGGCCAGCAGTGTTAAGAGGTCGCAAACCTCCGAAGAACTGATAAGTAGTGCTTTGATTATCGAGCACACTACTTAAACAGTACAAAGACCACCAGAAATGTTGAACGATGAAGTTCTTAATGACCTTACCTTCGAGAGAGGTCATGACATCTACTCAGTGGCTAAGAGCTGTATTAATTCGGATTTCCAACCGAGAATTCTATAGTGATTTAGTAGTCCTTGAGATGAAGGATTACGATATCATTTTAGGGATGGATTTCGTGAGCAAGTACAATGCTTCTATAGACTGTCGCAAGAGAAAAGTCAAGTTCAAACCAGAAGCAGAACCTCCATTTGAATTTATTGGAGACCCAAAGAGAAAGACAAAAAGGTTCTTATCTACCTTACAAGCTCAGAGAATGTTAGAGACGGGGTGTTATGGTTTTCTAGCTCATATAATGGATGCAAGTCAAGGAGAAGGGTTGAAGAGAGAAGAAGTGAGGGTAGTCTATGACTATCCTGAGGTGTTTCCTGAAGAGTTACCAGGACTCCCTCCCAATCGGGAAATTGAGTTTGAAATTGAGTTGGCCTCAGGAACCAACCCAATTTCGAAGGCACCTTATCGCATGGCGCTAGCAGAACTGAAAGAATTGCAAGAACAGTTGCAAGAGCTGCTTGACAAGGGTTTTATCCGCCCTAATCATTCACCTTGGGGAGCTCCTGTATTGTTCGTCAAGAAGAAAGATGGATCTATGCGAATGTGCATAGATTATCGAGCTTTGAATAAAGTAACCATCAAGAACAGATATCCTTTGCCAAGGATAGATGATTTATTTGATCAGCTGAAGGGAGCCACAGTGTTCTCCAAGATAGATCTGCGATCAGGTTACCATCAGCTAAGAGTGAAGGAGAGTGATGTACCAAGGACTGCTTTCAGTACAAGATATGGGCACTATGAGTTTGTGGTCATGCCCTTTGGAGTGACAAACGCCCCTGCAACGTTTATGGATCTAATGAATAGAGTGTTCAAGGATTTTCTGGACAAGTTCGTCATTGTCTTTATTGATGATATCCTAGTGTATTCAAAGACTCAGGAAGAGCATGTCGAACACCTGAATATGGTATTGCAAACCTTACATCAGAAAGAGTTGTACGCCAAATTCTCAAAGTGTGAGTTTTGGCTTGATCAGGTGGCCTTCCTAGGCCACATCATTTCCAAGGAAGGTATTATGGTAGACCCAGCCAAGATTGAAGCAGTTAGTAACTGGAGTCGACCAAAGAATGCCAGTGAGATCAGAAGTTTTCTGGGTTTGGCAGGGTACTACAGAAGGTTTGTAGAGGACTTTTCAAAGATAGCCTCTCCACTTATAGCCCTTACTAGAAAGAATAAGAGGTATGAGTGGACTGAGGACTGTGAGCAGAGCTTCCTTGAGTGGAACTTCCTAATGATCACTAACATTTTTTTTTCGGAATTTTTCCTCATAAAGCTTGAAATGCCAAATCATATTCAAGAATCTAAGTATCCCACATGTAACTTTCACTCCCAAATTCTTGCAACTCTTTCTTGATACACTACTCCATCTTGCAACTCTTCCTTGCAACTCTTCATTTCCTTTATTTTTTTTTCTGTTTTTGCATTGCATCCCTCATACTCTTCACCTCTTCAAGTCCATCAAAACTGATTCTCACTATGATTTAACAAAAAGAGACTTCCAAAATTTTCAAATTAGCACTTCTTACCCCAACTTTTCCAAAGCTCTAGCCATCTCCCCCACACTTAAACTTTTGTACGTCTCGGGCAAAGTAACATCAAGAAAAATCCCAAGTAACCAAGTCCATGGAGAGATTAGTTATGAGTAGAAAAAATAGAGAAGGAAAATAGAATAAAGCATGTATCAACAAGGATTATTGCAAAAATGGTATGAGAAAGGCAACAAAATGATTTGCCTCTATAAATGTGGTCCAATCATAGAATTATAGCTTTAAAAGAACCTAAGCAAGTTCTAGAGTACAATCACATGAGTGTATCACAAAAATTTGGCCAATCCTCACTAGGTAAAAAGAATTCATCTCAAGTCATCAATTTAGAGTCCATAGCTAAGTAGTACTCAAACATCTAAGAAATTTCATCAAATGGCTCAAATCTAAGTTTTGACAACCAAATTTAATTTGCTTTCAAAGGACTCTAAAATGATATAAGAAAATCTAGATAGATACATTTATTCCTAGTCATGCAAGAAACAAAATGCCAAAAGGGATAAAATGGTATCTACAATGACTTTTATTCATTGTATACTACTCAAGCATTTATTAGCAAGAACTCATTTAAAAGAAAATGTTACTTCTGGAAAATATAAAAATGAAACATGCAATAAAAGAAAATGCAAGAAAAAACAAACTCCCCTTTATTTCTGGCGGTCGGAGTCGATCAAGACATAACCTCCATTGCGGTAGTGGAGGAGTATGTGTGGTAGAGAGAGCATTCTTCATGTGATCCATGTCATGGTGCATTGCTCCCCCACACTTCAACTTCACATAAATATGTTCCGGTGGCTGGAGACGATTAAGGTACAAGATCCATTTTAGAGGTGGAGTGCTTCGAATTAAAGTAAGATCTACTCGTCCCTCTTGATGCTTTTCGAAAGTCCTTCCAGGAGGATTGAGTCTGTTTAGATGGAGCACCCACTCCAAAAGCCTACGTGACCTTGCAAAACCATGCAATACCTCCCTCACACGTGCAGGGTAAGAAAGAAATGAAATACCATCAGTCTCTATATAAAGTGTATCCAAAAATGCATCACATCCAATAAAATTAATTTTTGGTACCTCAATGAATTTTTTACAATAAATATCTGTTGGGACTGGGTGCATGTTGACATGGATGCGGGTTCGTAATTTTAAAATTAATTACGTGCAGCGGAAGACTTAGCATAAATAAATTTCTAAATTATTTAACCACACATCTAAGCATGCAACCTTATATTGTGTAGACATGATCATACATTTAAAATTTTGCAGAAAGTAAACTAATTTACTTATTACCTCGCGTAACTCGAAGGAAGGGACGAGATCCAACCGTAAGCGTCCCTTAGAAGCTCCGCCTCTATTCGCGTCCACGCCGAGTTTTCTTCAGGATGACTTCGCAAAGCCACGAGTTTCGTGCCGACAAGAACTACTAGATTCTCCAAAGGTATGACAAGAATACCAAGAGAGAGATGGGAAGACTAACCACCAAACGAAGAACGGAATCAAGATTCTGGGAGGAAGGAAGGAGTTGCGCCCGCTTCTTCTTCTTCTTCGGCAGCTGCTTGGTGGATGAAGCTCACGGCAACAAAGGGGTCCTCCTTTTAGGGCCGGCGGCACTAGAGGAGGGAGAGGGAGAGAAGGAGAGAGAGAGAGAGCTTATTTCTAGATCTCTTAGATTAATCTCCAAGCCTTGCCTTGGTTCCTTTATATAGTAGCCTCTCAATCGCCAAGTCTCCTTTTTATGGAATAAATTTTCATAAGAAATTTTTCTATGAATTATTCCATCATGCCAAGTTTTTATCATAATTTAATTTATAATAAAAACAACCATGCCTCCCTTTTTATTATGGAATAAATTTTCACAAGAAATTTATTATATAAATTTTTTTATCATGGAAAAATTAATTCATAATTGATTTTATAAAATAAAATAAACTATTCAAAGTTTATTTTAATTTCCATGAAAATAATAAACCAAACTTCGGTTTATAAAACTTTATATATATTATCCATAATTTTATAAAACAAACCATGCTCGGTTTATTTTATAATTTGAACCAAACAATTTGGTCCTCCCCTTTTAATGTGGCCGGCCAAACAAAGAGGGTGGGGACCCTCTTTGGCCGGCCAAACCCAAGCCTATACCATACGAATTAAACTCATTTAATTCGTCCAAAAAGTCTTCAAAAGACTTAGCCATTTTATGCTTCCGATGCGTATCTAAAAAACTCAGATTCGACTCATCTCTCTTGATCGGAAAATCCAATTTTCAACTCGTTTTAAATCCCTCGGATTACTCGTAGTGCGTGTGACTAAATAGGCTTTTGATTTATGTTGCCATCTATAATTAACCAATTATAGAACGATCATGAGTGGCACCTAGTAGTAGATCATGATCCCCAATTAATCGAAAGATCAACGGTTGACCTCAGAAATTATTCTGAAACCCTTCAGCAGCTATAATGAATCGTGCCCCATTCCCTTTACCATCTTATACCCACTTGGTTCAGGACACAGTCTATGTGTGTCAGTCCCCACTAGGCTGACTACGTCACACCTAGCCCAAGTAATGTCTTTCTCGTTCAACGGATTCTAATTACTCTCATGTATCTGAGAGATTCATACTCTGAACATGTGATGCTCTGGCCAGAGGCTTCGAGTAACAATCCGACGATAGGCCTTGGGTATACATCTCCTCGCAAGGAGTGGTGAATCCTTTGTAGGCTGTTCAAACATCTTCGGGCACTTCGTCTTATACCCAATCATCCTGGGTCCACACCTCCTTGGAGATGCTTGCTTAAGATGTCAATGTATAAGTCTTCATGACCAAGATGACTTGAACACCGCAAGTCAAAGGAACATCGCACTTAAGCTGCAGTAAGAACTTCATTGACATATCTATATGTAGATTACCATATGAAGTTTTACAACCAGTCACTCCAATGAACTAGTTCCCTTAACTAGCATTCATGTTTATCTCCGGACATCCCAATGTCTCCAGCCAGTGAGAATCAGCTGATTAGAGAATAACCCATGCTAGTCTCAACAGAATTGATAGTGTCTGTATTTATCAATTCATCGACTAGGGACAATTTCAATACTTCACAATTGCACATGTAGATATAATCACTAGTTGTGAATTCATCACAAATTCTCTCATGCTGTGAATTGTATTGTGGACATTTAGTAAATGAGTTTAAGATCTCAATCAAATACACAAACATGTATACTCAAATAGTGAATATTCATTTATTAAAATAAATGATTACAATCATAAGGCAATTGCCTTAGGACACTTCTCTCACATTACTAACAAACTCCCACTTGGCCTAATGCCAATCGCTACGGTATCCAATACCACAGGCGCTAACATGACCCTCAAACTTGCTTTGAGGCAAGACCTTAGTTAAAGGATCCGCTAAATTCCTTTCAGTGGGAATTTTCTCAATTTGTATATCATTCCTACTTATAATCTCTCTGATCAGATGATAGCGGCGAAGCACATGTTTGGTTCGCTGATGAGACCTTGGTTCCTTTGCTTGTGCAATAGCTCCATTGTTGTCGCAGTAAACCGGCACTGCTTCATCAATGGTTGGAACCACACCAAGTTCTGAGACAAACTTCTTGATCCAGACTGCTTCCTTTGCTGCTTCCGAAGCTGCAATATATTCCGCTTCCATGGTAGAATCCGCTACGGTGTCTTGTTTGGAACTCTTCCAACTTATCGCGCCTCTATTCAAAATAAATACGTATCCGGACTGAGATTTGGAGTCATCCTTATCTATCTGGAAACTGACATCTGTATACCCACGTATTATCATATCTCCTTCTCCATATATTAGGAACACATCCTTAGTTCTTCTTAAGTACTTAAGGATTATCTTGACAGCCGCCCAATGATCCATTCCTGGATCAGACTGGTATCTGCTTATGACGCTCAGAGCATACGATACATCGGGCCTAGTACATAACATAGCATACATGATAGATCCTATCGCGGATGCATAAGGAATCTTATTCATGTAAATCCTCTCGTCTTCTGTGCGCGGACACATAGACTTTGAAAGGTTGATCCCATGCCTGATGGGAAGGTAACCTTTCTTGGATTCCGACATGCTAAACCTTTTTAGCACTCGGTCTATATATGTAGACTGCGAAAGACCAAGCAACCGTTTTGATCTATCTCTATAGATTCTAATCCCAAGGATATAGGTTGCTTCTCCCAGGTCTTTCATGGAGAAAGTTTTGGACAACCAATTTTTAACCTACTGTAAGACTGATATATCGTTTCCTATAAGCAATATGTCATCGACATATAATACTAGGAATACGACTGCACTGCCACTAACCTTCTTTTACACACAAGGTTTGTCAGGATTTTGTGAGAAATCAAACTCTTTGATTGTCTCATCAAAACGGATGTTCCAGCTCCTAGATGCTTGCTTCAGTCCATATATGGATCGTCGAAGCTTGCATATTTTGGTTTTATCAACCGATGTGAAACCTTCAGGTTGTATCATGTATACATCCTCAAGCAGGTTTCCATTAAGGAAAGTTGTTTTCACATCCATTTGCCATATCTCATAATCATAATGAGCTGCTATGGCCAGGAGCATCCGAATGGATTTAAGCATAGCTACTGGCGAATAGGTTTCGTCATAATCAATTCCTTGTTTCTGACGATATCCTTTTGCCACTAATCTAGCTTTAAAGGTAACAACATTACCTTCCATGTTGGTTTTCTTCTTGAAAACCCACTTGCACCCTATGGGCTTAATCCCTTCAGGTGGGTTAACCAAGTCCCATACTTGATTTTCGTACATGGAATCCATTTCCGACTTCATGGCTTCACGTCATTTGTCCCTTTCTGAACTTTTCAGAACATCATCATAACTGATAGGTTAGTCATCGCTAATGAGTAACACATCGTTCGATTCACTTACGAGAAATCCATATCTCTCTGGAATATTGCGTGTCCTATCAGATCTACGAAGTAGTGGCGTTGCTTTAGGTTCAACTGATAGCTCATCATTATGAGTTATTGGTTGTGGGTCTAGACTAGGTGTCTTCTGTAATGTCTATTAGAGTTTCTTGAACTTCTTCAAGTTCAATACTACTCCCACTGTCTTCTTGTAAAAGAAATTCTTTTTCCAGAAATACAGCATGCCTTGAAACAAACACCTTTTGTTCCAAGGGATGATAGAATTGGTAACCCTTTGTTTCCTTAGGGTATCCAATAAATAGACATTTATCAGACTTAGCATCCAATTTGTCTGATACAGTCCGCTTCACATAAGCAGGACAACCCCATATCTTAAGGTGAGTTAAGTGAGGTTTCTTACTATTCCACGTCTCATATGGAGTAGTAGAGACTACCTTGGTTGGGACTCTGTTTAGCAAGTAAACAGCTGTCTTAAGCGCATAGCCCCAAAAGGATTTTGGAAGAGTTGCATGATTCATCATAGATCTAACCATGTCCATCAAGGTTCAGTTACGCCTCTCAGATACACCATTATGCTGTGGTGTATATGGCGGAGTCCATTGAGACAATATCCCATTGTCCCTAAGATAATCTTGAAACTCGTGACTTAAGTATTCACCACCCCGATCGGATCGAAGTATCTTAATACTTTTGCCAAGCTGTTTCTCTACTTCATTTCTGAACTCTTTGAATTTCTCAAAAGCTTCAGATTTATGTTTCATCAAGAACACATACCCGAATCGTGAGTGATCATCGATAAAGGTAATGAAGTAGCTATAGCCTCCTTGTGCAAGAGTTGACATTGGTCCACATACATCAGTATGTATTAGACCAAGCAATTCTCCCACTGGATTACCTTTTCCGGAAAAGGGTAATTTGGCCATCTTGCCTTTTAAGCATGATTCGCATGTATCAAATGAACCGGGTTCAAATGATTCCAGAATTCAACATCGGTGTAATTTGGTCATGCGTTTCTTACTTATATGGCCAAGACGACAATGCCACGTATAGGAGTCTATTTGATTATCTATTTGAGCACGTTTGTTGCTAACTTCGATATTGAAAATGTCACCAGATAAATCTAACGTGTAGATACCATTGTACAAAGTTCTGATCCCATAAAGAACACCATTTAAAGTTATGTAACAACAATTGTTACTAAAAGTTAAATGATAACCCTTTTCATTCAAGCATGAAATAGATACAATGTTCTTTATTAACGAAGGAACAAAATAACAATTATCCAATTCTAAGACAAGTCCAGTAGGGAGCTTTAGTAAATATGTTCCGATGGCAACAGCAGCAATCTTTGCTCCATTTCCAACTCGTAAATTCGCTTCTCCCTTGACGAGTCTTCTTCTATTCCTTAGCCCCTGTATATCATTACATATATGTGAGCTACACCCAGTATCAAGTACCCAGGTGTACGAGGAAATAAATTCACATTCAATAATGAAGATGCCTGAAGAGGATGGGGCATCGGATGTCTTCTTCTTCAAGGACTCAAGATAAACCTTGCAGTTTCTTCGCCAGTGGCCCTCCTTGCCATAATGATGGCAAGTGCCTTTTGGTGCTTTTTCAATCCTTTTGTCCTTAGTTAACTTATTGGTGTCCAAAATGGAACACAAATTCAGAGAATACATGATCAAATGATTATCCTAGAAATACAAATTGAGGTTATGTGATGAGAATGATAAAGAATGCATCAATATACATTCATTAAATCCTATTTATTTTTCGAATTGAATAACCCCTTTTATCAATTCGGGAGATCGTAGGAACATCTCCAAATAGGTTGATATCCGTCCATAGATAAGAACAACCATGGCTGTGGCCATCAAGTTATTCTTAGCTATGAAGGTAGGTAATTATACCGATTACATATCACATATATGTAACTATCACTTTATGCTATCAACTAATTAAATGTTTGCATAAATCATTGGGTTGTTAACTCATAAACAAGTATGCAACAATATACATAGCACCCAACTGCACCTCTCTTTACATCGACCTTGGCTGTGGCACAACAAATCGATGCTCCAAGCTTAAGGCTGACCCATTAATCAAGAAATAGTTTTAATATGGTTGGAGCTCATTCAACCGTTTAGTCAGGCTTGGATGTGTCCAACAACCAAAACTAAGGATTGACCTTTGACTCCAACTATATTAATCATAAACTAATTTCATGGTTTGAACATGTTGAGGTTCAAGCCGGGCATGGATGTGTCCATCAACCCAAACGAGAAACAAAACTCCAGTTCTAACCATATTAATGGAAGGTATTGGCCTTAATATTTTGTAAGGGGTTTTGGGTCTCATCCTTTTCTTTCTAAGCACATTCATGACATATAATTATGTCATGTACTAACGATTTCCTTAATAAAGTATGTATGTGACTTAATTTATCAAGTCTCATTAATTGAATTAGGAACCGGATTTCCTAATTCTAATTTCATACTTTATTTAAGGAATTATTTTGGGAAACAATTTCCTAAATTGTCATAATCAATTTCGGAAATAATATGTTTAAGACTTTGATTTTTCTAAATCAAATCTTATTAAATTAAGAGACAGATTCCCTTAATTCAGCCACATATTATTTTCATGAAAATCTTATTTAAGGAAATAAACTCTATAGGAAACAATTTTCCTTAATTAATTTTGGAGACAACAATATGTAAGAAATCAAATAAGGAAATTATCGTTTGAGAATCACCTCAAAATTTTCCAAGATTTGATCACATATTTTATTTATGGACTAATTAATTACAACAAATTATTTTCTTTGGGTGGCTCCCCGAGGCTCAGATACCTAAGGAAAAGAAATTTATCGTAAATCTAATTTGGCCCGCTCCCCGAGGCATAGCCAAATTAAACTTGACAATTCTTATTCAAAATAGGAAATTAAATTACAACAACTAACTTTAATTTGGGTGGCTCCCCGAGGCACTCCCCAAAGTAAAAAATTTTGTTAATAATTTAAAACCAATTCGAATTTAATTGTCAATTAATGATCCATAAATTTGTCTAGACTTTCTTGAAAGAAAGTGCCCAAAATTGCGAGCTTTCCATAATAGGTTTTCAGAATAATTATAAGTTTCTGGTACAAAGAAAACTTACATATTTCTAAAATTAGAAATTTTCCAAAATAGGAAATTTCCAAAATTGGAAAGTTTCCAAAAATGGGAAGTTTTCACAATTATCATAAAATTTCAGAAACTAGGATATTTCAAAAGTTTGCGAAATTTCATGAGGATTTCCAAACTTTGAAATTCCTAAATCTAAAATTTACCATAATTGGAAAGTTACCATAATTGAAAAATTTTCCAAAATTGAGATCATGACAAAGTTTTCCGCAAAACAATTATATGATTATGTCGAACACTAACCGGCTCTGATACCACTGTTGGGACCGGGTGCATGTTGACATGGATGCGGGTTCGTAATTTTAAAATTAATTACGTGCAGCGGAAGATTTAGCATAAATAATTTCTCAAATTATTTAACCACACATCTAAGCATGCAACCTTATATTGTGTAGACATGATCATACATTTAAAATTTTGCAGAAAGTAAACTAATTTACTTATTACCTCGCATAACTCGAAGGAAGGGACGAGATCCAACCGTAAGCGTCCCTTAGAAGCTCCGCCTCTATTCGCGTCCACGCCAAGTTTTCTTCGGGATGACTTCGCAAAGCCACGAGTTTCGTGCCGACAAGAACTACTAGATTCTCCAAAGGCACGACAAGAATACCAAGAGAGAGATGGGAAGACTAACCACCAAACGAAGAACGGAATCAAGATTCCGGGAGGAAGGAAGGAGTTGCGCCCGCTTCTTCTTCTTCTTCGGCAACTGCTTGGTGGATGAAGCTCACGACAACAAAGGGGACCTCCTTTTGGGCCGGCGGCACTAGAGGAGGGAGAGGGAGAGAAGGAGAGAGAGAGAGGGCTTATTTCTAGATCTCTTAGATTAATCTCCAAGCCTTGCCTTGGTTCCTTTATATAGTAGCCTCTCAATCGCCTAGTCTCCTTTTTATGGAATAAATTTTCATAAGAAATTTATCATATAAATTTTCTATGAATTATTCCATCATGCCAAGTTTTTATCATAATTTAATTTATAATAAAAACAATCATGTCTCCTTTTTATTATGGAATAAATTTTCTCAAGAAA
Source organism: Boesenbergia rotunda (assembly GCA_024364735.1). Taxonomy (NCBI): domain Eukaryota; kingdom Viridiplantae; phylum Streptophyta; class Magnoliopsida; order Zingiberales; family Zingiberaceae; genus Boesenbergia; species Boesenbergia rotunda. The sequence goes on along the minus strand of JAGFNQ010001428.1, from coordinate 605,302 downwards.
TTTATTATATAATTTTTCTTATCATGGAAAAATCAATTCATAATTGATTTTATAAAATAAAATAAACTATTCAAAGTTTATTTTAATTTCCATGAAAATAATAAACCAAACTTCGGTTTATAAAAATTTATATATTATCCATAATTTTATAAAACAAACCACGCTCGGTTTATTTTATAATTTGAACCAAACAATTTGGTTCTCCCCTTTTAATGTGGTCGTCCAAACAAAGAGGGTGGGGACCCTCTTTGGCTGGCCAAACCCAAGCCTATACCATACTAATTAAATCATTTAATTCGTCCAATAAGTCTTCAAAAGACTTAGCCATTTTATGCTTCCGATGCGTATCTAAAAAACTCAGATTTGACTTATCTCTCTTGATCGGAAAATCCAATTTTCAACTCGTTTTAAATCCCTCGGATTACTTGTAGTGCGTATGACTAAATAGGCTTTCGATTTATGTTGGCCGTCTATAATTAACCAATTATAGAACGATCATGAGTGGCACCTAGT
>JAGFNQ010001428.1:521672-590806 GCA_024364735.1 Boesenbergia rotunda | reverse complement strand
CACATCCTTAGTTCTTCTTAAGTACTTAAGGATTGTCTTGACAGCCGCCCAATGATCCATTCCTGGATCAGACTGGTATCTGCTTGTGACGCTCAGAGCATACGATACATCGGGCCTAGTACATAACATAGCATACATGATAGATCCTATCGCGGATGCATAAGGAATCTTATTCATGTAAATCCTCTCGTCTTCTGTGCGCGGACACATAGACTTTGAAAGGTTGATCCCATGCCTGATGGGAAGGTAACCTTTCTTGGATTCCGACATGCTAAACCTTTTTAGCACTCCGGTCTATATATGTAGACTGCGAAAGACCAAGCAACCGTTTTGATCTATCTCTATAGATTCTAATCCCAAGGATATAGGTTGCTTCTCCCAGGTCTTTCATGGAGAAAGTTTTGGACAACCAATTTTTAACCTACTGTAAGACTGATATATCGTTTCCTATAAGCAATATGTCATCGACATATAATACTAGGAATACGACTGCACTGCCACTAACCTTCTTTTACACACAAGGTTTGTCAGGATTTTGTGAGAAATCAAACTTTTGATTGTCTCATCAAAACGGATGTTCCAGCTCCTAGATGCTTGCTTCAGTCCATATATGGATCGTCGAAGCTTGCATATTTTGGTTTTATCAACCGATGTGAAACCTTCAGGTTGTATCATGTATACATCCTCAAGCAGGTTTCCATTAAGGAAAGTTGTTTCACATCCATTTGCCATATCTCATAATCATAATGAGCTGCTATGGCAGGAGCATCCGAATGGATTTAAGCATAGCTACTGGCGAATAGGTTTCGTCATAATCAATTCCTTGTTTCTGACGATATCCTTTTGCCACTAATCTAGCTTTAAAGGTAACAACATTACCTTCCATGTTGTTTCTTCTTGAAAACCCACTTGCACCCTATGGGCTTAATCCCTTCAGGTGGGTTAACCAAGTCCCATACTTGATTTTCGTACATGGAATCCATTTCCGACTTCATGGCTTCAAGCATTTGTCCCTTTCTGAACTTTTCAGAACATCATCATAACTGATAGGTTAGTCATCGCTAATGAGTAACACATCGTTCGATTCACTTACGAGAAATCCATATCTCTCTGGAATATTGCGTGTCCTATCAGATCTACGAAGTAGTGGGTTGCTTTAGGTTCAACTGATAGCTCATCATTATGAGTTATTGGTTGTGGGTCTAGACTAGGTGTCTCTGTAATGTCTATTAGAGTTTCTTGAACTTCTTCAAGTTCAACACTACTCCCACTGTCTTCTTGTAAAAGAAATTCTTTTTCCAGAAATGCAGCATGCCTTGAAACAAACACCTTTTGTTCCAAGGGATGATAGAATTGGTAACCCTTTGTTTCCTTAGGGTATCCAATAAATAGACATTTATCAGACTTAGCATCCAATTTGTCTGATATAGTCCGCTTCACATAAGCAGGACAACCACATATCTTAAGGTGAGTTAAGTGAGGTTTCTTACTATTCCACATCTCATATGGAGTAGTAGAGACTACCTTGGTTGGGACTCTGTTTAGCAAGTAAATAGTTGTCTTAAGCGCATAGCCCCAAAAGGATTTTGGAAGAGTTGCATGATTCATCATAGATCTAACCATGTCCATCAAGGTTCGGGTTACGCCTCTCAGATACACCATTATGCTGTGGTGTATATGGCGGAGTCCATTGAGACAATATCCCATTGTCCCTAAGATAATCTTGAAACTCTTGACTTAAGTATTCACCACCCCGATCGGATCGAAGTATCTTAATACTTTTGCCAAGCTGTTTCTCTACTTCATTTCTGAACTCTTTGAATTTCTCAAAAGCTTCAGATTTATGTTTCATCAAGAACACATACCCGAATCGTGAGTGATCATCGATAAAGGTAATGAAGTAGCTATAGCCTCCTTGTGCAAGAGTTGACATTGGTCCACATACATCAGTATGTATTAGACCAAGCAATTCTCCCACTGGATTACCTTTTCCGGAAAAGGGTAATTTGGCCATCTTGCCTTTTAAGCATGATTCGCATGTATCAAATGAACCGGGTTCAAATGATTCCAGAATTCCACATCGGTGTAATTTGGTCATGCGTTTCTTACTTATATGGCCAAGACGACAATGCCACGTATAGGAGTCTATTTGATTATCTATTTGAGCACGTTTGTTGCTAACTTCGATATTGAAAATGTCACCAGATAAATCTAACGTGTAGATACCATTGTACAAAGTTCTGATCCCATAAAGAACACCATTTAAAGTTATGTAACAACAATTGTTACTAAAAGTTAAATGATAACCCTTTTCATTCAAGCATGAAATAGATACAATGTTCTTTATTAACGAAGGAACAAAATAACAATTATCCAATTCTAAGACAAGTCCAGTAGGGAGCTTTAGTAAATATGTTCCGATGGCAACAGCAGCAATCTTTGCTCCATTTCCAACTCGTAAATTCGCTTCTCCCTTGACGAGTCTTCTTCTATTCCTTAGCCCCTGTATATCATTACATATATGTGAGCTACACCCAGTATCAAGTACCCAGGTGTACGAGGAAATAAATTCACATTCAATAATGAAGATGCCTGAAGAGGATGGGGCATCGGATGTCTTCTTCTTCAAGGACTCAAGATAAACCTTGCAGTTTCTTCGCCAGTGGCCCTCCTTGCCATAATGATGGCAAGTGCCTTTTGGTGCTTTTTCAATCCTTTTGTCCTTAGTTAACTTATTGGTGTCCAAAATGGAACACAAATTCAGAGAATACATGATCAAATGATTATCCTAGAAATACAAATTGAGGTTATGTGATGAGAATGATAAAGAATGCATCAATATACATTCATTAAATCCTATTTATTTTTCGAATTGAATAACCCTTTTATCAATTCGGGAGATCGTAGGAACATCTCCAAATAGGTTGATATCCGTCCATAGATAAGAACAACCATGGCTGTGGCCATCAAGTTATTCTTAGCTATGAAGGTAGGTAATTATACCGATTACATATCACATATATGTAACTATCACTTTATGCTATCAACTAATTAATGTTTGCATAAATCATTGGGTTGTTAACTCATAAACAAGTATGCAACAATATACATAGCACCCAACTGCACCTCTCTTTACATCGACCTTGGCTGTGGCACAACAAATCGATGCTCCAAGCTTAAGGCTGACCCATTAATCAAGAAATAGTTTTAATATGGTTGGAGCTCATTCAACCGTTTAGTCAGGCTTGGATGTGTCCAACAACCAAAACTAAGGATTGACCTTTGACTCCAACTATATTAATCATAAACTAATTTCATGGTTTGAACATGTTGAGGTTCAAGCCGGGCATGGATGTGTCCATCAACCCAAACGAGAAACAAAACTCCAGTTCTAACCATATTAATGGAAGGTATTGGCCTTAATATTTTGTAAGGGGTTTTGGGTCTCATCCTTTTCTTTCTAAGCACATTCATGACATATAATTATGTCATGTACTAACGATTTCCTTAATAAAGTATGTATGTGACTTAATTTATCAAGTCTCATTAATTGAATTAGGAACCGGATTTCCTAATTCTAATTTCATACTTTATTTAAGGAATTATTTTGGGAAACAATTTCCTAAATTGTCATAATCAATTTCGGAAATAATATGTTTAAGACTTTGATTTTTCTAAATCAAATCTTATTAAATTAAGAGACAGATTCCCTTAATTCAGCCACATATTATTTTCATGAAAATCTTATTTAAGGAAATAAACTCTATAGGAAACAATTTTCTTAATTAATTTTGGAGACAACAATATGTAAGAAATCAAATAAGGAAATTATCGTTTGAGAATCACCTCAAAATTTTCCAAGATTTGATCACATATTTTATTTATGGACTAATTAATTACAACAAATTATTTTCTTTGGGTGGCTCCCCGAGGCTCAGATACCTAAGGAAAAGAAATTTATCGTAAATCTAATTTGGCCCGCTCCCCGAGGCATAGCCAAATTAAACTTGACAATTCTTATTCAAAATAGGAAATTAAATTACAACAACTAACTTTAATTTGGGTGGCTCCCCGAGGCACTCCCCAAAGTAAAAAATTTTGTTAATAATTTAAAACCAATTCGAATTTAATTGTCAATTAATGATCCATAAATTTGTCTAGACTTTCTTGAAAGAAAGTGCCCAAAATTGCGAGCTTTCCATAATAGGTTTTCAGAATAATTATAAGTTTCTGGTACAAAGAAAACTTACATATTTCTAAAATTAGAAATTTTCCAAAATAGGAAATTTCTAAAATTGGAAAGTTTCCAAAAATGGGAAGTTTTCACAATTATCATAAAATTTCAGAAACTAGAATATTTCAAAAGTTTGCGAAATTTCATGAGGATTTCCAAACTTTGAAATTCCTAAATCTAAAATTTACCATAATTGGAAAGTTACCATAATTGAAAAATTTTCCAAAATTGAGATCATGACAAAGTTTTCCGCAAAACAATTATATGATTATGTCGAACACTAACCGGCTCTGATACCACTGTTGGGACCGGGTGCATGTTGACATGGATGCGGGTTCGTAATTTTAAAATTAATTACGTGCAGCGGAAGATTTAGCATAAAAAATTTCTCAAATTATTTAACCACACATCTAAGCATGCAACCTTATATTGTGTAGACATGATCATACATTTAAAATTTTGCAGAAAGTAAACTAATTTACTTATTACCTCGCATAACTCGAAGGAAGGGATGAGATCCAACCGTAAGCGTCCCTTAGAAGCTCCGCCTCTATTCGCGTCCACGCCAAGTTTTCTTCGGGATGACTTCGCAAAGCCACGAGTTTCGTGCCGACAAGAACTACTAGATTCTCCAAAGGCACGACAAGAATACCAAGAGAGAGATGGGAAGACTAACCACCAAACGAAGAACGGAATCAAGATTCCGGGAGGAAGGAAGGAGTTGCGCCCGCTTCTTCTTCTTCTTCGGCAACTGCTTGGTGGATGAAGCTCACGACAACAAAGGGGACCTCCTTTTGGGCCGGCGGCACTAGAGGAGGGAGAGGGAGAGAAGGAGAGAGAGAGAGGGCTTATTTCTAGATCTCTTAGATTAATCTCCAAGCCTTGCCTTGGTTCCTTTATATAGTAGCCTCTCAATCGCCTAGTCTCCTTTTTATGGAATAAATTTTCATAAGAAATTTATCATATAAATTTTTCTATGAATTATTCCATCATGCCAAGTTTTTATCATAATTTAATTTATAATAAAAACAATCATGTCTCCCTTTTTATTATGGAATAAATTTTCTCAAGAAATTTATTATATAAATTTTTCTTATCATGGAAAAATCAATTCATAATTGATTTTATAAAATAAAATAAACTATTCAAAGTTTATTTTAATTTCCATGAAAATAATAAACCAAACTTCGGTTTATAAAAATTTATATATATTATCCATAATTTTATAAAACAAACCACGCTCGGTTTATTTTATAATTTGAACCAAACAATTTGGTTCTCCCCTTTTAATGTGGTCGTCCAAACAAAGAGGGTGGGGACCCTCTTTGGCTGGCCAAACCCAAGCCTATACCATACTAATTAAAATCATTTAATTCGTCCAATAAGTCTTCAAAAGACTTAGCCATTTTATGCTTCCGATGCGTATCTAAAAAACTCAGATTTGACTTATCTCTCTTGATCGGAAAATCCAATTTTCAACTCGTTTTAAATCCCTCGGATTACTTGTAGTGCGTATGACTAAATAGGCTTTCGATTTATGTTGGCCGTCTATAATTAACCAATTATAGAACGATCATGAGTGGCACCTAGTAGTAGATCATGATCCCCAATTAATCGAAAGATCAACGGTTGACCTCAGAAATTATTCTGAAACCCTTTAGCAGCTATAATGAATCGTGCCCCATTCCCTTTACCATCTTATACCCACTTGGTTCAGGACACGGTCTATGTGTGTCAGTCCCCACTAGGCTGACTACGTCACACCTAGCCCAAGTAATGTCTTTCTCGTCCAACGGATTCTAATTACTCTCATGTATCTGAGAGATTCATACTCTGAACATGTGATGCTCTGGCCAAAGGCTTCGAGTAACAATCCGACGATAGGCCTTGGGTATACATCTCCTCGCAAGGAGTGGTGAATCCTTTGTAGGCTGTTCAAACATCTTCGGGCACTTCGTCTTATACCCAATCATCCTGGGTCCACACCTCCTTGGAGATGCTTGCTTAAGATGTCAAAGTATAAGTCTTCATGACCAAGATAACTTGAACACCGCATGTCAAAAGAACATCGCACTTAAGCTGCAGTAAGAACTTCATTGACATATCTATATGTAGATTACCATATGAAGTTTTACAGCCAGTCACTCCAATGAACTAGTTCCCTTAACTAGCATTCATGTTTATCTCCGGACATCCTAATGTCTCCAGCCAGTGAGAATCAGCTGATTAGAGAATAACCCATGCTAGTCTCAACAGAATTGATAGTGTCCGTATTTATCAATTCATCGACTAGGGACAATTTTAATACTTCACAATTGCACATGTAGAGATAATCACTAGTTGTGAATTTCATCACAAATTCTCTCATTCTGTGAATTGTATTGCGGACATTCAGTAAATGAGTTTAAGATCTCAATCAAATACACAAACATGTATACTCAAATAGTGAATATTCATTTATTAAAATAAATGATTACAATCATTAGACGATTGCCTTAGGATACTTCTCTCACATTACTAACAATATCTACATAGGGTATATCAAGAAATTCATCATCTTCAACAAAATCAATTTTAGGTACCTCTATTAATTCTTCACAAACAGTATCTATACAAGATGTATCAAGAAATGCATCAAAACCAACAAAATCAATCCTAGGCACCTCAATCAGATTTTCACAATCAATCTCAGCATAAGATGTATCAAGAATTTCACCACAACCAATAAAATCAACACTAGGTACCTCCATGGATTTTTCACAATCATTATCCACATAAGATGTATCACAACATGCTTCACATTCAACTAAATCAATTTTAGGTGCTTCCATGGGGTTTTCACAATCAATTTCTATAGAAGATATGTTAATAAATTCATCACAATGAACACAATCAACCCTAGGTTCCTCTATTAGATTTTCACAAGCAACCTCCATATAAGATGTGTTAAGAAAATCATCACAACCAATAAACTCAACCCTAGGTACCTCTACGAGTTCTTCTAAAGAAATAGGAGAAATACTTACCTGATCATGCTGAAGAATACCTAGAGGTTCCACAAGAGTAGATGTATCCATAGCCTCCTCCTGGTCATGTAAATGCTCCACTTCAAGTTCAGGTTCTGGTGGGCATTCCACTAAGAAAGGTGATTCTTGGGTTCTTGCTTCTACCATGCAAGTCCCTACACTTTCTGGCTTGTCCTCTGAATCTTCTAATATATCAATCACTGTTGGTGGTCCCTGGGGCTCAGTGCAATCCCCTACACCTGTAGAATCATCTCCAATGCATGCTTCCTCAGTAATATCTGCAACAACCATATTAGAAAAATTAGGACCGACAATAACAGTATCATCACAAAATAAAAGATGAGAAGGGTCTTGTATAGCTTCAGAATCAAGTCCAAGGCTGTCACAAGCTTTTCTATCTATCTCCTCCAATTCCTCCTCAGCTAATGCATCCTCAGTAGGTATGGGTGGTCCCTGGAGCTCAGTGTAATCCCCTATACTCTCACACCTATCCTCTAAATTTTCTGACATGTCAATCAAAATTGGTGATCCCTGGGGCTCAGTGCAATCCCCTACACCTAAAGAATTATCTCCAACTGGAAATGAATTAGATACAACCTTCAAATCTTTAGCCTCCTCTATAGCTAATATCTCCTCTATCCCATCTGAGCTTAAACATCCTCTCTGAATATCAATTGAAACTCCATCAACAATTAACTCTGCCTCAACAACCTCATCAGAAATACCCATGCTAATGATAGGAGGATCCTCTCTGGGGTACTGTGGGAATGGTAAAGGAACTTTTGGCTCCTCCACTTGAGCTGAAAATTTTGAAAATGAACTCTGAACAGGAATTTCAGGAGGAATATCTGCTATAGGTACCCTGATTTTGCTGATTTCTTCTTCTTCCTCCTCCAAAATTGCAAGATCAATTGAAGAAGGTCTTAGGCTTGCACTAGGGTCAGTAACAACTGATGTAAAATCACTTTCGAGGCTGTTTTGAGTGGGGAAATAGGCTGCTGAAAATTTTTCAGAAAAATCAGCCCTTGGAATGTTTAGACTTGAAACAACTTCCTCATTCCTCAAAGTTAGTTCACAATCTCGCCCCTCAGGATTAGGAGTAGCTTGAAAAGGTACTTGGCTCGATCTTTGGGCTTGCAATTGATTTATTTCACTAACCATTTGCTCAAGGCGTCTCTCAATGTTTTGTAAGGTAGGATCATTTTTTCGTTATTGTAAGAGTTGTTGTAACATCTCCTCCAGCCTTTGTTGTTGAGCCTCAAGCTCACTAGAATCCTCAAAGTCTTCTTGATGGATATAGGACTCCTGTTGAACTTGAAATGTAGCATTAGGTTGCTCAAAATCATAACTAGACTGTGAATTTTGAAAATCGGGCTGTTGGGGTTGATCAAATGATTGATTCGGCTGTTGGAATTGCTAAAAATTAGGCTGGATACTTGGTTGGAATTGCAGAAAATTGTAGCTCTGAAAATTTTGAGTTTGAGGTTGAAATTGTTGTGGTGAGGGCTGAAATTGTGGAGGCTGAAAATTCTGATTGAATGGTTGAATAGCCTGTTGTTTATGAATGTACCCTTGCTAAAAATTTTGGAATTGTGGTTGAAATTATTGTTGTGGCTGATTGAAAGGTTGGTATTGCTGAAAATTCGAATAAGGCTGCTGATGTAAAATATGGTAAAAATAATAATAATAATAAATAAATCTAAAAAAAATAAAATAATACATATATAAATTTATATACATTCACCATGAATAGGAGGTTAAAATTGGACGCAATCATATGGAAAATTTTGGAATTATTTTCCTAAATTTTTGGAAATATTAGTGGGGAGAATTGGAGTTGATTTTGAATTATTTAAGAAAAAGTTGAATTTTTGGAATATATATATATAAAAGGAAAAGTTAAAATTATATATATGTTTATAAATTACTCTCCTCACCCCTCACCGTGCACTAAACCCGACACCGCCGAACCCCTATTCCCTCTCCTCCCCTCTTCGCGCAAGCGGAGCGCTGCCCTCCCCACCGGGCGATTGAGAATCACCAAGGACGAGCCGGGGACCCCTGCGTCTTCCCCTTGTGCTGTCGCGATCGTGTTCTTCTCTTCGCGATTCATTCTCCACGCGACGATAGCCGACGCCGCCTTGTCGACCCTGTGATCGCGGTCGACATCTCCACACGCGTCCCTCATCCTCCTGTGGCGCCGCCAGCGCGAGTGACGCCGAGTGCCGCTCCACCGATCGACCGTCCTTCACCTGAGTCCGAGCGAGTGACACCACCGGAGCAACTTCATCCGGATCTCCTCCTCACTCGACTAACACCGACAGCCCCTTCCCCATCCTTTCTCTGATCTGAGTTGCGGCCCTGTCACTCGCGACTCTTCCTTCACGCAACCTAGCTATCGTCGGCCATCATCCAGGTTTGATGTCTGATTGTTTTTAAAGCCTATGTTGTCATGAGTGGTGGTAGATAAGATAGTTGTTTGCTGTCTTTGTTTGGGTGTGGTGTTGGCATAGGTTGGTCGTGTTTTGCCGTGAGTTCATAAGAGGAGTTTATGCCATTTTGGTTGGGTTCCATTGATGCAAGGGTTACTTGGATTGAATAAGTTATGGTTAATTAAGGATTATGTGATGAATTTGTCGATATGGGGAATTAATCTTGGAATTGATTTATAAGTTGTAGCTATGTGTAAATTGGAGCTTATTGGAAATAGATGGTCCCTTTCCCTACTGTGAACTATGTTTAGTGGATCTTAGGTTAAATTAGGGGTTAGATTCTAATTAGGTGTAGTAATTAGTTTAGCTATTTGATTAATCATATAAAAAGCTAAATCTTATCTTGGATACAGGGCGCTAGCTGATTACGGATTATTTGGACCGGAATTCTTTCTGATACACACTACATTTAAGGCGGGTACTTCTCCCTTGATTCTTGTAGTTTCGTTTATCTTAAATGCATGGTCGTTTTACTTCCTGAGTAGGTTTGCTTTATCTTAAATCTATTTGCCTTGTTTTCCTGCTTGATACTTATTCGTGCTTGACCTTTGAGTGATAATTTCTAATTGTTCAGTTATACATTCTCATCACTTGACTTCTGATCTAAGAGTACCGCGTGTACTATAGAATAATCATTTGACCTATGTAGGGTTTGATTGACATTAGATAACCCTACCCAGTAGATTAGTGCATGTTTATTTACTTTGGTGTTATTTGTGTTCTTCGTATCGTATTGATTCCATGTTTTGGATCTGATTGAGGTTATGTATATTAGTGACATGCATCATGACATTCAGGCCGACGACCATGGGGTCCCTTGTAGTTGAGATGGGTTATCGGATATATTTTCCTGTTGTGCCACACATAGAGTTGTGTGCAAACAGTTGATACTCCACAGGTGTTAGGAGTCCCCACAGGTGCTTCGGGGTTTTTCATATCAGGGCCACGTTGTCGTGGTGTGTTTGCATAGCCACAGGTGCTGGGTGCTTGTATCTTGTCCACTCAACCTAATGGTGGTTGGTGTGTGTACAGTGCAGGTCATGACATCATGTGCATATTATGCATTATGCATTTGCTTGTGTTTACTGTATTTGTTTGAGCTATGATTGTTGCATTTGATTGACATATATATACGGTTATGATTTGCATTTTATATGATCTGGATATGTTCAGCAATATTAGGTGTTTATGGAGGTGTTAGAGGGGATTTCTGATTTTGCCCCTACTTGTTACATGGTTTCAGGTATGTTTTATTTGTATGGATGCATTTTGTTTATGTTCTTTATTTCGGAGACTGTATACCCTTTGGCTATCTTTATGCTTGCTTTACCTTTTTATATACCATGCATTTATCTGTTCTTATACCCGCAGAGTTCCATCCGGAACTCACCACCCCCTTGTTCTTCTTTTTGTTTCAGGTAGTCGATAGCTGTGTCTCGTGCCGCCAGGAGAGGATCCAGCTGCCAGTCTCTCAGTTTGAGTATTAGTTTTATTGGTTTTTTGTATACTTATAGTCGTTTTATAGTATTGGTATCATTTTTGGTTTCATTATTGTTTTGGATGATATTTGGCTTTTCGTTAGACATGTATTTATTTATTTCCGTTGGATTTCGATTTGCTGCGCTTAGATATGGAGAATTATTTACTATGTTTAATTATTTGTCAGTTATAATAATTAACTGCGTGGTTGTGATGGTGTGATTGCCAGCCGAGTGTGGCTGAGCTATATTATTATGTTTGAAGTGCGTGTATGTATAAAAGTTTCAGATTGTCCGCCGTACAGGGGTGGTGCTGCTCGATTTTCGAGCAAGCCCGGGCCTCTAGGGGCGTGACAAGTTAGTGGTATCAGAGCTTAGGTTTTGCGATACATGTTTGTTTTCGGTTTCGGATTTTTTTTCTAGAATGTATCTGATACCAATTTAGTGGTATTGGAGTGTAGGTTTATGATGCCTATAGGTTTACGATTTTTTTTAGACTCTAGCTAATATCAATTTAGTAAGAGATTATTTTTCGGATTTTCTAGAGTTTATCTCTGAGTTTCTATGGAGTTATTGTCAGTAAAGTATTGGAGCGTCTGTTTTACGAGTTTTGCAATGTCGTAGGTGTTTGTTTTGGGATTTTCGGATTTACGAGAATTTTGCTTGGTTTACTTGGTTTCGGATTTTCGGATAATTTCTGGTGTCATTTTCTTGACTGGGATATGTTGGGACTTGGCGGCAATGAACTCTCCAGGCGATGAGCATGTAAGTTGGCAAATTTATTAGTAGTTGGATATTTTTTAGTAATACTTGTTAAATATTTTAATAGGATTACTCGTGTATAAGGTATTATTCCTTTTGTTGGTATAATAGAGATATGTTATATTAGTATGTGGTGTTTTTTTTAAAAATGTTTCAGGGAATCATTAATATGAATGATATTGAGGGTATATTGATGGATATCTTGGTTTAGAGGCATTAAGTGTGGATGGATAAATTATTTTCATTTTTAGAGAGTCATTTGGTTAGATTTTGGTTAAGGATGGTAGGAAGGCGGTGGATATCATGAAACCTTATCTGCATGATAAGTAAATTATTGGTGGATTTTTGATGTTATGGTTTGTTAGTTAATAGTTGTCTTTGATTGATGAATTATAGGCAAAATCGGTAGATGTGATGATTTGCTTTAGTTTAGAACCCTATTTCAATTTCCTTTGTGGTAGATCTGTAATAAGGGAGTAGGTTATTTAAAGAGATTTCACTAGGTTATTGTAGGGATCATGTGTTAAACTTGATTCTTGGGAGGAATTGAGTATAGAGTTTAGGATTTGGCTTAATATGATGATTAGGTTAGGAAGTAGCACGTGGTTACTTAAAAATTTAATTAAGTAAATATGGTAGTTAGGATTTATTTTAATTTTTCTTTATGTGTAGTTCAATCATGTCCAGCATACCAGCCGACAGTTGAAGAGCCTCCACAGATGATCGAAGTAGTAGTTTATCAACCCCAGCAGTCGGTCGGACATTCAGCACTTCAGTGAATGCAGCCAACCGCAGTTCAGATGATTCAGCCGCAGCCTAATCAGATGAAGCCACCATCAGTTCTATAGATAGACTAGGTTGACGCTGTCACTAGAAAGGAGGCATCGCAGGTCGATGAATATGGTTTCCATGATATTAAAGAACTATAGGGTACCTACGCGTAGGTCATAGCTAGTATCTGTGTCTCTACCACTTAGAGAAGTGTGGGATAGTTTCTAAATAAGTAGATTTATGGATCAGTTCCTATACTAAATGATTAGGTATTTACTAGCTTAGTGTTAGTATGGTAGAAAATTCGTTTGATCCATGATCATGATCATGGTTGACCATGGGAGCGATTTGTTGACTTGTTACGGGTACAACCTAGTACCTTCAATTGCCGAAACAGGAAACTAGGATAAAATCTATCAACAACTTATTAGGGGTTAAGGATTTCAGCTTTTGAGGTGTGTAGTGTTAATTTTCACTCAGTATTTATACTGTATATGGAAGGTTAGTATCTGCTTGGTTTAAGAGCGAAATTTGAAGGACCAAATTTTTATTAGTGGGGGAGAATGTAAAATATGGTAAAAAATAATAATAATAAATAAATCTAAAAAAATAAAATAATATATATAAATTTATATACATTCAACATGAATAGGAGGTTAAAATTGGAAGCAATCATATGGAAAATTTTGGAATTATTTTCCTAAATTTTTGGAAATATTAGTGGGGAGAATTGGAGTTGATTTTGAATTATTTAAGGAAAAGTTGAATTTTTGGAATATATATATATATATAAAAGGAAAAGTTATAATTATATATATGTTTATAAATTACTCTCCTCACCCCTCACCGTGCCCTAAACCCGACACCGCCGAAACCCTCTTCCCTCTCCTCCCATCATCGCGCAAGCGGAGCGCCGCCCTCCCCACCGGGCGATTGAGAATCACCAAGGACGAGTCGGCGACCCCTGCATCTTCCCCTTGTGCTGTCGCGATCGCGTTCTTCTCTTCACGATTCTTTCTCCACGCGATGACAGCCGACGCTGCCTCGTCGGCCCTGTGATCGCCCTCGACATCTCCGCACGTGACCCTCTTCCTCCTGTGGCGCCGCAAGCGTGAGCGACGCTGAGTGCCACTCCGCCGGTCGACTGTCCTTCACCTCAGTCCGAGTGAGTGACACCACCGGAGCAACTTCATCCAGATCTCCTCCTCACTCGACCGACACCGGCGACCCTTTCCCCATCCTTTCTCTGATCTGAGTTGCGGCCCTGTCACTCGTGACTCTTCCTTCACGCAACCTAGCTATCGTCGGCCATCATCCAGGTTTTATGTCTGATTGTTTTTAAAGCCTATGTTGCCGTGAGTGGTGGTAGAGAAGTTAGTTGTTTGCTGTCTTTGTTTGGGTGTGGTGTTGGCATAGGTTGGCTGTGTTTTGCCGTGAGTTCATGGAGGAGTTTATGCCATTTTGGTTGGGTTCCATTGATGCAAGGGTTACTTGGATTGAATAAGTTATGGTTAATTAAGGATTATGTGATGAATTCGTCGATATGGGGAATTAATCTTGGAATTGATTTATAAGTTGTAGCTATGTGTAAATTGGAGCTTATTGGAAATGGATGGTCCCTTTCCCTGCTGTGAGCTAAGTTTAGTGGATCTTAGGTTAAATTAGGGGTTAGATTCTAATTAGGTGTAGTAATTAGTTTAGCTATTTGATTAATCATATAAAAAGCTAAATCTTATCTTGGATACAGGGTGCTAGCTGATTACGGATTATTTGGACCAGAACTTCTTTCTGATACACACTACATTTAAGGCAGGTATTTCTCCCTTGATTCTTGTAGTTTCATTTATCTTAAATGCATGGTCATTTTGCTTCCTGAGTAGGTTTGCTTTATCTTAAATCTATTTGCCTTGTTTTCCTGCTTGATACTTATTCGTGCTTGACCTTTGAGTGATAATTTCTAATTGTTCAGTTATACATTCTCATCACTTGACTTCTGATCTAAGAGTACCGCATGTACTATAGATAAATCATTTGACCTATCTAGGGTTTGATTGACATTAGATAACCCTACCCAGTAGATTAGTGCATGTTTATTTACTTTGGTGTTATTTGTGTTCTTCGTATCGTATTGATTCCCTGTTTTGGATCTGATTGAGGTTATGTATATTAGTGTCATGCATCATGACATTCAGGCCGACGACCATGAGCTCCCTTGTAGTTGAGACAGGTCATCGGATATATTTTCCTATTGTGCCACACATAGAGTTGTGTGCAAACAGTTGATACTCCACAGGTGTTAGGATTACCCACAGGTGCTTCGGGGTTTTTCATATCAGGACCACGGTTGTCATGGTATGTTTACATAGCCACAGGTGCTGGGCACTTGTATCTTGTCCACTCAACCTAATGGTGGTTGGTGTGTGTACAGTGCAGGTCATTACATCATTTGCATATTGTGCATTATGCATTTGCTTGTGTTTGCTGCATTTGTTTGAGCTATGATTGTTGCATTTTATGATGGTGTGATTGCCAGTCGAGTGTGGCTGAGCTATATTATTATGGTTGAAGTACGTGTATGTATAAAATGTTGGATCGATAGAATACGATAGAGGGGGGGGTGAATATCATAAAACCGTTTCGGATTATAAGATAGAGAATACACAGCGGAAATTAAAATAACAAACGCGAACACAAGGTTTTTTACTTGGTTCGAAGTCACGGTCGACTCCTACTCCAAGGCCCACGGTCCTTGACCGTTTACTGCGGGCAATTCTATAATGCGTAAAGTTTTACAGAAAGTTGTACAGTAGTATTGCAGTAAAAACAAAAATCTAACTCTTCGTTACCGACTCCCGGTGTGGATTGTTCTTCGGTGCGTAGGGTCGTCGTCGGTGCTAGGACCTTGAGATTAGAAGTTTCCGGAGCAGAGCGCTTGAGCGAAGAGTATTGAGGCGTTGAAAAAATGTGATTAGAAGCCTTGGGGGTCGAGCCCCTTTTATAGTGCACCTAGGGGCGCCCGGGACACTGGGGGCGCCCTCCACGTGTCTCTCGATCCGCAAACCTTCATCCGGAACTCGGTCAGCCCTTATCCCTCCAGGATCGGGCTCGAGGTTTGATAGGGGCGCCCGGGACACAGAGGGCGCCCTGCTTGACTTGCTCTTGCTGGCTTCTCGGCTAACATCAATCCAATTGCTTCGTTGGCTTGGACCCAAGGCGCCCGAGGCATCTGGGGCGCCCGGGACAATGGGGGCGCCCGTGAGCTTGGGGCCGCCTGGCCCAGTGAGCTTCCGAAGCGTTTTCTTGTTCAACTCATGTTTGGCTTTGACCTTGGGCGCCCGGGACCTCCCGAGCGCCTGACCCAGCTGCTGCCCCTCTCCTTTGGGGCATTCTGAGCTGCATAAACTCGTTCCTTCGGTCCTGCATCCAGGGTTAGTACCAAACAAAACAAAGCAAGAATGTTAGTAAATTTTACAACCGTAGCTGTCTTGGTTCTGACTTTGGGTCTCCCAAATGGAACCCTAGGTCGAACCGACACCTACTGTTCCCTCGATGGGGAACGCGTCCTCACCTACTCCTCTCAGGAGAATTTACCTTTTGTCAACCGGCTCCTCAGGTTGGACTTTTGCCCAGCAGCCCTTCGCCGGGTTTTCAATTCCTGGCAGTCCTTTGCCAGGTGCCTAGCAGCCCTTTGCTAGGACTTTGTTTCCTGGCAGTCCTTCGCCAGGTGCCTAGAAGCCCTTCGCTAGGACTTTGTTTCCTGGCAGTCCTTCGCCAGGTGCCTTGCAGTCCTTCTCCAGGTCTTCAACTCCTAGCAGCCCTTCGCTAAGTGCCTAGCAGTCCTTCGCCAAGTCTTCAACTCTTAGCAGCCCTTCGCTAGGTGCCTAGCAGTCCTTCGCTAGGACTTCTTTCTGCATGCTTAGTAACATCATTAGATCACAAACAGTACTTAACTTTGAATCCTTTGCCAATATCAAAACAAGGTTCGATATGGTGCTCCCTGCACCAACATAAAAGTTTCAGATTGTCCGCCGTACAGGGGAGGTGCTGCTCGATTTTCGAGCGAGCCCGGGCCTCTGGGGGCGTGACAGCTGAAATTGTTGAAAAGGCTGACTTGGCTAAAAATTTTGAAATTCTGGCTGAAATTGCTGACATGGAGGTTGAAATTGATAATTTGGCTGTTGGAAATTTTGATAAGGCTGGAATGGTTGAAAATTTTGTTGAAAATTCTGGAATTGAGAGCAGGGCTGCTAAAAACTCTGACAAGGCTGCTGAAAGTTCTGAAAATACTGATACTCTGCCATGGTACTGCTTGAATGAGTAGAAAAATTTCCAATAGCTTCTCAAACTCTTAAGATCACCACCTGCAGACCTGGCCACAAACAAACAAAAATGGCAGCAAATGTATACAAAAAGATAAGCAAAGGAAAATAGAATCAAAGAATATAAATATTAAACACAAGCTCAACTTAAACAAACTCAACTAGTTATTCCCCGGCAATGACGCCAAAAATTTGATGGTTCTTCACAGAATATGAAAATAAGCACAGAAGATATGATCATGAAAAATAAGCACAGGGTATGGAAGTAAACTCAAGCCAGAATCAAACAAGCATAACTAGTATATGTTCCCCGGCAACAGCACAAATTTGATAGGCTACAAAACAGGTGTCACGATGAGTGTTGGTGCAGAATGCACCCAAGTCAAACCTGTGTTTTGATATTGGCAAAAGGGTTCAAAAGTTAAGGGTTAGTTGTTGTCTAACAAAGTTCTTAAGTGTACAGGAAAAGCCCTAGCGAAGGAATGCTAGGCACTGGCGAAGGACTGCCAGACAGGAAAAGCCCTAGCAAAGGACCGTTAGGCTCTGGCGAAGGACTGCCAGAATGGACAAGTCCTAGCGAAGGAATGCTAGGCACTGGCGAAGGGCTGCTAGAAGAAAAGACCTGGCGAAGGGCTGCTAGGCACCAAGCGAAGGGCAGCTTGGCAACTCAAGATTTGGCGAAGAACTGCCGGGCAAAAGTCCAACTGGAGGAGCCGGTTGGCACCAGGTAAATTCTCCCGAGAGGAGTAGGTGAGGACGCGTTCCCCTTGAGGGAACATTAGGCGTCGGTTCGACCTAGGGCTCCATTTTGGAGACCAAAGTCAGAACCAAGACAGCCAAGGCTGTATAATTCATTATGTTATTGGTTTATTGTGTTTTGGACTAACCCTGGATGCAGGACCAAAGGAACGTGTGTCTGCAGCTCAGAATGCCTCAAAGGAAAGAGGCGATCGCTGACCAGGGCACCTGGAGTGTCCCGGGCACCCCCAAGGTGAACACAAAACACAACACAACCAGAAGAACCTCGACAGTACAGTCTGAGGGCGCCCCCGCTGTCCCGGGCGCCCCCAGCCAGACTTGCCGAGGAGACCTCAGCGCTGCGGATAAGAGCTGGCCGAGTCAACCAGGGCGCCCCCAGCGTCCAGGGCACCCCCGTCAAAGGGTTATCCCGAGTTCTTAGGGATAAACCCTTGACCGCGCCTTTTGGGGATCAAGCGCCACGTGGGGGGCGCCCCCAGGCCCTATATAAAGGGCCCTCGACCTCCTTCTTCAAAGCATCAATTGCTTCGACACTTCTGCGCTCTTCTGCTTCCGCGACACGCTCCAGAAATCTTCCAACTCGAGTTGACGACGTCCCGCTGCTCCGAAACTTCGATCTACACCTGACGTCGGTAACGAAGAGCTGTATTTAAAGTTTACTAAACTGTTCTTGTTATAATCTTTCTTGTAAACTTTTACGAACTTATAGAATTGCCCGCAGAAAATGGTCAACGACCGTGGGCCTTGGAGTAGGAGTCGACACAGGCTCCGAACCAAGTAAACCGACTGTGTTTGCATTGTTCTGTTTTTCTTTTATTTCCGCTGCGCACCCGCTCTTTTTAAATCCGAACGATTTGCGACATTCACCCCCCCTCTATCGCATCTCTCGATCCAACAAGTGGTATCAGAGCGGGGAATTCAAACTTGGTGCAACCACCAGTTTAAAAATTTTTTGGATTTCTTTCGTTTTTCTCTCTCAATTTTTTTTAAATTTTCGTTCGAATTTTTCTTTCAAGGTTGGTGCAACACCCCATGAAATTGTTTTTATTTCTTTTCTTCTCGCACTACTAATCCAAGACCAAGTCTTGGAATATTCTTGTTTTTTTTGTTGCTTGCTATTTCAGAACAAATGGCCATCCAAGAAGGCTTTAGCACCGCCAGACCTCCACTTTTCAGTGGAGAAGACTTTCCTTACTGGAAAAGTCGAATGGAGGTCCACCTGAAAACTCAGGTGGATATGTGGATAATCATCCAGTCTGGACTGATGATTTCCACTAATGCTGATGGCGTACCACAAAACTACTCAGAGTGGGACACTGCCCTCAAACGCAAGATTGAAGCTGACGCCAAAGCAACTCAGACCCTCCAATGCGGACTGACAAAAGAGGAGCTGAACCGCGTAGGCCCATTCAATAGTGCCAAGGAGCTATGGGCTAAACTGATCGAGCTCCACGAAGGAACTTCAGATACAAGGATCAGCAAACGGGACCTGCTACTAAACAAGCTCTTCACAATCAAGATGGCAGATTACGAGACAGCAGCCCAGCTCCACGCCAGAATCCAGGAACTGATGAACGGTCTTCATGCAATAGGTCACCAGGTTCAAAACCGTGATCTAATAAGGTATGCCCTAAACGCGTTCCCTAGGACCACCTTGTGGGCATCTATGGTAGATGCATACAAGGTCTCTAGGGATCTTTCAAAAATTAAGTTAGATGAGTTATTTTCTGAACTTGAGCTGCATGAACAGACTAACTGCAATTTGGTCGAGAAAAGTATAGCTTTCTTTGCAGGGAAAACAGGAAAGACGACCAAGAAGAAAACTCAAGTTGAACCTGAATCTACCTTAGATTCAGAAACAGAAGATCAAGAAGAAGATCAATCTGAACTGGTCCGGCTGGCTCGAAGCTACTACAAAAAGTTGAAGAACCAAATCAACACACGGAGAACAAGCCGAAGAAAGGACGGACAAGCTGAACCGGCAACTGACAAACAAAAGCCCAACGTAACCTGCTACGAATGCAAGAAGAAGGGCCACTACAAGACTGAATGTCCAAGTCTAAAGGAGTCCAAAAAGACCATAAAGAAGAAGGCACTTCAAGCAACCTGGGACGAGTCTTCCTCAGAAGAAGAAGAAGAAGCACCCCAGTCCAATCTTCTAGCCTTGACAGCTTCGGATCAAATCGAGACTGACTCAGACTCGGACCGGGACGACGGCAAGCTGACATTCTCCGACGACGGCGAAATAAGGGTAACGGGTTTTTCAAAATTGCAATTGAATTCACTTATTTCCTATCTATCCCGAGATTTGGCCAAAGCCAAACTCCGAATCGAGTCCCTCCGACAGGAAGTAAAACTCCTGAAAGAGGGAGCTGATTCTAAATCCTTAACTGAGAAAATTCAGGAAGGAACCCCTGACCAAGTTGAAAAACTTGAATCAGAAAATTCCTCCTTGAAAACTCAAGTTAAGGACTTAAGAACAGCTTTAGAATGATTCACTTCTGGTTCCAAGAATCTTGATATGATTCTGGGAAAACAGAAGTCTGTTCTAAACCGATCCGGACTTGGCTATAGAACCAAATCTCGGCAAAGATCTTACTTTGCTGTACTGAACCAGTCAAGACCTAAGGTTCAGGCATGGGTGCCAAAACTGTGCCTGACTAAACCAACTGGTTTAAATCAATTTTGGATCCCCAAGGACAAGATTCACATCTTGCCTAACCCATACAGAGGCTTTAGTCCAGGGGGAGCCAAAATCAAAACAATTTTTATAATTAGATAATTTTTTTTAATTGATTGATTGTTTGTTTATTTAATTTTTTGCAAATTGTCATGCTTAGATTTAAGGAATACTTAGATTTAAGGACTAAATTACTTGAAACTTGAAAATATAGTATTGGGAGGAGGTGAGATGATAATACGTTGGGGAAACCAACTCTAATAAGATCAAGTCTACTTGGTCTCTTTAGACTGGTGAAACCAGCCGAAGCTACCGATCCAAGACCCAAGCTAGTTAGACCAGAAAATGACTTAATTTAATTTGAAAATGAAATTTCATTAAAAGGCTTTGTCAAGGAAAGGGTGGATGATCCCACAAGGCTACGGCCAAAGAAGGCCTAGTGCCTCGCCAAGACCTGGAAGCCAATTTCTGAAATTCAAATTCAAATTATCTTTTGTCAAATTCGAATCTAACTCAAAGTTCAAATAATTATAGATTCTAATCTGTTTTCAAACCTATCTCTTTTTCGAAAAACTCTTAATCTGTTTTCAAAATTTCTACTTCTTAAACTTATTTCTTTTTCAAAAATCACTTAATCTATTTTTCAAAATTTCTAAACTTATTTGTTTAAAAATCTATTTTCAAAAATAAAGAACTTTTTCGAAAATAAATTGAAATTCCTTTTCAAAACTAATTTTTACCCTCAAACCTGTCTCACAAAAACCTTAAGGTTAACTTGATTGAAAACCCTAGACTGGGGTGAGACAGACTAGGAAGTGAAACTCAATTTAAGCTATCCCTAACTTAAATTGGATCCAAATCATCTAAAATTCTTTATGTGTAGGAACATAAAGATTTGGACCAATGGATGTTAGATAGCGGGTGCTCCAGACATATGACTGGGGACAAATTGAAGTTCACTAAACTCAAGTTCAAAAATCTGGGCTCAGTGGCATTTGGTAACAATGCCACACTCAAGGTAATTGGGTCAGGTAATATTGAACTTAAATCCAATTTCATTATTAAGAAAGTTCTATTGGTGGAAAACTTCAATTTTAACTTACTTAGCATAAGTCAGTTATGTGACTCTGGTTATTTAGTTACTTTCAACAATTCTAATTGCCTGATTAGAAATGCACAAGACTCAGAAATCATGCTTAAGGGCACTAGGAAAAACAATGTATACACTATAAATCTTCCCCTTATACCCAAATGCATGTTAACACAGTTAGAACAATCAAAACTCTAGCATAGGAGATTAGGTCATACCAATCTAAGAACTATCTCAAAAATTACCCAACTTGGCTTAGTCAAAGGTGTCCCCAAAATTAAGAATAATGAAAACCTAATATGTGAATCCTGTAATCAAGGCAAACAAACCAAGTTGAGTCACAAATTGATCCAATCTGATCAAACCCAAACCACACTTGAGCTCCTACACCTTGACCTATTTGATTCACATGGAGCCAAGTCACTAAGTGGAAATCGATACTGCTTAGTGATAATTGATGACTACTCTAGGTTCACCTGGGTCAGGTTTCTAAAGACCAAAGATGAAACCCTGAACCTATTTAACAACTTTTGTAAATTGATTGAAAATCAAAATGATACCAAAATCAAAAGACTTAGGTCTGACCACGGGGGAGAATTCGAGAATCAAAGATTCGAAGAATTCTGCAAAGTAAATGGATATAAACATGAATTTTCGTGTCCTAGAACCCCCCAACAAAATGGCATAGTAGAAAGGAAGAATAGAACCCTACAGGAAGCTGCTAGGGCTATGCTCAATGAATTTGATCTACCTAACCACTATTGGGCAGAAGCAATTAGCACAGCTTGCTATATCCAAAATAGGATTCTGCTTAATAAAAGGTTAAATAAAACACCCTATGAACTTTACTACCATAGACTTCCAAACTTACACTATCTTAGAGTCTTTGGATGCAAAGTCCATATTCTTAATACCAAAGACTATCTTGGAAAATTCTAATCCAAGTCAAACCCAGGTATCTTTTTGGGATACTCTACAACAAGTAGAGCTTATAGAGTCTACAACAAAATAACTAAGAAAATTGAAGAAATAACCAACTTAATATTTGATGAAGAAACTTACCCAAAATCTGATAATTCTGACTTAGCTTCACCAAATACTGATCAAGAAGATAACTCTGAAACCCTAACTGAACCCTTTAATGACTTAACAATTGAACCAACTTCTGAATCAGTTGAACCAACCAATGAACCCAGAATTGAACCTATTGGACCAGCTGGACCTGAAGCTGAGCCAAGTACTAGAAAAACCAAGAAACCCAGACTCAGTCACCCAACTGACCAAATTGTAAGTGATCCAACCTTAGGAGTCAGAACTAGAGCTTCCTATAGAAATCTTAGTCAAATAGACATGATTTCAAAGATTGAACCTAAGACTATTGAGGAAGCCCTACCTGATCCTGACTGGATCTTAGCCATGCAAGAAGAGTTAGCCCAATTTGAGAGAAACCAAGTCTGGGAGTTAGTACCTAAACCTAAGGGCAAATCCGTAATTGACACTAAGTGGGTATTTAGGAATAAGTTAAACGATCAAGGTGAAATAGTCCGAAATAAAGCCCGCTTAGTAGCTAAGGGATTCAGCCAAGTAGAAGGGTTGGATTATGATGAAACCTATGCCCCTGTAGCTAGACTTGAGTCTATTAGGATGTTACTAGCCTTTGCATCCCATAAAGGATTCAAATTATACCAAATGGATGTAAAGTCAGCCTTCTTGAATGGGCTCATTAAGGAAGAAGTCTATGTAGGACAACCCCCAGGATTTGAGGATATAGAAAAACCAGATTATGTCTATAAACTTAGCAAAGCCCTTTATGGACTAAAACAAGCACCTAGGGCCTGGTATGAAAGACTATCCAACTACTTGATTTCTAAAGAATTCAAACAAGGTCAAATTGACCCAACCTTGTTTGTTAAAATTTTAGAAAAGGATATATTTATTGCCCAAATTTACGTAGACGATATAATATTTGGATCAACTAATTCTAAATTTCTAAAAGAATTTGTAACAATAATGGAAAATGAGTTTGAAATGAGTTTAGTTGGGGAACTCAATTTCTTCTTAGGATTACAAATCAAACAAACTAAGGATGGAAATTATATACATCAATCTAAATATGCTAAAGAACTAATTAAGAAATTTAAAATGGATAACTCTAAAAGTATAAATACCCCAATGGCCACAAATGTGAAAATAGATAATGACCCTGATGGTAAACCAGTAGACCTAAAACTTTATAGAAGTATGATAGGAAGTCTACTATACCTTACAGCCAGCAGACCTGATATACTTTTTTCAGTAGGAATGTGCGCTAGGTACCAAACCTGTGCTAAGGAAACTCACTTAGCAGCCCTAAAACGAATTTTAAGATACATTAAGGGCACCCTAAATGTAGGGATATGGTACCCTAGGACTTCATCCTTTAAGTTGTCAGGATACTCTGATTCTGACTATGCTGGTTGTAAATTAGATAGAAAAAGTACAAGTGGAAGCTGTCAACTTTTAGGAAACAGCTTAGTAAGTTGGTGCAGTAGAAAGCAACACTGTGTTGCTTTATCAACAACTGAAGCTGAATATGTAGCCTTAGGAGAGTGTGTAGCTCAACTCCTATGGATGATGCATACTCTTAAGGACTTTCAGCTAGACTACAATCAGACCCAAGTCAATATTGACAATATTAGCTCAATTAACTTAACCAAAAACCCAATACAACATTCTAGAACCAAACACATAGAAGTAAAACATCACTTTGTAAGAGATCACGTAGCTAGGGGTGAAATAGTCCTTAAGCATGTAGACTCCAAATCCAACCTAGCTGACATATTCACTAAACCCCTACCTGAATCTGAGTTTAGCTCACTAAGAAGGCAGTTAGGGTTGTGCTTAGTAGAATAGAATCATTTGGTTTTTGCCTTAAAATGTTTTAAATTGATTTTAAAATATTTTAAATTGATTTTAAAATGTTTTTGTTAAAAAATTGTTACTTTGATTTTTTTTCTTCAGTTCTAAAAATTTTTTTTGACTTAGTTTTATTTCAAAAAACTACCCCCTTCAAAACTAGGGCTTTTTCGAAAATGAACTTAGTCTATGCTCTAACCCTAGAATTGCATGCACCTATAGACTTAGAAGCCAGCATCTCACAAGCACCTAAGGATATTTTTGATTGATAACCTAGAAAGGGTTGAGATGCTTAGGTCTTTGCCTCAATTCAAGATGCTTTAAGTCAGTGCATCGGCAGCAATTGGGGCACTAAATGAACAGCAATCAGGTTAAGTGTCAAGTTTAGACAATCTAACTTGAACAATGCACTTAACCTGACTAACCCTAGCGAAAACTACTGTTTATAACAGTTAGTAAGTAGCTAATTGGGTTAGACAGGTCCCTAAAGATTTAACCAGACCTAGGTCCTAGCTCGATTCAGTACAGCAAATGCTTAATTTAATTATTGCAAATATCCTTTGTGCATTTTTTGATATATGTCAAAGGGGGAGAGTTGGAAAGGAAACAGGGAACAAAAATGCTTTTCCAAAATTTCTAACTCTGAATTATTTCTAAACTTAATTTATTTGCTTAAAATCCTTTTTGCTCTGAACTGCTATTAATTTTTGCTTAAAATATTCTTTGAAAATTTTCTAAGTCTGAAATTTTTCCAAAAACTGAAAATTTTCTAAGTCTGAAGTTTTTCCAAAAACTGAAAATTTTCTAAGTCTGAAGTTTTTCCAAACTGAAAATTTTCTAAGTCTGAAGTTTTTCCAAAACTGAAAATTTTCCAAAAGTCTGAAATGTTTCTAAAACTGAAAATTTGTCTAAGGTTTTCAAAGTTTTCCAAACTTAGAACATCTTTTCGAAAAACTTAGCAGATTTCCCAACTTATTATCAAAACATGAAATCTTCTAAGTACTTAACTCACATCACCTATGTTTGAAAAATCTAGGGGGGGATTTCTTCCAGGGGGAGGGAATCTAACTTAAGGATTTCAATTTCAGCATTTTTTTTCCTTAACTTTTTTGAACTAGGTTGCCATATATCAAAAAGGGGGAGATTGTTGGTGCAGAATGCACCCAAGTCAAACCTGTGTTTTGATATTGGCAAAAGGGTTCAAAAGTTAAGGGTTAGTTGTTGTCTAACAAAGTTCTTGAGTGTACAGGAAAAGCCCTAGCGAAGGAATGCTAGGCACTGGCGAAGGACTGCCAGACAGGAAAAGCCCTAGCAAAGGACCGCTAGGCTCTGGTGAAGGACTGCTAGAATGGACAAGTCCTAGCGAAGGAATGCTAGGCACTGGCGAAGGGCTGCTAGAAGAAAAGACCTAGCGAAGGGCTGCTAGGCACCAAGCGAAGGGCAGCTTGGCAACTCAAGACCTGGCGAAGGACTGCCGGGCAAAAGTCCAACTGGAGGAGCCGGTTGGCACCAGGTAAATTCTCCCGAGAGGAGTAGGTGAGGACGCGTTCCCCTTGAGGGAACATTAGGCGTCGGTTCGACCTAGGGCTCCATTTTGGAGACCAAAGTCAGAACCAAGACAGCCAAGGCTGTATAATTCATTATGTTATTGGTTTATTGTGTTTTGGACTAACCCTGGATGCAGGACCAAAGGAACGTGTGTCTACAGCTCAGAATGCCTCAAAGGAAAGAGGCGATCGCTGACCAGGGCGCCCGGAGTGTCCCAGGCGCCCCCAAGGTGAACACAAAACACAACACAACCAGAAGAACCTCGACAGTACAGTCTGAGGGCGCCCCCGCTGTCCCGGGCGCCCCCATTGCAAAACAACTCTGCCGCGTCTGCGCTACACGCCCAGGGCACCCCCGCTGTCCCGGGCGCCCCCAGCCAGACTTGCCGAGGAGACCTCAGCGCTGCGGATAAGAGCTGGCCGAGTCAACCAGGGCGCCCCCAGCGTCCAGGGCACCCCCGTCAAAGGGTTATCCCGAGTTCTTAGGGATAAACCCTTGACCGCGCCTTTTGGGGATCAAGCGCCAAGTGGGGGGGGGGGGGGGGGCGCCCCGGTCGACCAGGGTGCCCCCAGGCCCTATATAAAGGGCCCTTGACCTCCTTCTTCAAAGCATCAATTGCTTCGACACTTCTGCGCTCTTCTGCTTCCGCGACACGCTCTAGAAATCTTCCAACTCGAGCTGACGACGTCCCGCTGCTCCGAAACTTCGATCTACACCGGACGTCGGTAACGAAGAGCTGTATTTAAAGTTTACTAAACTGTTCTTGTTATAATCTTTCTTGTAAACTTTTACGAACTTATAGAATTGCCCGCAGAAAACGGTCAACGACCGTGGGCCTTGGAGTAGGAGTCGACACAGGCTCCGAACCAAGTAAACCGACTGTGTTTGCATTGTTCTGTTTTTCTTTTATTTCCGCTGTGCACCCGCTCTTTTTAAATCCGAACGATTTGCGACATTCACCCCCCCCCTCTATCGCATCTCTCGATCCAACAATGAGCACTCAAATTTAGAAATTTATAAAACTAAAAACCCTTTGGCTAACAAAGTTAAAATGTAGTAGAGGGGCCTCAAGTCGTATTTTTCCAATGACTAGTTGAATGAATGTTTAATTCGAGCTTGCAAGGTTTATTTGTCGTTTGATGTTTTGGGTTTTCTAATAAAATGGGGGTTTTTGCGATAGAGAATTGACAATATGAAACAGAACTAAACTTAGGAACTGAACAGAATGAAATAGACTTAACTAAGCAAGGTAATAAATTAAGAAGTTGCAAGAACTAAACTTAAAGAACTTAACGAGATGAGCAACTAAATAATTAAAGTCAAACTATAGAATTGAACTTAATGAACTAATTGCAGGTAATAAATTGCAGAAAATTAATTGCCAGGAATTTAAAGCTAGACAAAACAATTCTTAGGAACTTGACTTGAAGTGTAATTGGAGCAATCTATAGCAATGTAAAGAAAACAAGTGCTTGGAACAAAATTACCCTAAATTAAACACCAAATCAATTTATCAACAAGACTTCCCTTTGCCGTCACACAAAGGTTGAACTATGAACCCCTAGCTCAAAAACCAACGGAGGAAGATTCTCTGGCTCAGTTTGCTCTGTTCTCCCCTTCCTGATCGGTCAACCAACCGATCAGGTTCTCTTCTGATCGGTCACGGGACCGATCAGAGAACCCTCTATCCAATCACCGCACCGGTCAGTAGCTAAAACGCTTCCCCGATCTCTGCCTTCTCAATCGGCTGAATGGCGATCGAACCCAAAATCTATCAACACGCCTTCGAGAACCCCTCTCAAGCTTTGACAGCTCTGGACGACGGGAATCCAGTGATCGACGATGGATCGATCAGGAAAAACAAGCTTCGGCGAAACCCTCACCGTAACACCTTCAGCTGCGAGAATTTGTTAATGAAACTGAACTGGAGATCTTACCTCGAGGATCTGAAATCTTGGAAACAACTTGATCTTGATGTGGCTGCGCGATCTATGAAGAAAACGATGAACAAATTGATGAAGAAACGAAGAAGAATGAAGAACTTGCGATACTCTGCTACTGGCGACGACGCGACGACGAAGAACTGGAGGAGGGAATTCCCAATTAAACCTATTCCTTTTGAAATTGAACGGCTGTGATTGTTTCAGACTCATCCAACGGTCGATCTTCTTCAGATCTGAACCAAACTCCCCAGATCTTGATCAATGGTCCTGATCTACCTGTCCTTAGCTCGGATCAACCAGATCAGTGGCGGATGGCTTAGATCCTCCTTTTTCTTGAATGGATGGTCTAGATCTTCTAGTGCTTGATCCAACGGCTGAATTAACTCTGATCTGGCATAAACTTTCAGATCTTGATCCATGAACTTGATTAAGTCTATCTTGAACTTGGATCGACCAGAAGTTGGCGGATGGCTTAAATCTAACCGTTCTCTTGAATGGACGACCCATATTAATCCAAGGCTTGATCGTCTTGATCCGGATCCAATTCTGGCTCAAGTTTGGTCCAATCTGATCTAGGTCTATGGTCATTTGAAGCCTACAAAATTAGATTCACATTTTTGTGCCAAAATACCTCAAATATAAAAAGATTTGAATTAAAAGCTAAAATAGAGGAAATACATGAAACCTAATATAAACGCAAACTTAAACATATAAAAGTGGATCAAAACATGGATTTAAGAGCCTAAATTTATCAACAAAATGGTAGTTATCAATGCTCGAGATGAGTTAGCCTGGTCATAGTGCAGAGGATGCCCGACCAGGAAGAGCAAAAACCCTACTATCTCGAGGTGTTACGGATTCCCGAGATGAGTAGGCCTGATAGTGGTGCCGAGGATGCCCGATCAGGAGCAGCATAAACTCCTACCCTCTCATGGTGCTGCAGATGCCCAATATGTGTAGACCTGGCCGTAGTGCCGAGAATGACCGACCAGGAGCCGCATAAACTCCTACCATCTCGTGGTGCTGCGGATGCTCGAGATGAGTAGGCCTGGTCGTGGTTTCGAGGATTCCCGACTAGGAGGAGAACAATACCCTATTATCTCAAGGTGCTGCGGATGCCTGAGATGAGTAGGCCTGGTTATGGTACCGAGGATGCTCGACCAGGAGGAGCAAAAACCCTACTATCCCGAGGTGCTGCGGATGCCCGAGATGACTAGGCCTGGTCGTGGTGTCGAGGATGCTCGACCAAGAGCAGCATAAACTCTGTAACGCCCGCCCTTATATCTACTCTCGGGGCGGGGTTACGTACAACTCAATCATATAGTAATATATATTTTTTTCTTTTTTTTCTATTTCTATCTTCTAGCATGACATTAAAACAACAAGGCAAGGACTTAAGGGAACTAGGTACTAAGCATGCTTGCAAAAATTATCAAATGTCATTCTATAACCTGATAACATCACTAGTAATGTAACTCATAACATAATCAAGTATAAGAGACCTCCAAGGTAAACACTATCATGCCATGTCAATCCTAATCACTAATACTTATTGTCAAGGAGCATAACATAAGCATAAATATGTAGATATAGAAATCTTTCTTCCCGAGCCACCACCCCACACATCTTCAGCCTCCTGCCTCTTCCTTCCATTTAAGTGTTATCTGCAGCATAAGACAACACATAAACTAGTAAGCAAAACGCTTAGTAAGGATCCTGTCCTACTCGCAAAATCCGTGCGAAAGAATATAACATGTACACATAATCAATCATAAGTATAAGTTCATCAAAGCATATCAACCATCTAAGTTTCTAAGCATGCAGTATCAAGTACCATAAGCATACTCTTCACATATAACAAATGCTTTCAATGAATGTTTTCAAAACAATTCCATAATGGTATTACTTAAAAATACATCCATATCATATTGGGCCCTGTTGTGTACCAACTATCGCGCGGAAACTATTGCGCGTTCCCTAATGAATTGGGGTAGCGAGCCACCAATTCATTAGAGCAGGACCCTTCCGTCCTACCGAAGCCACGTTAACATGCACCCCGGATTTATTTAACGACCCCCTTCCGAGTCGGGTACACAACTTAAAAGTAAAATACTTATCATGCTGTTACATATATGCTAAGGGATACTCCATATTCACTCTTATGGGACACACCACTCTTCAAGGGTGCTCATGATCCCGTAGGGACACACCACACAACATAAGGGGTGCTCTTGATCCCATACTTATTTGAGTATCCATTTAAGCATTTTAACATATCACATGCAATTTCATAAATGTACCCCATGGGCTATAAGGCATGCTCATACATACATCATATTTCATACATGTTCATATATTCATCATATTTCATACATGTTCATACATGCATCATATGTCATACATGTTCATATATTCATCATATTTCATACATGTTCATACATGCATCATATGTCATACATGTTCATATATACATCACATTTCATACATGTTCATCATATTTCATCATGCATCATATTTCAACCACTTATCCTACCTTAGACCTGACAAGCTTTGGTCACATAGGTCATACTCATATCGTAGAAAGTGGTAGCATGCTATCAATTAAGATTTCAATCAGACATCTCATTTAAACACCTCATACATAAACATATCAAAGCATGCTAACAATTAAGGTTTCCTTATCAACCATTCCATTTAACACCACATACATATAGATATGATCATCCCCAACCATAAACATATATCATAGGGTAGTTTGACCTTTACAAACCCTAGTCCTAGTGGGTTGGCCGAAACATCAAGAGTAGGGAAATATTAGGACTTTTGCATTAATCATTCACACATACATTTATTCAAACACCTTGTATACTTATCTTAAACATGGATATATTGTAGGATAATTCAACCCTCACTAACCCCTTTTTCTAAGCCTTGGCCGAAACCCATCCAAGTTCAAAACCCTAGGTTTTGCTATCACAAAAATGTAGGGACACAACATATAGGTATACTCTAAATTCCAAGGGGTCTTCACATGCATCAAGGGGTAACCAAGGTCCCTTCTTGGGTGTTGGCCGAAACCTACACAAGGGTGTAACCCTAGGTTTTGTTCACAACATTTGCATAAACCACACATATACATATATCCTAAGTTCCAAGGGTCTAATTATGTAACAAAAGAGAACAAGGCCTTCCCCTAAGGGGGTGGCCGAATCTTACAAGAACCAAAACCCTAGTTCTTCTTCCCTTTTGTTCAACTATCATGAAGGAAATCAATATACACATATTCCCTAAGTATCAAGGGTCTAATCATGTAACAAAAGAAAACAAGGCCTTCCCCTAAGGGGGGTGGCCGAAACATACAAGAACAAAAACCCTAGGTTTTTGTTTACAACATGTTAAAGGATACCACATTCAAGAACTATTACTCTGCAGGCGAGGGGATACTTACATCCTTTCGCTTGATTTCTACTTCTCTAAGATCTTAAGGTGCCCTTGGTTGAAGGAAGGTGAGTGTTTCCCTTGTTTGCCTTCTCTTAGAAATCTTGGCCCTAGTAGAAGGCAAGAACCTTAAAGGGTTCTTCTTCCTTCCAATTCCCTAGGGTTAAAACCCTAGGGTTTACTTTTCGAAAATGGAGAGGGAGAAGAAGAGACTTTCGGTGGAGAAGTGAAGAGGAAGATGAAGAGGTAGTTATTCTAACCACTTCCTTCTCTTATTTATACTTTTCTCTTGAAGAGACATGTCTCTTCACTTCCCTAGCTTTTAACAAGCATGATTCTCCTTCTCTAACAAGAAACATGGCTTGGTGCAATTGTTAAGACATTGCTAGTGCAACTAGGAGGTTCAAGGTTCAATCCCTGCTTCCTCCCTTCTATATTTTCTTTTTATCACATTTTGCACCAATCCAAGCCCATTAAGCCAAGCCCATCATGAAATTTCATAATATTAATTATATTCCATGAATTCATATATTTCATAATATTTCATGATAATATTTCATGAATTCCATAATATTTCATATTTATGAATTCATGATATTTCATAATATTTCATGATACTATTTCATGAATTCCATAATATTTCATATTTATGAATTCATGATATTTCATAATATTTCATGATACTATTTCATGAATTCCATAATATTTCATATTTATGAATTCATGATATTTCATAATATTTCATGATACTATTTCATGAATTCCATAATATTTCATATTTATGAATTCATGATATTTCATAATATTTCATGATACTATTTCATGAATTCCATAATATTTCATATTTATGAATTCATAATATTTCATAATATTTCATGATACTATTTCATGAATTCCATAATATTTCATATTTATGAATTCATAATATTTCCTAATATTTCATATGGGAAATTTCGGGGCGTTACAAACTCCTACCTAGACCCGACCATGGTTTGGAACCGACGGTTCGACGGTTCAGAACTGCCGGTTCGACGGTTCGTGGGAGGTCGACCCTTAACCTTAACCTCCAAGCCGATTACGGTTCATGGTTCGGAACCGCTGGTTCACGGTTCAGAACCGCTAGTTCATGGTTCGGTTTACGGTTCGCCACGGTTTGAGATTATTATATTAAAAAAAATTAAAAATTAAAAATTAAATTTAAAATATAAAATTTATTTAAAAAAAGACTTGCACTTATATAAGTTGCCTACGTATCCCCTTAGGGTGTAGGAGAATCAAAGCCCACGTAGTTCTTTTACTTTTTTACCCTTTTACAATTTTTATCACTCACTTCCATTTCCTCCCGTTCCCATTATATTCGTTCCTTCTGTATCAAATTCTTCAACTTCGTCTTCTGAAAGTTGTATTACTTGGATTTTTTTCTCGGCTCTGGTCTAATCGTCTAGTAATGCTTGAGCTTCTAATGAGTCAGGAGACATAGTTGATCGTCGTTCATCTAATATGTCACCACCGGCACTGAACGTCTGCTCCACAGCAACAGCTGACACTAGACAAGCTAAAATTTCTTTTGCGATCACGGATAGAACAGGAAAGCTTTGAGCCTTCTGCGACCACCACTTCAAGATATTGAAATCTTCGCTATCTGCTTCATTAAAATCAAAAGAAGTCATAAAATAATTCTCAGGTTCTTATGTGGAACTTGAGGATCCTCGTGGACGTTTCGTCCGTTCTTTTAATAAAAGTTATGCTTTTGTAAGTTTTAAATTAGTAGTAGTAGGTTGTTGTATTTCAGAAATATTAGTTTGTATTTCATATTTAATATAATATTGATTATAAAGATCATATAAATAATTTCTAATATTATATATTGATGGGTATGGCTTGGCGGGCTTCCTAAGCGAATACTTGGTCGTCCTTGAGAGACCTCTCCATGTCTATGGATTAAAAATTAATCCGAATGGAGACCCGTCTCCCAAATGTCCATCTCGTCATCGTATCGATCGATTCGAATTACAACTTAGCCATTCTCAAAGATCGAGCCTTGTAATTCGCCTAACCGATCGACCTCGAAAAAGACGATGAGTGGATCATCGATTTTTGTGTTTATTATCGGGGTCCAAAACATGATTAATTATTGCAATTAATTAATAAATAACTAACACAATAATAATTAATCAATCATATGAAATGATAAGACAAAAGACAAAGGTAGGAGCCAAGAGAGAAATATATCTCTCTTTACCTTACGATCTTCTACCGTATGATCCTCCCCTCTTGGACATCGTGTGGGCGATGATCTATCAAGAACCGAAAGCCACCAAGACCACCTTCCTTCCCTCTTATGCTTGTGCCAACCCCAAGGAGAAGTATCTCCTTGCTTGTACAACCCTAGCCTCTCTTCATTGTGTTGCATGCCTAATAAAGATGAGGGAAAACTCCCTTCTTGCTTGACCTAGCCAACACATTCTTCTCCTCCACTTACCACCATCGGCCACGGAGAAGAGATCTCCAATTGCTGCCGCCAGCCATGAAGGGAAGCACCTCCATGATCTGCTACCGGCCATGGAGAAAAAGGATCTCCATGCTCCGCCATCGACCAAGGAGAAATACCCACCTAGCTGCTGTCGTCGATGGAGAGGAAGAGTTTTACTTGCTGTCGCCAGCCATGGAGATGAAGATCTACAAGTTCCACCGCCGACCAAGGAAAGAAACTTCTCCTCTTGCTTCCATCGACCATGGAGAAGAGATCTCCGATGAACTGCCGGCTACCAAGGAGAAGAAGAATCATCTCCATCTTGCTATCGCCGGAGATGGAGAAGATGGACTTAGCTTGCTGCCGCCGACCATGGAGATGAAGATCTCCAAGTTTCGCCGCTGGCCAAGCAAAGAATCTTCTCCCCTTGCATCTGCCGACCATGGAGAAGTGATCTCCGATGAACTGCTGGCTGCCAAGGAGAAGAAGAATCATCTTCATCTCATGCGCCGCCCATGCCCTAGGTGAGAGAATAAGAGAGGAAGAGGAGAGAAGAAAATAATGATCCAACATCATTAGGTCTTGGTTTCATGACTCCTATGGGGTATTTATAGGGCTACGATAGGGACCATGAGGAGGAGTTGGGTCTTGGCCCACTAATGGATTCAAATCCAATCCACTAATGAAGATCCATTCCACTAAAGGATCTCCATTGAACTTTCTCACCAACCCCCATATTTTCATATGAGCTCCACCTATTATGAGTACATCCATCTCCCCGTGTTTAAGATATCGAATGCCCATCATTAATTTAAATTACTGACAATTTTAATTAATCAACTTCTAACTCCTTGACTAGTACCACTCAACCTTATCATCATGTTGGATCAAATCTACCTGCAGGGTTTAACATGATGAACCTTATAAGCTCATCAAGGGGGCATCATCATCCCAACTCACTAGGACACGAATTTCGTCAATAATCAATGACACACCATGTAATTAATATTATTTTCCAACTTACCGGGCCTATCGATTTAGCAGAATAAATCTCGCCTATTGGTAAATCAAAGAAATAAAATACTAACTACACGTGCCCGTTATTATATCGAGATTTAGAGATTGTACTCCATAATAATCCGAGGTCCAATCCAATTATAAAATCAGTATAAATTGGATGATCTCTATTTTGATCCTGCTCAATGCACACAAAGCACACTAGTGTAATTCTATGGTCAAGACAAACCACACCTAATTACATTACAACCATCCCAATGGTTTGTCCAACTCTATCTCGGTTGTGAGCCTCTATTTATACTATGCAAGGGACTGATAACATGACCTTCTGTGTGTCACCACACACCATGTTATCTACAATGCAGAGTATAAGACTGTTATGCATATACTAATTTAAACATGCAACTGTGTTGTTATGATTCTCTTTCAAAATGTGGATGTTCATACAGAAAAGGCAAGACTTTTAGTATACATCCTAACATATATAATATTAACTGGATCCGGGGAAGAAGAATCTTTAATAGGAATTAAAGCGTCATAATATAAAGTTAACATTTCTTGTAAAACTTCTAATTTAAATCTAGGATCTAAAGCAAATGCAATTAAATAAATTTTAGGAATAAAATAAAAATATTTTTCCCATTTAGTTTTCATAGCTAATATGCAAGAAGTTAAAGCTTCATTATTGATATGTTCATTTAATATTAATACTATACTAAAAAATTCACTAAAATAAAATAAGCAGTGGGATAATAAACACCGAAAAGTTGTTCAGTTGCATCGTTAAATACTTTTAAAATTTCACAAATATTACTACAAATATTTCATTATTATGAAAATAAATATATATTAGTATTACTATTTTGTGCAAAAAAATAAACATAATAAGTCTTTATATTGAAATAAATCTTCTAATAATTGATATGTTGAATTCCAACGTGTTGGAACATCACGTGAAAATTTTTTAGGTCTCATTCCATTAGCTTTACAAAATCTACCTCATTGTTTCATCATAGATGGATGTGACTATAAATATGAAATTGCGATTCTAATTGGTTGAATATAATTTTCTAAAAGTTTTAATCCATCTTGAACACATAAATTTAAAACATGGTATACACAACAAATATAAAAAAATAAACCACCAATAACAGGTTGGCAAATAAATTTTAGTTCATCTATAGAAGCGGTATTAGAACTAGTATTAGCTAATGATATTGAAAATATTTTATGAGTCAATCCATATTCTTCTAAAATTAAACATAATAATTGTGCAATCTTATGGGCAGTATGTGATTCATCAAAAAATCTATAAGCTAACAATCTTTTTTGGAGGATCCAAGAGTTATCAATCCATTGGCAAGTCACACCCATATAAGAATGAGTTTGTTAATGATCACTCCAAATATCGGAATATAAAGAAACTTTATTATTTAATTTACTAAATTCATCAATTAAATTCTTTTTTCCTTGTTTTACTAACTTTTAATTGTACGAGTAAGTGTAGTCCTAAGAACATGTTTAGCAGCTGGATTAAGAGATTCTTTACAAAATCTTCAAATGTGCATTTAGATCCAAAACTAAAAGAAAGATGTTCTACGGAAACAAATTTAGCTAATGATTCTCTTAATTTATTATCCGAATATAAAAATAAACCAGAATCAGTACTACTACCACTAGAAAATCTTGATAATTGTGTTTGAGAGCGGTCAAGTCCATATTCCGTCGGGTGCTTCGTTTCTACATGTCATTTTAACAACCCATAACCATTGCCGGCTTGGAATTTGTAGGAAGCATTGCAATGCTTACATTTTGCACGCAATTCTCCTAATGGAAGTGTGACCTTCTCAAAATGTTTAGTGAAAATAGAAGAATTTAAAGGAGGATTTTCCCGAACCTTAGAAGTAATTGCATCGGTACTTCCTTGCATTTTGGGCATCGGAAGGTGTTGGGGCTAAGCCTCGGTCTCATTATCGGTTGATTGAATTTGAATGTTGGGATCCTCATACGCTATTTCCTTTCCCCTTCGAGATTGAGATGATGAAGCTCTGTGACCACCTTCCATTATCATCGAAAGATGAAGAACGCGTAGAGAATATGAAGTTGAGACTTGAGAATGAGAGATTGAGAGATGAGAAGATGTGTGTGAAAATGATGAAATGAACTCCCTATTTATAGAGTTTGGATCATAACGGTCACTAAATCATAGCCATTGAACAAAAAACGATCAAATGGTCTTAACCGTTGAAAAAAAATCAAAAAAACAAAAAAAACATAACCCCAACGGCTCCGAACCGCCGGTTCGGAGTCGTTGGAACCGATGGTTTGAACCACCAATCCGACGGTTTTCCTCCCTTGGGAACTGGAACCGGCCCGGCATCCTGCCGGGCCTGTTCTGGTTCAGCTCGGCTACCCAGGTCATCGAGCCACCCGACCCGTTGACCCGGGTCCGGGCTGGACCCGGGTCCGGGCTGGACCCCGCCCATGGGCAGGTCTACTCCTACCTTCTCGTGGTGCTGCAGATGCCCAAGATGAATAGGCCTGGTCGTGGTGCCGAGGATGCCCGACCAGGAGCCACATAAACTCCTACCATCTCATGGTGCTATGGATTCCCGAGACGAGTAGGCCTGGTTGTGGTGCCGAGGATGCCCAACCAGGAGGAGAACAAAACCTTACTATCTCGAGGTGCTGCGGATGCCCGAGATGAGTAGGCCAAGTCGTGGTGCTGAGGATGCCCGACCAGGAGGAGCAAAAACCCTACTATCTCGAGGTGCTGCGGATGTCCAAGGTGAGTATGCCTGGTCGTAGTGCCGAGAATGCCCGGCTAGTAGCAACATAAACTCCTACCCTCTCGTGGTGTTGCGAATGCCCGAGATGTGTAGGCCTGGTTGTGGTGTCGAGGATGCTCGACTGGGAGGAGCATATACTCCTACCATTCCGAGGTACTGCAGATGCCCGGGATGATTAGGCCTGGTCGTGGTGCTGGGGAGACCCAACCAAGGACTTAAGCCTGGAGCTGAGGCTGCCGACATCAATGATATATTGACCTGTCTGACATATTGAACGGGTCGAGTCCTTTCCTTGCTCACACAAACCATTAGCCACATAGTAGGGCCTCATCCCTCCCCTGATGTTAGGCCTAGCATGTGTAAGGAGGCCTATATGAGAGAAGAGGCGAGGAAGGATACACAGAAGATCGGCAACGAGACATTGATGATGAATGAATTTCATTTATTAGCGAAGGTTATACTTGGAGTGTATTCAATTAAACACAGAAGACAAACATTGGAAGAAAGAGACATAGGAGACAAATATGCTTCATTAAATTTAGAGTATATTTTACAAAGTACAGAAGAATGAAAGAAAATGAAGCAGAAGATATATATATATATATATATATATATATATATATATATATATTCCAGGAAAAGTACACAAGACAATGGTGTAAAAATATTTCATTCAAAATTTTGGATTACATTTGAAGGACGTTTGGAAAAAAAACAAAAGGAGAAATACAAAAGGAAAAAAATGAGAAAAACTAGCTACAACACCTTCTCTTCGAACAGCTGCTCCTCCCAAGCTTGACTGACGCTAAGGGAGCTGAGGTCGGTGTCCAGCTTCAACACTCCCGCTCGTCGGATCTGTTGGACTGCCCCGTTGAAGCCATGCTTCAGGCGTCTCAGCACTTGGCCTTCTAGGAGGTCACCAAATTCATCTGATTGGAGGAACTTGGCTTTGGCTGCCGCCTCTAACTCTGCCCGTCGGGACTTTTCATCAGCTTTGTATTTCTGAAGTTCTTCTACAGCTGTGTCCCAGCCAGTCCTCAGCTCGGCCGTATAGGAGGATAGCCGATCCCGATCTGCCTGGACTTCCTCGAGCTGGTCCACACTTGCTTGGATTTGCGCTTGGGCTTGCTCGGAGTCTTCCGCAATTGGTGGACGTCATTCGACAGCTTGGCATCCCGCGCTTTGGAGTGTCCCTTCTCACGTGACAAATGGCTTGTTAGATCATGACCATCAAACTAGAGGGGGGGGTGAATAACTTCTCTTCGATTTTACTTCCTACAAAGTTAGTGCGCAAGCGGAATAAACGAAAACTAAAACTAAACTAAGAGGAATACACCTATGTACGTGGTTTGGAGATAAAAACTCCTACTCCACGGCTGCCCATAAGGTGGGCGATCCCTAATTCGTCGGTGGATAATTCCCCGGAGCACCTCCGGCTAGATCTCGTAGCTCCTTGTGGGTGGAGAAACCTCACCACAACTTCTGGACACTATCTGAGCACAACAGGCTACTAACCATCTCTATCTAAGCAGGTTTCGCAAAGGAAGAAAGGCCTTAAATGAGCTCCCTTAAATAGAGCTCGAGTCTAATATGGTCGCTACCAGTCGACTGGTCCCACTCAGATTCGAATGTCGCAAGCCCAACATTTGAATCTCCAACCATCACCAGTCAACTGCCCCAGGGGCAGTCGACTGGTCCTTCCCTAAGCCTAGGGTTACCCTTCCCGAGTACATTTCTCTCCGCACTGGAATCCTCCCGACTTAGTTCCCGAGTACAAACACTTACACTCGGACCCTTACGACCTGGTTAACTCTTCAATCAGTCGTCTCGATCTGTTGCCTTCACGCCCTCTTCATCTTCGGCTCTTGTCCCTCAGATGCGCACGCAAGCCCTCGTCTTGCCTCCATGCCATCCTTCACGCATGCCTCAAAGTCTGCGTCCCTCGGCTCATCGTCTCTGCTCCAGCAGCCTCGATCCGTCGCCTTCAAGCTCTCTTCGACTTTGGCCCTCGTCCTTCGGATACGCACACAAGACCGCGACTTGCCTCCATGCCATCCTTCCGTAAGCCTCGAAGTCCGCTTCCCTCGGCTCATCGTACCTGCTTTGTCCATGGTCCCTCGGATGCGCACACAAGCCCATGGCTTGCCTCCATGCCACCCTTCACCTGAAGACATCCAACCAATTTATGTGTACCTGTAAACATGCACACTCACATACACATATTAGAACACAATAAAATCCTAACTTAACCATATTGACACACACATCAAAACCCATGATCCTCTAGATCATACTTGGGCTGATTGCCCAAACAATCTCCTCCTTTTTGATATGTGACAATATGTTTAAGTTAGGTAAACCAACAACAATAGCAATTAAAAATTAAAAACATAGCAACCAAGAGGCAACCTCCCCCTTAACCTATGTCATCTCCCAATTTTCAATTCTCACTCACAACACCAAGTTAAGTCATACCCAACTTAACACCCAACTTAACACCACAAGTTCTCATGTCAAGGTAAACCTAACTTAACACCACAAGTTCTCCCCCTTTGACACCATCAAAAAGATTGCCCCAAGCAATCCTAACCCCAGTGTCAAAAAGAACTCACTTTATTTCTAAAACCCCCTCAGAAATCACCAAACAACCATATCAGTCGATTGCCCCTGGGATAGTCGACTGGCCTATGGAATTCGTAAATTCACAAAAACATCAGCCGACTGCCCTCAGGGCAGTCGACTGATACAACCTATTTCTGAAATTTTAGCCCAATTTCAAAAATTCCTAAAAAATACCACAAAATCCGAAAAAATATAAAATTTTGCAAGTATATTTGTTAGGATATAACCTACCCTAGAAAAATATGATTTCATGAAAAATACCAAATATGCTTGACTTTCGGTGCAAACTCTAATTTTCTCAAAATGTAACCTTTGTATCAATTTTCAAGCCTTCATTGGATTCTATGTGTTTACCAAGGCTATCCTCTACCATTTCAAACCTAGATTTGGTTTCAAATCTCCTTCCTTTCCTTTATCCATTTTCAATATGACAAAAACCTCCCCTCCCCCCATTTATCTCTTAACCTTTATACAAACATGCATCTATCAAATTTATCTTACATTTCATGTCATCAATAAAACATTATTTCATTCATCACATCATGAACTGAAATAAAAGCAATATAAAACATGAATTCAAGGTTTCATACATAACTTGACATAAAGCATAGAGAAAATCATAAGGGTCGTAGCCCCGAAGTAGTTAAATATTACAATTCCAAAATAGGTGTTTGAGAGATAAAACATAAATCCAAGCAAAACACTCTCAACACTAAAAACATCACATAAACTCTACTGCATGCCATCGCCCGGAGGAGGAGGGGCTTGATACATGAGGTGCAACTGCTGTATCATGTCGTACATCTCGTCCTGCCGCAGCTGAAACCTCTGAAAAATCTCTGTGAGCCCATGGACCTCCCCCTGAATAGCAGTCTGTACCTGCTGAAAATCCATTTGCTGCTGCTGAAACCCATGGAAGTCCTCTCGGAGGCCGTGAACCTCAGATTGGAGCTGGGAGAACTGCTCCTGTGTAACTCCTCCAGTGAGCTCCTCATCAGAACTGGAGGAATCAGAACACTGTCTCCAGACAATCTCCCCCTGCCGACACTCAATTCCTGCCAAGGACAGCTGTCGTGCACCAATCTTATCATAGTCCTTGGACAGATGATGTACCTGACCGCTAGTCATACAAATACCTCTACACTTGAAAAACTCAGTCAGGACATGACAAAAGGGCATGTAGATCTTGTTGGATCGAGAATTGCGAGAGAGGGGGGGTGAATGTCGTAAATCGTTCGGATTTAAAAAAGAGTAAGTGCGCAGCGGAAATAAGACACAAAAACAATGCTAACACGTTCGTTTTACTTGGTTCGGAGCCTGTGTCGACTCCTACTCCAAGGCCCACGGTCGTTGACCGTTTTCTGCGGGCAATTCTATACGTTAGAGAAAGTTTACAATAAAAAGTATTACAGAATCAGCCTAGTAAACTTAATTAAGCTCTTCGTTACCGACGTCCGGTGTAGATCGAAGTGTTGGAGCAGCAGGACGTCGTCAGCTTGAGTTGAAAGAGTTCTGGAGCGTGTCGTGGAAGCAGAAGAGCGTGGAAGCGTCGCAGTAATTGATGCTCTGAAGAAGGAGGTCGAGGGCCCTTCATATAGGGCCTGGGGGCGCCCTGGTCGACGGGGGCGCCCCCCACGTGGCAGCAGATCCGGTTGTTGCTCGGTCGCCGTCTGATCCCCTTATCCTCGGGATCCAGTTTGACCGGGGCGCCCGGATGGCTCGGGGTGCCCGCATTGACCGGTCAAAGCCTTATCTCCTCGGCTTCGCAGGGATGCGCTTCGGCAGCTGGCAGTGGGGGCGCCCGCGACACACGGGGCGCCCGCTACAAGCGGGGCGAAGCGCGTTCGCAGGGATGCGCTTCGGCAACTGGCAGTGGGGGCGCCCGCGACACGCGGGCGCCCGCGACAAGCGGGGCGAAGCGCGTTCGCAGGGATGCGCTTCGGCAACTGGCAGTGGGGGCGCCCGCGACACGCGGGGCGCCCGCGACAAGCGGGGCGAAGCGCGTTGAGGTTCTTACAGACTTGGGTTGACCTTGGGGGCGCCCGGATCGTCCGGGGCGCCCTGCTCAGCTTCTGCCTCACTCCTTTGAGGCTCTCTGAGCTGCAGATACTCAGTCCTTCGATCCTGCATCTAGGGTTAGTCCAAATAACAATTATATTATTATTTTATACAGCCTTAGCTATCTTGGTTCTGACTTTGGTCTCCAAAATGGAGCCCTAGGTCGAACCGACGCCTAATGTTCCCTCAAGGGGAACGCGTCCTCACCTACTCCTCTCGGGAAAATTTACCTGGTGCCAACCGGATCCTCCAGTTGGACTTTTGCCCGGCAGTCCTTCGCCAGGTCTTGAGTTACCAAGCTGCCCTTCGCTTGGTGCCTAGCAGCCCTTCGCTAGGTCTTTTCTTCTGGCAGCCCTTCGCCAGTGCCTAGCATTCCTTCGCTAGGGCTCGTCCATTCTGGCAGTCCTTCGCCAGTGCCTAGCATTCCTTTGTTAGGGCTTTTCCTGTCTGGCAGTCCTTCGCCAGTGCCTAGCATTCCTTCGCTAGGGCTTTTCCTGTCTGGCAGTCCTTCGCCAGTGCCTAGCATTCCTTCGCTAGGGCTTTTCCTGTACACTCAAGAAACTTGTTAAACAACAAGTAACCCTTAACTTTTGAACCCTTTTGCCAATATCAAAACACAGGTTTGACTTGGGTGCAATCTGCACCAACAATCTCCCTCTTTTTGATATATGGCAACCTAGTTCAAAGAGTTAAGGGAAAAAAAATGCTGAAATTGAAATCCTAAGTTAGATTCCCTCCCCCTGGAAGAAATCTCCCCCTAGGTTTTTCAAAAATAGGTGATGTGAGTTAAGTACTTAGAAGATTTCATGTTTTGATAATAAGTTGGGAAATCTGCTAAGTTTTTCGAAAAGATGTTCTAAGTTTGGAAGGCTTAGAAAACTTTAGACAAATTTCCAGTTTTAGAAACATTTC
Organism: Boesenbergia rotunda; assembly: GCA_024364735.1. NCBI lineage: Eukaryota > Viridiplantae > Streptophyta > Magnoliopsida > Zingiberales > Zingiberaceae > Boesenbergia > Boesenbergia rotunda. Next base: position 547,500 of record JAGFNQ010001428.1, on the reverse strand, counting down.
AGACTTTGGAAAATTTTCAGTTTTGGAAAAACTTCAGACTTAGAAAATTTTCAGTTTTGGAAAAACTTCAGACTTAGAAAATTTTCAGTTTTGGAAAAACTTCAGACTTAGAAAATTTTCAGTTTTGGAAAAACTTCAGACTTAGAAAATTTTCAGTTTTGGAAAAATTTCAGACATAGAAAATTTTCAGTTTTGGAAAAATTTCACACTTAGAAAATTTTCAGTTTTAGAAAAAAATTTCAAAGAATAATTTGAGCAAAAATTAATAACACTTCAGAGATAGAAATTTTAAAAAAAACTAAGCTTAGAAATAATTCAGAGTTTAGAAATTTTTACAGGATAAATTTAAGCTTCTAACTTTGAGGTTAAACTTTTTGAATAAAGGAAAAAATTTGAAATAAAACTTTTTTTTTTTGGTTTCCCTCTTTCCTTTCCAACTCTCCCCCTTTGTCATATATCAAAAAAAATGCAGAAAAATATTTGCAATAATTAAATCATTTTGCTGTACTGAATCAAACTGGAACCTAAGTCTGGTTAACTCTTTAGGGACCTGTCTAACCCAATTAGCTACTTACTAACTGTTATAAACAGTAGCTTTTGCTAGGGTTAGTCAAGTTAAGTGAGCTGTTCAAGTTAGATTTGTCTAAACTTGACACTTAACCTGATTGCTGTTCAGTTTGTATTTAGTGCCCCAACTTCTGCAGATGCACTGACTTAAAGCATCTTGAGTTAAGGCAAAAGACCTAAGCATCTCAACCCTTTCTAGGTTATCACTCAAAGTACCCTAAGGTGCTTGTGAGATGCTGGCTTCTAGATCTATAGGTGCATGCAATTCTAGGGTTAGAGCCTAGGCTAAGTCCATTTCGAAGAAAACCCTAGTTTTGAAGGGGGTAATTTTTGAAATAAAACTAAGTCAAAAAAGATTAAAAAGACTTTTAAAATCAAAGTAAAACATTTTTAACAAAGAAAACATTTTAAAATCAATTAAGACATTTTCATTTAAAGCAGAAGCCAAAAATGATTCTACTCTACTAAGCATAATCCTAACTTAATCAAGTCAGAAATAAACAAGCCAAGCTAAGATAAGCATAAGTCAAACAGAAGTCTAGTACAAGTCAACAGAAGTCAACCCTACTCAGTAGGGATAGTCAAATAGGTACACGTCCAAGTCATCTAGGAAGAGGGACCAGGCTGATCAGGGGAACCTGGATGCCAGGATCTAAACATGGTCATCATCTCCTCATACTGGGTGTTTCTTTCCTCCCTCTCTGCTGCAAACGCGCTCATATACTCGGTATAGTAGCCCTGATTAGTTTCCAACTGCTCAAGGTGGTAAGCCTCCGATTCCTCCCGGAGGGACTGAACCTGTGTCTCGAGGAGGGATACTCGCTCGTAGAGTGTCGGAGGATCGGGCTGAGCTAACTCTGCTACTAAGTCAGCAACGTCGACCTCAACCTCCTCGTCGGCAATGTCCTGTGCGGCTGGTCGGCGTCTCCAAGTCAGAACCCCGGTGCCCGAGATATCTATACCGGCTAAGGAAAAGTTCCTAAATCCTATCTCGTCGAAGTCGGTCATCGTGGTAATCTCGCCGTCAGCGATGTTTCGGCCATGATGGTGGAGGATCGAGGTGATGACGTGGCAGAAGGGGGTGCGGACCCGTCCCTGAGTGGACACACTAGAGGCATGTAGGATACAGTGGAAGAGGTGAAGGCCTATATCTATGTCCAGATGGTGGATAAAGGCATAGAGGAGAAAAGTGTGAAAGGGTCTCATGGTGGCTATGTCCCTAGTGGACAGAGGAAGGATGCAACGGACAATCACTCTATAGAGAGCGTAGTCCTGAATTGGGAGTCGGGTGGAGTTGAACTGTCCTCTTGCAGGGTCCATGGCCTCCCTAAAGAAATAGTTGTATAAGGTGTTCAGGTCAATATGAGAGTAGGGGGCATCGAAAGGCAGGTTCCTTGGAGGGTAGCAACAGAAGATGGACTGAGATGATCGGAGTCCAAGAAATCGGTTCAGTAGGGTAGGAGTGATGCTCAAGGGCATTCCTTGAACGGTAGTGACGAATCTCAATTGGTCTTGCCTAACTATGTTGTTATAGAATTCTGCACATAAGGTGTTGTTGATCGGATGTGTGCAGAATACGAGGTTATCCAGTTGATAGAAGTTAATTGCGGACATTGCAATTGGACAGGATTGGGTAAAGAATTGACGGTTAAGGTAACTCGTCTTAATCGGAACGTAGGTGGTTCGGGCGAATTTGTTACAAAGTTCTAGGTTGGAAACCTAGGGTCGGGACTGGGCTCGTTACCGGGGTTCGACTGAACTGCTCGGCGTTTTCTAGTTGAGAAGAAAGTAAGCAAATTGAGAATAAGAACTTAGATTATAGAAAGAGGCATGATTGACTTAGAATTTGCAATTAAGGGAAGAAAAATAACAAAAATTAAGTACCCAAAGTAAATTTCATACCTTGGAGGCATGGTTGAGGCAAGGGAAGCTTTAGGGTTCACTTGATCCACAAGAATGAGGCAAGGGGAAGAAGAAGTGTGAGATGTGGTGTGGGAGGAGAAGGAGACTCGGGTCCCTTTTATAGGGGTTTTATGGGGGGCGCCCGGGAGGTTCCGGGCGCCCTCAACAGGTCACGGCTGCCTAGGGCAGTGAAAAAGTTCTGTGGGGGCACCCAAGAGGTCACGGGCGCCCTGATCAAGGCAGGTCAACTGCAGCTTTTGCTGCTTTGACTGGCGTGGACGACAGGTTTGTCGATGGGGGCGCCCGACAGGTCACGGGCGCCCTGGTCAAAGGTAGTTGATTGCAGCCTTTTGGCTGCTTTAATCAGCGTGGGGGACAGAAGCGCATAGGGGCGCCCGACAGGTCACGGGCACCCTTGTCAAGTCGGTCAAATGCAGCTTTTGCTGCTTTGACTGGAGCTGGTACGTTGTCAGTGTTGTCGGGGGCGCCCGACAGGTTACGGGCGCCCTCATGGACTGCTTTCAGCAGCCTTTGACTTTTTGCAGTTGGGGGCGCCCGAGACGGTCAGGGCGCCCTAGGTAGCAGCCTTTTGAACGTTTTGACCAGGTTTGACTGTTTGACTTCGTTTGACTGTGTTTGACCATGTTTGACTATGTTAATCATAGTTTGACTATGTTAACCATAGTTTGACCATGATTATGAAAGCGCAAGCAAGGTGGTTTAATTTGAACTTAATTTTCCTGTCTCACTGAATCTAGGGTTTTCAAACACGTTAACCTTAAGGTTTTTGTGAGACAGGTTTGAGGGTAAAAATTTTAAAAAGGAGTTTCAATTTATTTTTGAAAAAGTTATTTAATTTTGAAAACAGATTTTTAAAATAAGTTTAGAAATTTTGAAAAATAGATTAAGTGATTTTTGAAAAAGAAATGAGTTTAAAAACAGATTAGAATCTATAATTATTTAAACTTTGAGTTAGATTCGAATTTGACAAAAGGTAATTTGAATTTGAATTTCAGAAATTGACTTCCAGGTCTTGGCGAGGCACTAGGCCTTCTTTGGCCGTAGCCTTATGGGATCATCCACCCTTTCCTTGACAAAGCCTTTTAATGAAATTTCATTTTCAAATTAAATTAAGTCATTTTCTGGTCTAACTAGCTTGGGTCTTGGATCGGTAGCTTCGGTTGGTTTCACCAGTCTAAAGAGACCAAGTAGACTTGATCTTATTAGAGTTGGTTTCCCCAACGTACTATCATCTCACCTCCTCCCAATACTATGTTTTCAAGTTTCAAGTAATTTCGTCCTTAAATCTAAGTATTCCTTAAATCTAAGCATGGAAATTTGCAAAAAAAAATTAAATAAACAAACAATCAATCAATTAAAAAAAATTATCTAATTATAAAAATTGTTTTGATTTTGGCTCCCCCTGGACTAAAGCCTCTGTATGGGTTAGGCAAGATGTGAATCTTGTCCTTGGGGATCCAAAATTGATTTGAACCAGTTGGTTTAGTCAGGCACAGTTTTGGCACCCATGCCTGAACCTTAGGTCTTGACTGGTTCAGTACAGCAAAGTAAGATCATTGCCGAGATTTGGTTCTATAGCCAAGTCCGGATCGGTTTAGAACAGACTTCTGTTTTCCCAGAATCATATCAAGATTCTTGGAACCAGAAGTGAATTGTTCTAAAGCTGTTCTTAAGTCCTTAACTTGAGTTTTTAGGGAGGAATTCTCTGATTCAAGTTTTTCAACTTGATCAGGGGTTCCTTCCTGAAGTTTCTTAGTTAAGGATTTAGAATCAGCTCCCTCTTTCAGGAGTTTTACTTCCTGTCGGAGGGACTCGATTCGGAGTTTGGCTTTTGCCAAATCTCGGGATAGATAGGAAATAAGCGAATTCAATTGCAATTTTGAAAAACCCGTTACCCTTATTTCACCGTCGTCGGAGAATGTCAGCTTGTCGTCGTCTCGGTCCGAGTCTGAGTCAGTCTCGATTTGATCCGAAGCGGTCAGGGCTAGAAGATTGGACTGGGGTGTTTCTTCTTCTTCTTCTGAGGAAGACTCGTCCCAGGTTGCTTGGAGTGCCTTCTTCTTTCTGGTCTTTTTGGACTCCTTTAGACTTGGACATTCAGTCTTGTAGTGGCCCTTCTTCTTGCATTCGTAGCAGGTTACGTTGGGCTTTTGTTTGTCAGTTGCCGGTTCAGCTTGTCCGTCCTTTCTTCGGCTTGTTCTCCGTGTGTTGGTTTGGTTCTTCAACTTTTTGTAGTAGCTTCGAGCTAGCCGGACCAGTTCAGATTGATCTTCTTCTTGATCTTCTGTTTCTGAATCTGAGGTAGATTCAGGTTCAACTTGAGTTTTCTTCTTGGTCGTCTTTCCTGTTTTCCCTGCAAAGAAGGCTATACTTTTCTCGACCAAATTGCAGTTAGTCTGTTCATGCAGCTCAAGTTCAGAAAATAACTCATCTAACTTAATTTTTGAAAGATCCCTAGAGACCTTGTATGCATCTACCATAGATGCCCACAAGGTGGTCCTAGGGAACGCGTTTAGGGCATACCTTATAAGATCACGGTTTTGAACCTGGTGACCTATTGCGTGAAGACCGTTCATCAGTTCCTGGATTCTGGCGTGGAGCTGAGCTGCTGTCTCGTTATCTGCCATTTTGATAGTGAAGAGCTTGTTCAGTAGCAGATCCCGTTTGCTGATCCTCGTATCTGAAGTTCCTTCGTGGAGCTCGATCAGTTTAGCCCATAGCTCCTTGGCACTGTTGAATGGGCCTACGCGGTTCAGCTCCTCTTTTGTCAGTCCGCATTGAAGGGTCTGAGTTGCTTTGGCGTCAGCTTCAATCTTGCGTTTAAGGGCAGTGTCCCACTCTGAGTAGTTTTGTGGTACGCCTTCAGCATTTGTGGGAATCATCAGTCCAGACTGGATGATTATCCACATGTCCACCTGAGTTTTCAGGTGGACCTCCATTCGACTTTTCCAGTAAGGAAAGTCTTCTCCACTGAAAAGTGGAGGTCTGGCGGTGCTAAAACCTTCTTGGATGGCCATTTGTTAACTTCTGAAATAGCAAAAGAACAACAAAAATATTCCAAGACTTGGTCTTGGATTAGTAGTGCGGGAACAATAAATAAAAACAAATTTCAAGGGGTGTTGCACCAACCTTGAAATAAAAACTCGAACGAAAATATATATAAAATTTTTATTTTAAAAAATGAGAGAGAAAACAAAAGAAATCCGAAAAATTTTCAAACTGGTGGTTGCACCAAGTTTGAATTCCCCGCTCTGATACCACTTGTTGGATCGAGAATTGCGAGAGAGGGGGGTGAATGTCGCAAATCGTTCGGATTTAAAAAAGAGTAAGTGCGCAGCGGAAATAAGACACAAAAACAATGCTAACACGGTCGTTTTACTTGGTTCGGAGCCTGTGTCGACTCCTACTCCAAGGCCCACGGTCGTTGACCGTTTTCTGCGGGCAATTCTATACGTTCGAGAAAGTTTACAATAAAAAGTATTACAGAATCAGCCTAGTAAACTTAATTAAGCTCTTCGTTACCGACGTCCGGTGTAGATCGAAGTGTTGGAGCAGCAGGACGTCGTCAGCTCGAGTTGAAAGAGTTCTGGAGCGTGTCGTGGAAGCAGAAGAGCGTGGAAGCGTCGCAGTAATTGATGCTCTGAAGAAGGAGGTCGAGGGCCCTTTATATAGGGCCTGGGGGCACCCTGGTCGACGGGGGCGCCCCCCCACGTGGCAGCAGATCCGGTTGTTGCTCGGTCGCCGTCTGATCCCCTTATCCTCGGGATCCGGTTTGACCGGGGCGCCCGAATGGCTCGGGGCGCCCGCATTGACCGGTCAAAGCCTCATCTCCTCGGCTTCGCAGGGATGCGCTTCGGCAGCTGGCAGTGGGGGCGCCCGCGACACACGGGGCTCCCGCGACAAGCGGGGCGAAGCGCGTTTGCAGGGATGCGGTTTGGCAGCTGGCAGTGGGGGCGCCCACGACACGCGGGGCGCCCGCGACAAGCGGGGCGAAGCGCGTTGAGGTTCTTACAGACTTGGGTTGACCTTGGGGGCGCCCGGATCGTCCGGGGTGCCCTGCTCAGCTTCTGCCTCACTCCTTTGAGGCTCTCTGAGCTGCAGATACTCAGTCCTTCGATCCTGCATCCAGGGTTAGTCCAAATAACAATTATATTATAATTTTATACAGCCTTAGCTGTCTTGGTTCTGACTTTGGTCTCCAAAATGGAGCCCTAGGTCGAACCGACGCCTAATGTTCCCTCAAGGGGAACGCGTCCTCACCTACTCCTCTCGGGAGAATTTACCTGGTGCCAACCGGGTCCTCCAGTTGGACTTTTGCCCGGCAGTCCTTCGCCAGGTCTTGAGTTACCAAGCTGCCCTTCGCTTGGTGCCTAGCAGCCCTTCGCTAGGTCTTTTCTTCTGGCAGCCCTTCGCCAGTGCCTAGCATTCCTTCGCTAGGGCTCGTCCATTCTGGCAGTCCTTCGCCAGTGCCTAGCATTCCTTTGCTAGGGCTTTTCCTGTCTGGCAGTCCTTCGCCAGTGCCTAGCATTCCTTCGCTAGGGCTTTTCCTGTCTGGCAGTCCTTCGCCAGTGCCTAGCATTCCTTCGCTAGGGCTTTTTCTGTACACTCAAGAAACTTGTTAAACAACATGTAACCCTTAACTTTTGAACCCTTTTGCCAATATCAAAACACAGGTTTGACTTGGGTGCAATCTGCACCAACAGATCTTACCATTGACACTATGTGAAAAGTGAACAATGGATGCAAGGACATGTAGAGTGACATCAATATCTAATCATCTCTCTAGCGCGTACATCATTACTAAGTGAGGAAGTCGAATCATCGACCTCCCCTTGGTAACAATTGGCAAGATGCAATCTAACATAACTTTATACAACACGTTACTGGCTGGACTAATGCGCTTAGCCTCAAAAAGGCGCTGTGTAGAAACTCGACGTCTCTCAAAATAATGCAAATGAATCTGGTCCAGGGTCACACCAGGAAAGGTAAGAGGGTCGATAATTTTTGGAAAATAAGTAAATGCATTGCTGGAGGTCGTACACTCTAGAAATGATCCTAAGATTGCAGGTGTAAAGGGAATAGACACTCCTGCCACTACAGACTCATAAGTCCCATCATTGGGACTAATTCATGTAAGGTTTGTATAGAACTCTTTACGCATGTCAATATTAGCATCATGCTGACAATAAACCAATTGTTCTAGGCCAAAGTAGGTAATCATCTCAGAAATATGAGGAGTCTGCTCCCGAAAGTATGTCCGGTTGAGATACCGACAATTCATCAAGACAAACTCATTTTCTGCAAATCTCTTCTGACACTCCTCGGAATGGAACCGAGGTATGTTCGGATCTACCTGACCTTGGTGAGATGATCCCTCACCCTTTCTTTTCTTTTGGACAACTCTAAAATGTAACCATACCAATGCATGTACCACACATTACCCCACAAAGAGGAAACACAATGAAAAACATGCACACAGAAATAAATTAGTTCCAAACTATGAACTAACTGTGAAAAACACATTACACAAACAGTTACCGTTTCTCCCTTTGTTACATGGTGAAGATGGGTGATGATTGACTTGAGAGAAGAGGTTTTACAAGCCCTAGGTTTAGATTCGAGGTGGGAGGAGGCTAGAGAGGTGTTTTAGGGCTTGGGGAACGCCTTAGATCAAGAGAGGTGGTCGGGGAAGAAGGAATCTCGCAGGGGGTGGCACCGAAAACCCTAGGTTCGACCACCCCCACGCGGCTATTTTTATTTAAAACCACGCATATCAGTCGACTGAGAAACTGACCCGAGAGTTCAGTCGACTGCCCTGGGGACAGTTGTGTTGGGACCGGGTGCATGTTGACATGGATACGGGTTTGTAATTTTAAAATTTAATTACGTGCAGCGGAAGGTTTAGCATAAATAATTTCTTAAATTATTTTAACCACGTATCTAGCATGCAACCTTATGTTGTGGATGTTGATGCAGTCTGGCCCTGATTGTTGTTTTGGTGTTGACATCGATTTTAGTTTAGGTTGATTATGATGATTATGATTAAGTCCTGATCGGGGATCAGGCATGGTATGGGAAATCCTAGTCTGGAGGGCTAGGTGATGGAAAATCCTAACCTGGAGGGTTAGGTGTTGAAAATCCTAGTCTGGGAGGCTAGGTGTTTGGAAAAGTCCTAGCTTGGAGGGCTAGGTATTGGAAATGTCCTAATTTGGAAGGGTTGGGTGAAAAGTCCTAGCTTGGAGGGCTAGGTGAAAAGTCCTAACCTGGAGGGTTAGGTGCAAATTCTCATCCTAGAGAATTAGGTGAAAAAGTCCTGGCTTGGAGGGTCAGGTGCCTAGCTTGGAGGGCTAGGTTGGATGATGTTCTAACTCGGAAGGGTTGGGTGAAAAGTCCTAGCTTGGAGGGCTAGGTGAAAAGTCCTAGCTTGGAGGGCTAGGTGAAAAGTCCTAACTTGGAGGGTTAGGTGCAAATTCCCAACTTGGAGAGTTAGATGGAAAATCCTTAGCTTGGAGGGCTAAGGTGGAAGGAAACTTAGCTTGGAGGGCTGAGTTTGAGTCCCTGGATCGGTCTGGTGATCGATCAGGGATTTTGGCACGCTGCTCCTTCGTAGATCGGTCTGGTGACCGATCCAGCGATGACTGATTGGTCGGGCGACCGATCAGGGAGCACACAATGAGGTTGGGAACCTACTGTGTTGCTCCTGATCGATCTGGTGACCGATCAGGGAGTATACGTTTCACCCATTGACTGGCTCCTGATCGGTCTGGTGACCGATCAGGGAGCGAGCAGTGAGGTTGAGTTCTCTTGCTGAACTGCTCCTGATCGGTCTGGTGACCGATCAGGTTTACTGTGCAGATCGTTCCGGAGAACGATCAAGCGTCGCAGGTTCCTCTCTATGATCGATCAAGACGGAGCCTGATTGGTCTGGTCAGGTTCTGATCGGTCTGGTGACCGATCAGGAGGCTCCTGATCGGTCCGGTGACCGATCAGAGGGCTTAGCCTGCGAAACTCAGAAATCGCCCAATATAAGGGTGGATCGGTCCGGTGAACGATCCACGACCTGGGATCGGTCTGGTGATCGGTCCAGGAGAATCTCAAAGAAATCGCGATTTCTAATTGAGCGTTGGGGATCGATCAGGACGAAGCCTGATCGGTCTGGAACCATCTTGATCGGTCCAGTGACCGATCAGGAGGCTCTCTGATCGGTCCGGTGACCGATCACTTTAATTCAAATTGCATTGTCAGACGCTCTGATCGCGTTTGAACACAACCGATTCGCTGCCACTTTCCTCTGATATTTGATATGCTGCTTGATTTGCTGCTCTAATACTCTGAGTAAGTTTCAGGTGACAGGGGAGGATTCAAACACTCAAGGAGAAGTCAAAGAGAGCTTTCCTTGGAGCAGGTTTGTCCCTTTCTCCTCACAGGTTGCAACGGCTGGATGCAGGACTGAAGCTGCTGACTGAAGCTTGGCTGAGGGAGCTCAGGAAGTTCAGTTAGGGTTCAGTGTAGCTGGCGCGTTGGCAGTGAGGCAGCTGGAGGCTGCTGGAGATGAGATCATCTGTTGCTTAGCGGAGAAACAAAAGGAACGAGAGTTGTAGTGTTCAGCATTGATCGAATCAAGTCTGGTGCTCTTGAATTCCTGTTTTTGAGTTCTCCACATCAAGCTTGCCGTTCTTGAGTTCTTCAATCATTCTGAGCAAGCTATTGAGAAGCAATCATCATACTTGAGCCTTGAAGGAAGGAACAAGAAGCTTGGAGTCCGACAGTGGGAAGACACGGGGAAGGGTTCTTGCGTGAGATCGCCACTGGGTGGAGCTCAAGGAAGCTTGCTGTGTTCTTGTCCATGTCAAGGGTTTGAGTAAGATCTTTCTTGTAGTTTCATTGAGCTTAAACACTTATATTTGATTGAAACGCTGTGGAGAGGTTTCTCCACCGAGAAGGAGGTTGCTGATTTATCCGGTGATCACCGGGGCTTGATCTGCCGACGATCAAGGGATCGCCCACCTTAAGGGCACGCCAAGGAGTAGGGGCAAGTTATCCCCGAACCTTGTAAAATCTCCTTGTTAGCGATCTTGCTAATCTTGCTAGTTAGGTTTTGGTTTTAGTTTCTGCAAGTTTTGTTTTCCCATACTTCCGCTGTGCTTTTAACAACTTCAAGTGCAGAAACTTGATAATTCTTCAAAGAAGAAGTGATTGGCTATATTCACCCCCCCCTCTCTAGCCATCTCGTTCCCAACAAGTGGTATCAGAGCAAGGTGCTCTGTTTACGGCTTAACAACCGAGAGTTCTCAACAAGATGGCTTTGAGAGAAGGATTCTCCACCACCCGACCTCCATTCTTTGATGGCGCCGACTTTCAATATTGGAGATCAAAGATGGAATACTACTTGAAGATGGATATCCACACTTGGTTCATAGTGAAGGAGGGATTCGTTCCTCCTAAGGATGATGAAGGCAAAGAACTTGAGTCATGGAGGTGGACTGCCGAACAAACAAGGAAGAGTGAAGCCGACGCGAAGGCGGTTGTCACTCTATAATGTGGCATGAACAAAGACCAACTCATCGAGGTTGGTCCTTTCACAAGTGCCAAGGACTTGTGGAATAAACTCATTGAACTCCATGAAGGCACCCGAGACTCTAGAATTGCCAAGAGGGACTTGTTCCTCAATCAACTCCAAAATCTCTCCATGAAGGAGAATGAGTCGGTATGTGAGCTCCACAGCCGGTTCAAGGAAGTCCTTAATGGACTTCATTCAATTGATGAAAAGGTCGAGAATCACGACTTTATGAGGTATGTCTTGAAAGCATTTCCAAGGAATGCTTTGTGGTCATCCATGGTGGATGCCTACAAAGTATCCAAGGATTTATCTATTGTAAAATTAGATGATTTATTTTGTGAGATGGAATTGCATGAAATGACTAACAAAGGCCCCAAGGAGAAGGGGATTGCTTTAGTTGCAGGGGATCGAATCACTAAGAAGAAGAAGGAGAAGGAGGTCTCATCTTCTTCATCTTCTTCCGGATCCGAATCCGATTCCGAGGAGGATGGCAGCGGCTCTTCTTCATCCGAAATGGCCAACTTTGTGAGGAGGATGATGCGAAGAGATCGACGTTTCAAAAGGAGAGGTAACACTAGTGAATTCAAGCTTGATAAGAATAATGCATCTTGATTTGAGTGTGGTAGGAAAGGGCATTTCAAGAATGAATGTCCGAAGCTTAAGAAGGAGGAGAAACCCAAAAGAAAAGAAGAGAAATCCAAGAAGAAGAAGAAGGCTTTGAAGGCTTCTTGGGATGAGTCATCCTCTAGTTCATCCGATGATGAGAAGGAGGAGAAGAGCACAAGGCAAGTAGCTCTCATGGCTCTTGGAGAGGAGAGCAGTGAAGAATCTTCAAGCTCCGCAAACACGGCTTCATCATCTTCGGATGATGAAGAGGTAACTTCTCCCGAGCTTGAAAAATGCTATAGAGCAATTGCATGTTTAACTAGTATGCTTAAGAAATCCAAAAACAAAGTTAAAGCATTGCAATTAGAAGTCGATCAATTGAAAGCCTCTAGGGATGATAACATTGATGATTTACATGTTGAATTACTAGAAGATGAAATTAAATCATTGAAACATGAGATTGTAAGCTTGAAATCCTCTAAGGTTGAGGAAATTAGTGATTTGCATGATAATGTGTTAGTAGAGGAAAACCAATCATTGAAGAGTGAAGTTGAGAAGCTCAAGAATATTCTTGGGAAATTCTCAAATAGCTCCAAGACCCTAGATATGATTCTAAATGCCCAAAGAGCGGTTTACAATAGGGCCGGTATTGGTTACCGCCCTAAAGAACCCTCATTTGTGTCTCTCATTTCTAGGACTGACATGAGACAATCTAGGACACCCAAAACTCAAAAGAAAGTTGTCAAGGCATGGGTGCCTAAGTCATGTTTAGTTGATGCTTTAGGTCCCAAGGTTTGGGTACCTAAGACTTCTATTTTTCGAATTGTGTAGGTTATGATTGAGGGGGAGCATCTATCAACTTGGTTTGTTGATAGTGGATGCTCCAAACACATGACCGGGGATAGATCATTGTTTACCACATTTCACAAGAAGAGTAGAGGTAATGTATCATTTGGTAACAATGGTAGCCTTAAGGTCATAGGAATAGGAGACATTCAAATATCCGAATGTCTTAGAATCTCGAATGTCCTTCTAGTCAAGGGGATGAAGTTTAATCTCCTAAGTGTCAGTCAATTGTGTGACACGGGTTACACAATTGACTTCCAACCAAGTCAATCTCTAGTTAGACAAAATGACACCTTGGACACGGTACTAGTAGGAGCAAGAGTAGACAATATTTATCAAGTTTCATTTAAAAGTGCTACTAATGCTTTTGCTAAGTGTCTCATGTCAAAAGAAGAAGAGTCCACACTTTGGCACCGGAGGCTAGCACATGTGAACATGAAGAACATCCGGAAACTGGCCAACAAGGGACTAGTTCGAGGCTTACCAAGCATCAAGTATGAAAAAGATAAATTATGTGATGCGTGCCAAATGGGTAAGCAAACAAAATCTGCACATAAAGGTAAAAGCACTGTAAGTACTTCCAATGCATTAGATTTACTTCACATGGATCTATTTGATTGTAGCACTATCATATCATTGAATGGAAGTAGATATTGCTTTGTTATCATTGATGATTTCACTAGATATACATGGACTTTCTTTTTAAAACATAAGGACCAAACCTTAGATATTTTTATTTCTTTTTGTAGAAGAATTGAAAATGAAAAATCATCAACAATTAAGACAATTAGAAGTGATCATGGAGGTGAATTTCAAAACCAAAGGTTTCTAGAATTTTGTCAAGATAAGGGGTATAGACATGAGTTCTCTACTCCTAGAACACCACAACAAAATGGTGTTGTAGAGAGGAAGAACCGTGTACTTCAAGAGGCTGCACGAAGCATGCTCAATAAGTACTCACTCCCGAGTTACTTATGGGCCGAAGCTGTAAATACAGCGTGCTATGTGCAAAACCGAGTTCTCATCCATAGGTTTTTAGGAAAGACTCCCCACGAACTTTGGTTTGGGAAACCACCTACGGTTAAACATCTTAGGGTGTTTGGTTGTAAGATGTTCATCCTAAACACCAAGGATCACCTTGGAAAGTTCACGGCAAAGGCTGATGAAGGGATACTAGTCGGGTACTCCCTAGTTAGCAAAGCCTACCGAGTCTACAACAAGAAAACTAGATTAGTTGAAGAGTCTGCTGATGTGGTCTTTGAAGAAGTTCCAAAATCAATTGACCAATCAAAAAATGTAGAAGGAGTTCAACTCGAACTTAGGAGACTAAGTTTGAATGAAACTCCAAGTGTTGTTGATGGTGATGAGTCTGATGACGGTGAGCCTAGACAACCCATTGATCAGCCGGATCCTGAGGCTGAACCTGTGTCTAGTGAACCTGTTCAAGAAGCACCACCAACACTAAGGCAAACTAGATTAGCTTCTAGTCATCCCCAAGATCAAATCGTTGGAGACATCCATCAAGGGGTTAGAACTAGATCATTCTTCCGGAATGAGGCTAATGAAGTTGCTTTGATTTCCGAAATTGAACCTAGAAAAATTGATGAAGCGTTAAATGATCCCGATTGGATCATTGCAATGCAAGATGAACTAGGTCAATTTGAAAGGAGTCAGGTTTGGGACTTAGTCCCTAGACCTAAGAAGACCACCATTATTGGGACCAAATGGGTCTTCAAAAACAAATTAAACCACAAGGGAGAAATCATTAGAAACAAGGCACGCTTGGTAGCCAAGGGCTACAGTCAAGTTGAAGGCCTTGATTATGATGAGACTTATGCTCCTGTGGCACGATTAGAGTCCATCCATTGATGCTTGCATTTGCAGCACACCGTGGCTTCAAATTATTTCAAATGGACGTCAAATCGGCCTTCTTAAATGGTTTGATTAAGGAAGAGGTCTATGTCGAACAACCTCCGGGTTTGAGAGTACCGAATATCCAAACCACGTGTTTAAGCTCAAAAAGGCACTCTATGGCCTTAAACAAGCACCCCGGGCTTGGTATGAGCGGTTGTCGACATTCTTAATTGAGAAGGGCTTTGTTAGAGGTCAAATAGACCCTACACTATTTCTACGAAGAGATGGTGACAATATATTTGTAGCTCAAGTATATGTCGATGACATAATTTGTGGCTCAAATAATAAGGGCTATTTAAATGAGTTCATTGGACACATGGAGAGTGAGTTCGAAATGAGTCTAGTAGGAGAGTTGACTTTCTTCCTTGGACTTGAAATCAAGCAAACTCGCGATGGTATCCATGTGCACCAATCAAAGTATACACATGAAATGCTTCGAAAATTCAATATGAGTGATTCGAAAGAGGTAACCACTCCCATGGCTACAAACACAAGATTAGACAATGATGAGAGTGGTAAACCCGTTGATCTAACTCAATATCGAAGCATGATAGGTAGTTTGCTATACCTCACAGCTAGTCGACCAGATATACTATTTGCTGTAGGTATGTGCGCTAGATATCAAGTCTGTGCCAAGGAATCTCACCTAATTGCTGTTAAGCGAATTTTGAGATATCTCAAGGGTACAATTGGTGTAGGTCTTTGGTATCCCCGTACCGAATCTTTTGATTTGATGGGCTATACGGATTCCGACTACGCTGGATGTAAGTTGGACCGGAAGAGCACTAGTGGGGGCTGCCAATTCTTAGGATCGTCTTTAGTAAGTTGGTCGAGTCGGAAGCAACATTGTGTTGCTCTTTCCACTACCGAGGCAGAATATATCGCCATGGGAGAGAGTATATCGCAATTGTTGTGGATGATCCACACCTTAGAGGATTATGGATTGAGTTACAAGGGTGTGCAAGTGTTATGTGATAACATTAGCACAATCAACTTAACCAAGAATCCGGTCCATCATTCTAGGACCAAACATATTGAAGTAAGACACCACTTCATTAGGGATCATGTAGCTAGGGGGAACATCATACTCTCTTATGTAGAGTCAAAGTCAAACCTAGCTGACATTTTCACTAAACCACTTCCCGAGAATGAATTTAGTTTCCTAAGACGGGAGTTGGGAATGTGTCGCGCTTCATGATGTTCAAATTGCGGTCAAAACCCTTCATGATTATTTCGAAATTGTTGGGGAACAATTGGGTAACTTTGGGAACATCTCACACAAACTGTAAGGGTTAACAAAACGTTTTTGTTTGCTAGATATGGGGTGAGATGTTAGGTTTAACTCAATTTCTCAAAATGTCATTGCATCCCTTGAGGAATTAAGTTAACGAGATAATAATCACGGTGGTGACCAAGTATGGGGAAAACCATTGCATAACATATGTGTATATGGCTCCATGATCATACTTGGACATTCCAATCAAGGCAACTTGATTGGAAACTTGGATTTGGAAACAAAATTTGGTTGAATTTGCTTGATTGATTGTTGGATGAGTTTGACTCCATTTGGATGGGTCAAAGTGTTTGTTGAACCTCTAAGGACTTTTGATTCTTGTTCAGGGATCAATTTTAGTCATAAAATCATGTACAAGTTCGACAAAGTCCATCAAATCACGTTTGGAAAGTTCAGAAGTTCTGAAACTGAACATTTCAGTTCGTATCAGGAACCCTGATCGGTCACCGGACCATCAGGCATAGGGTTGATCGGTCCCTAGACCGATCTGACCCCTTCTTGTGGTGTTCGGTCCACAGACAGATCTACGAGGCAAGCCGTGATCTCCCGAAATCTGACTAAGTGTACTTAGCTAGCCTGGATCGGTCTCCGGACCGATCTGACACCTTGTGGGGATCGGTCCACAGACCGATCAGGGAGCTCAGAGGTTTCTCTCTGGACCCTACTGATCGAATCCTGATCGGTCACTCGACCGATCAGGAGCCCGTCTGATCGGTCATTCGACCGATCAGGACCACGCCAGTCCGATCAGGCTGTATCCTGATCGGTCTGGACGCGNTAGATATCAATGTAAGTACTGCTCACCTGCAGTAAGAGGCGGTTTTTCCGTAAGAATTTCCACTTAATAGTTTTTAAAAGAGATATTTCCTTTTTGTTTAAGTTTTTGCATGTGATCTTAGTTCATTATATGCTTGTATAAGTTTGATAAAGCACCCTATGTGAGATTAGGGGCTAAGAAAGTTATGAGAAAAGAAAAGAGAAGATAAAGATAAGAAAAGAAAAGGCCAAGGCCTTAAGAAATCCCCAAAAGTCAAGACTTAGGGATTTTAGCACGCAAGGTGCTCGAGAAAAATGCCAAGGCATTTACAGATAAGAAAGAAAAGAAAGAAAAGCTATTTTATTTTCTAAGGCCAGTACCCGGCGTCCAAGGGCGTCGTTAAAGAAATCCAGGTGTCCAATTCCAAGGTCTTGGCCCTGGTAGACCAAGGTCTGCTCTATTAGGATTGGTGGCTCGCTACCCCAACCTTTTAGGGAACGCGCATGAGATGGTACTTACGTCTTCAGTGGATCCAAGTGATTAGTATTTTCAAGTATATGCTTTAGCAAAGTTTCTAAAGTTTAAAGAGTTTTCAAAAAGTTCAAGAATAGCTAAAGTTTCAAGTTGAGCCAAGAAAAGTAAATTGAGATTTATTAATGCTTGAGTATGCATGTTTTGAGTTATACATGTTCTTAGTTTTCTTTCAAGCATATAAGTATCTCATGTGATTTCATATTGTTCAAGAAGCATGTTTGCACATTTCGAGATTTTGTGAGCTAGATAGTACTTACTAAGCTTTTTGCTTACTAGTTGCATTTCCTCTTACTGCAGATAAAGGTAAAGGCAAGCAATTCTGAAGGAAGGCGACGAGGCGGTGCTGAGTAAAATGTGTGTGGTGGCTGATTTTGGAGAGATCCTTGAGACGAGACAATTTAGTTATTTGAATTACAATGTTTTAGTTTATTCAAATTTCAAGTTCTTGCTTTATGGAGTTTAGCGAACATTTAAGCTTTGGATAGTTTTACATGCTCAATTTCTTAGAGTAAAGATTCCATGTCATTTCATTTAGCATACATATCCTTATGATTGCATTGGATGAGTAGAAGTGTGGGTGGTTTGAAATATTGATACTTTGTTAGAGAACTAGATGCATGTGCCAAGATAGTATTAATTTCCCTTTTGATCAAGTTTTTATTGCTTAAGTATGTTTAGAAAAGTTGCTTTCTCATTTGATAATGCCTTAGGGATGTTTCAGAATTTTGTGTGATGAGTTTCAATGGTTAGAAGTTAAGTTTGGTACAAACTCTAGCTTAAAGTCTATGTAGATTTTTCATAACTTGCTAAATTCCGCAAAAGTCCTAATTTCAAGTTTATGGATTCGTTTTGATTGGCTAAATTGTTTAGAAAACTGGTATAGAGTATAGAAATGGTGTCATGATTTTATATGGCTCGAAAGTATAGGTTTGGTGGAGTTTTGAAACAAGGCTTCGAATCTGAAAAACAGGTTTCAGACTTATCAGTCGACTGGTACAGTATCAATCGACTGATACCCGTAAGCTGAGTTGGGCGAGGCAAGTTTCAATAAGTATTTTCTTACGAGTTTTTGAGAAAGAAAGTGTGACATGGTATTATGCATGACTATTTGAGTTAGAATATCATTCTTAGATAGATTAAAAAGAAAAAAAAAGATTTCCGCATTTTTAGTCGTGCATTAGAGTCGAGAAGTAGATAAAGTAACGATCCGTCTAAGGCAGGAGAAGGCGGGTCGCTACAGGTGGTATCAGAGCAGTTCCCATTCTCCAGCATCGCACACACATCAGCATCAACCTTGCCGTCTTCAAGTAAGAAAGTTTTAAGTTTCAGTTTTTCTATTGCTCCTTTATTTAATTGCAGTATAGAGAAATGCTTAGGTACTACTCATATGTGCATAGAACAAGGAAGCATGTTTAATACCTTAGTATCACGGAATCATGTTTAATCCCTAGAATGGATATTAGAGAAATGCTTAAGTACTTACTTGATTTTCCCAAAAGTAAGTTTTGGGATTATGGCACGCAAGGTGCTTGATAAAAGTTTTGAGTAAGACCAAGGTCTTACTAAGCCCTAGAACGAATTCTAAGGCTAAGAAATGAGATAAGAATCAAGACCAAGGTCTTGTTATATCCTAAAGTAAGTTTGGGAACATTACCATTAAGCGCTAAGTTATACATTTGAGGACGTCCTAGAAAGGCCCAAAACGAGGAGCAAGCTCCTAGAGGGCAAGAGGCAACAGAGTCAGTACCCCCACCAAATCTCTTAGACGTGGTGGCTCAGTTACAGAGACAGTTAGCAGAACAACAGCAAGTTATTGCCACTAGGATGGCTAACCAGCAGGTCGTTATTACTACCTCGCCGGTGGCGAATGTAGTGGCACCAGTTGTGATCAAAGACCCATCGATTACATCTGTAGTCTGGCAAGGGGGGTAAGGCAAGAAGCGTACCTCATTCAGTAGAAGAAACTGAAGCCAGGGAACTTCCCAGGCACAAGCAAACCATGGGATGCTTAAGCATGGTTCAAAAAGTTGGAAAGAATAATAGGGCTACTGGACTGGCATGAGGTAGAGAAGATAAAGTGTGCATCTTTCTGCCTTACGGGAGATGCTAGAATATAGTGGAAGAGAGTCAAGGCCAAGAGAAATGTCAGCCAGATGACATGGGCCGACTTCGAGACTGAGTTCTTCGAAGAATACTTTCACATGCAAGTAACCAACAAGCATTATGATGAATTCACGGAGTTCAGACAAGGAGAACTATCCGTGGATGAAGCAGTGAAGATGTTTAAGCAGTTAGCTCATCTGTGCCCAGACCTAGTTAGCACAGAAAAAGAGATAGTTAGGCATGAAGTCGGAAATGGATTCCATGTACGAAAATCAAGTTTGGGACTTGGTTAACCCACCTGAAGGGATTAAGCCCATAGGGTGCAAGTGGGTTTTCAAGAAGAAAACCGACATGGAAGGTAATGTTGTTACCTTTAAGGCTAGATTAGTGGCAAAAGGATATCGTCAAAAACAAGGAATTGATTATGACGAAACCTATTCGCCAGTAGCTATGCTTAAATCCATTCGGATGCTCCTAGCCATAGCAGCTCATTATGATTATGAGATATGGCAAATGGATGTGAAAACAGCTTTCCTTAATGGAAACCTGCTTGAGGATGTATACATGATACAACCTGAAGGTTTCACATCGGTTGATAAAACCAAAGTATGCAAGCTTCGACGATCCATATATGGACTGAAGCAAGCATCCAGGAGCTGGAATATCCGTTTTGATGAGACAATCAAAGAGTTTGATTTCTCACAAAATCCTGACGAACCTTGTGTGTGCAAGAAGGTTAGTGGGAGTGCAGTCGTATTCCTAGTATTATATGTCGATGACATATTGCTTATAGGAAACGATATATCAGTCTTACAATCAGTTAAAATTTGGTTGTCCAAAACTTTCTCCATGAAAGACCTGGGAGAAGCAACCTATATCCTTGGGATTAGAATCTATAGAGATAGATCAAAATGGTTGCTTGGTCTTTCGCAGTCTACATATATAGACCGAGTGCTAAAAAGGTTTAGCATGTCGGAATCCAAGAAAGGTTACCTTCCCATCAGGCATGGGATCAACCTTTCAAAGTCTATGTGTCCGCGCACAGAAGACGAGAGGATTTGCATGAATAAGATTCCTTATGCATCCGCGATAGGATCTATCATGTATGCTATGTTATGTACTAGGCCCGATGTATCATATGCTCTGAGCGTCACGAGCAGATACCAGTCGGATCCAGGAATGGATCATTGGGCGGCTGTCAAGACAATTCTTAAGTACTTAAGAAGAACTAAGGATGTGTTCCTAATATATGGAGAAGGAGATATGATAATACGTGGGTATACAGATGTCAGTTTCCAGACAGATAAGGATGACTCCAAATCCCAGTCTGGATACGTATTTACTTTGAATGGAGGCGCAATAAGTTGGAAGAGTTCCAAACAAGACACCGTATGAAGCAAACAGCCAAACCTGCTGTAGCTAAAGCCTTTGTTTGACTTCCCTTGGATGATCCCTGAGTCACTTGCACACTTAGCAGCTCATTAGGGCAGCAAATCAACAGAGAATCAAACACTCAGAAGTTAAGAGCAAAGAAAGCAGACGTGATCAGAGCGTCTGACAGCGCGTTTGAATTAAAGTGATCGGTCACCGGACCGATCCAGGGATCGTGGATCGGTCACCAGACTGATCCACAACATTGCTGGGATTCCCAGCTTTCGCAGCCACAAGGGCCTGATCGGTCACCAGACCGATCAGGAAGCTCTCCGACCGATCAGGCTCCAGCCTGATCGGTTATAAGGAGAACTCCGCGACAATTGATCGTTCACCAGAATGATCTGAACAGTATCTCTGATCGGTCACCAGACCGATCAGGAGCCAAGCAATAAGGTTCCCAAACTCAATATATGCTCCCTGATCGGTCACCAGACCGATCAGGAGCCAAGCAGTAAGTGAACTGTATGCTCCCTGATCGGTCACCAGACCGATCAGGAGCCGAGCAGTAAGGTTCCCAAACTCACTGTATGCTCCCTGATCGGTCACCAGACCGATCAGACATAGCTGGATCGGTCACCAGACTGATCCACGAGGGAACTCCGTGCCAAACTCCCTGATCGGTCACCAGACCGATCTAGGCAGAGCAAAATCCACTCCAAATCACGAGAACAAGCCTCCAGCCCTTCTCTGACTCGTGCTTGGTCCCTCGGACCAAGACTCCATGCCCAGTCTCACTCACCGGGACTTCAACCTAGCCCTCCAAGCTAGGACCTGGCCCTCCAAGCCGGGATTTCATCCAACCTAGACCTCCAAGCTAGGACTTTTCCACACCTAACCCTCCAGGTTATGAATTTTCACACCTAGCCCTCCAAGCTAGGACTTTTCCACACCTAACCCTCCAAGTTAGGATTTTATCCAGCCTAGTCCCACTAGGTATGCCTAGTCCACAACCAGGACTTAATCCCAATCATCTCATCAACCTAAACTAAAATCGGTGTCAACACCAAAACAACAATCAGGGTCAAACTGCATCAACAAGACCTATCGGGCGCCTAGACCTCTATGTCAATTCGAGGCAGCAAAAGCTGCCACGCATGGCAGATGACTCCAGGCGCTCGGGTCCTCATGGGCACCCCCAAGGACAGTGTCAAAACCGAAAAAGCTGCATTTGGCAGCTTACACCTGACTCCAGGCGCCCGATTCCTCCTGGGCGCCCGACTATCCTCTATATAAGGCCACCGAAACTTCATTCACTTGCCACACCAAAACCAAACCTCCTCTCTAACTCTTCTCCTCCCAAGGCGCCCGAACGACCCTCTCGTGCCCTCGAATGCTCCACTTCAACCATACCTCCCCGGATGGCTACCCGGTATCAATTTTTCATGCATTCATAATTAATTCTTTTTAGTTATTTCGCTAAATGCATGTTTCCTATTATGTTAGAAAACGTCGTACTATTTAACCCAACCCCGGGACCGAGCCTAGCTCTGACCCTAGGTTTCTGACCATAGAACTATTCAATAAGTTCGCTAGGACGACCTATAAACCTATCAAGACAAGCTTCTTAAATACGCAGTTTTTCACTCAATCCTGTCTAGTAGCTATGGATGTCATCAATTTCTATCAACTTGATCGACTTGTTTTCTGCACTCATCCTGTGAATACGACCCTATGTGCAGAATTTTACAACAACCTAGTAAGACAAGATGATCTTAGCTATATCACCACTGTAAAAGGAATGCCCTTGACTGTCACACCCTTGTTGTTTAACAGATTCCTTGGACTGCGATCTTCCCAGTCCACCTTCTGTTGTTACCCTCCTAGAGATCCTCCCTTTGCTCCTCCCTACTCCCATATTGATCTGGACACCCATTATTCATATTTCTATAGAAATGTCTGAGACCCTTTGGTTAGTCGGTTTCAATCAGTAGATCTCCAGGTCCAAGACTACACTCTTTATACAGTTGTAGTCCGTTGCATTCTTCCCTTGACCACTAGGGACGTTGCGACCATGCGACCATTTCATACCTTCCTGCTGTATGCTTTGATCCATCACTTAGACATAGATATTGGACTTCACATATTTCACACCATTCTACATGCATCCAGTGTTACTACTCAGGGTCGGGTATGCACCCCTTATTGCCACATCATCACCTCTCTTCTTCATTATCACGGTCGCGATATTACCGACGGAGAGATGACCTCGATGACTGAATTTGACGAGATTGGGTATAGAAACTTTTCCCTAGCGGGCATAGATGTCTCGGTTACCGGGGTTTTATCATGGAGACGTCAGAGAGCTGGAGTCCAGATCGATTCCGATGAGGAGGTAGAGGTCGATGTCGCAGATCTCGCTGCCGAGATTCGAGAGCAGATGGACGAGCCCCCACCGCCGACGCTCGACGAGAGAGTGACACTACTTCAGACAGAAATTCATAGCCTCCGAGAGGAAGAGGAAGCCCACTACATCGAGATAGTCGACGCAATTCGGGCAGAGCACGATGTAAACCGAGCCTACCATAACGATCACATGGAAGCTATTCTAGTCGACCGCCAGGTGAGAGAGGCACACCACACTGAGCACATGGATGCTCTCCGAGCCGAACATGAGGCAAATCAGGCCCGACATGACGAGATGATGTCCTGGTTCCAAAATTGGCAGCCCAGTCCATTCTTCCCTCTGGGCCCCTCCTCTTAGACTCCAGATGACTTCAGTTGCTTTATTGTACTATTGACTGATGTTTGACTTGTGTTTTGACTGTGCTGGTCCTCGCTTTGACCAGTTGACTTCCATACACTTATCATATCTAGTTGCTAGTTGTTCACTTGATGAATTATTTGCTTTTTATCAGTTACTAAGTTAGGGTTATGCTTGGTAGAATATGACTGCTCTAATTACATTTTTTTTAAACTGTTTTATTTTTTGCAAAATCATTTTCTTTATTTAGTTAAAATGATTTTCCAACTTAGTTTTTTTTAAATAAAATTACCCCCTTCAAAACTAGGGTTTTTCGCAAATGGACTTAGCCTAGGACCTAACCCTAGAATTGCATGCACCTATAGATCTAGAAGCCAGCATCTCACAAGCACCTTAGGGTACTTTTCATTGATAACCTAGAATGAGTTGAGATGCTTAGGTCTTTTGCCTTGATTCAAGATGCTTTAAGTCAGTGCATCTGCAGTAATTGGAGCACTAAATACCAATTAAATAGTAATCAGGTTAAGTGTCAAGCTTAGAAAAGTCTAACTTGATCAGAACACTTAACTTGACTAACCCTAGCGAAAACAACTGTTTATAACAGTTAGTAAGTAGCTAATTGGGTTAGACAGGACCCGAAAGCGAAAATTCAAATTAATTTGGTCCAGTTTAAAGTTAGAATTGATTCAGTACAACATCTTACTTTGATTACTCATTTTTTTGCTATAATTTTTTGATATATGGCAAAGGGGGAGAGATTGGAAAAGAGAGAAAAGAAGGTTTCAAAATTTAATTTTTTTCTTCAAAATTAATTTTTTTTCCCAAAAACTTTTATCCTTTTTTTTTCAAAAAGTAAAGTTCTTTAAGTACTTAAGTTAATTTTCTGAAAATCTTCTGGAAATTATTTCTAAGTATTCAAAGTGCTTGGAAATTATTTCTAAGTATTTAAACTGCTTGAAAAATATTTCTAAGTGTTAAAACTTCAGAATAAATTTAGAAAATTTTCTAAAGTGCAAAAACTAAGTATTTTGGAAATTATTTTCGAAATTACTTGCTTTCAAAAATTATTCTAAGCACTTACTCTAAATGGCAGGTTGAAAATTTTTCTAAGTGCAAAGTTCAAAATTCTACTGAAATTTTCCAAGTGCCCAACTCAAAATAATTTTTGGAAAATGTTTTCTAACTTAAAAACCTTTTTTTGAAAATTTTCTAAGTATTGAAAACCTGAAAAACGTTTCACTTTTAGATTTAGAAACTTTTTCAAAAACCCCATGAACTTTTGAAAAACTCAGGGGGAGATTTCTTCCAGGGGGAGGAAATTAAATTTAGGCACTTTACCTACTTATCTGTATCTTTAACTTAACTTTTTGAACTGGGTTATCATAAATCAAAAAGGGGAAAATTGTTGGTGCAGGCAGTACCTAAGTCAAACCTGAGTTTTGATAATGGCAAAGGGTTCAAGAGTTAAGATATTATTGTTATCTAATGTGTTTACTAAGTGTGCAGGAAGAAGTCCTAGGTACACTAGGCACGAAGTCCTGGTCGAGGACTGGGCACGAAGTCCTGGCAAGGGGCTGGGCACCGAAGACCTGCTCGGAAGGTGGGCACGAAGACCTGGTCAGGTGGATCGGGCAAAACTCCAATCAGAGGAGCCGGTTGGCAAAAGGTAAACTCTCTTGAGAGGAGTAGGTGAGGACGCGTTCCCCATCGAGGGAACAATAGGCGTCGGTTCGACCTAGGGTTCCATTTGGGAGACCCGAAGTCAGAACCAAGACAGCTACGACTGTAAATATTGACTAATATTCTTGCTTTGGTTGTTTTGGATCTAACCTTGGATGCAGGGACCGAAGGAGTGTGTTTCTGCAGCTCAGAACGCCCCAGAGGAGAGGGGCAGGCAGCTGGGCTAGGCGCCCAGGAGGTCCCGGGCGCCCAAGGTCAAAGCCAAAGAGGTAGTCGAAGCATAATCAGCCACGAAGCCAGCGGACCAAGTCAAGCTGGGCGCCCAGGAGGTCCCGGGCGCCCCGGTCAGCTCCAAAGGCCGATTCGAAGGAGATAAGTGCTGACCGAGCTGCGGATGAAGTTTCTCCGATCTGAAGGCACGTGTCAGGCGCCCCCAGCGAATCAGGCGCCCCCAGGAGCACTATAAAAGGGGCTCGACCCCAAGGCTTCAAGAACACAACTTTCTAACGCCTCTAAGCTTTTCGTTCAAGCGCTCTGCTCCGGCAAACTCCGATCTCGACATTCCAGCGCCGACGATGACCTTCTGCTCCGAAGTACGATCCACATCAGGGCGTCGGTAATGAAAAGTGTAATTCTTTTATTTACAGCAATATTCTTGTATCAAAATCTGTAAACCTTTGCGCGATTATAGAATTGCCCGCAGTAAACGGTCAAGGACCGTGGACCTTGGAGTAGGAGCCGACCGTGACTCCGAACCAAGTAAAAGACTTGTGTTCTTTGTGTGATTGTTGTATTTTCCGCTGTGTTTTCTCTTTCCTTAATCCGAAAAAGATTTTCACGATATTCACCCCACCCCCCTCTATCGTGTTTCTCGATCCAACAGAACCGACGCCTAATGTTGCCTTTCCC
>JAGFNQ010001428.1:389994-521350 GCA_024364735.1 Boesenbergia rotunda | reverse complement strand
GCCACCCGGTCGAGGGATCTCTCAGGGAGCGTGGGCCGTCACGCACTCGGCTGAGGGCCGATCCGAGGGAAAGGCTCGCACAAAGCGAGAATATGGCCACCTGGTCAGGGGATCTCTCAGGGAGCGTGGATCACCACGTGTTGCTTGAGAGCCGCGCCGAGGCTTCCCAGTCGGAGACATCTCAGGAAGCGTGGATCGCCACGGGTCGCCTGAGAGCCGCGCCGAGGCTTCCCGGTCGGAGACATCTCAGGAAGCGTGGATCGCCACGCGTCGCCTGAGAGCCGCCCCGATGCTTCCCGGTCGGAGACATCTTAGGGAGCGTGGATCGCCACGCGTCACCTGAGAGCCGCCCCGATGCTTTACTTTACTATTGTCAGATTTAAATCTAACACAGATTTCAATTAATCTTAGATTCAACCATTGTTTTCAAAAATAATTTTTTAATTAATTGGGTTTTCAAAATTAAGTTAATTTTTCAAAACTAATCATAGTTTTTCAAAATAAAATATTTACTTCTATTAAAAACTGTCTCACAAAAACCCATAAGTTAACGTGATTGATAACTATATACCGGGTGAGATAGTTAGGACTTAAGCTAATTCAAAATCTAATTTCTGTAATGTTGTCAAATAAAAACATTGATTTTAGAGTTGAATTGAATTGATTGTTGGTTGGTCATTAGAGTCAAACCAAGTCAAACTAGTCAATAGTCAAACAACGGCCAACTCGGGCGCCCGTGACCCCTTGGGCGCCCGTGACCCCTCGGGCGCCCCCCTTCACCTTCTCTTCGACCAAGACAGCAAAAGTCGTCAATACCTAGCTATGCTAGGCGCCCGAGACCTATCGGGCGCTTAGACCTTTATGTCAATTTGAGGCAGCAAAAGCTGCCACGCATGGGAGCTGACTCCAGGCGCCCGGGTCCTCACGGGCGCCCCCAAGGACAGTGTCAAAACCGAAAAAGCTGCATTTGGCAGTTTACACCTGACTCCAGGCGCCCAATTCCTCCCGGGCGCCCGACCAACCCCTATATAAAGCGACCGAAACCCCCTTCATTTGCCACCCCAAAACAAACTCTCTTCTCTAACTCTTCTCCTCCCAAGGTGCGCGAACGACCCTCTCATGCCCTCGAACACTCCACTTCAACCATGCTTCCCCGGTATCAATTTTTCATGCATTTATAATTAATTTTTTTAGTTATTTCGCTAAATGCGTGTTCCTTGTTATGACTTTTAGAAAACGTCGTACTATTCAACCCAACCCCGGGACCGAGCCTAGCCCTGACCCTAGGTTTCCGACCATAGAACTTTTCAATAAGTTCGCTAGAACGACCTATAAACCTATCAAAACAAGCTTCTTAAATAGACAGTTTTTCACTCAATCATGTCCAGTAGCTATGGACGTACGTCATCAATTTCTATCAACTTGATCGACTTGTTTTCTACACTCATCCTGTGAATACGACCCTATGTGCAGAATTTTATAACAACCTATTAAGACAAGATGAGCTTAGCTATATCACCACTGTACAAGGAATGCCCTTGACTATCACGCCCTTGTTGTTTAACAGATTCCTTAGACTGCGATTTCCCAGTCCACTTTCTGCTGTTACCCTCCTAGAGATCCTCCCTTTGCTCCTCCCTACTCCCATATTGATCTGGATACCCTTTATTCATATTTCTATAGAAATGTCCGAGACCCTTTGGTTAGTCGGTTTCAATCAGTAGATCTCCAGGTCCAAAACTACGCTCTTTATAGAGTTCTAGTCTATTGCATCCTACCCTTGACCACTAGGGACGTCGCGACCATGCGACCATTCCATACCTTCCTGCTGTATGCTTTGATCCATCACTTAGACATAGATATTGAACTTCACATATTCCACACCATTCTACATACATCTAGTGTTACTACTCAGGGTCGGGTACGCACCCCTTATTGCCACATCATCACCTCTCTTCTTCATCATCACGGTCGCGATATTACCAACGGAGAGATGACCTCGATGACTGAATTTGACGAGATTGGGTATAGAAACTTTTCCCTAGCGGGCATAGATGTCTCGAGTACCGGGGTTTTATCATGGAGACGTCAGAGAGCCGGAGTCCAGATCGATTCCGATGAGGAGGTAGAGGTCGATGTCGCAGATCTCGCTTCCGAGATTCAAGAGCAGATGGACGAGCCCCCACCGCCAACGCTCGACGAGAGAGTGACACTACTTCAGACAGAGATTCATAGCCTCCGAGAAGAAGAGGAAGCCCACTACATCGAGATAGTCGACGCGATTCGGGTAGAGCACGATGTAAACCGAGCCTACCATAACGAGCACATGGAAGCTATTCTAGCCGACCGCCAGACGAGAGATGCACACCACACTGAGTACATGGATGCTCTCCGAGCCGAACATGAGGCAAATCAAGCTCGACATGACGAGATGATGTCTTGGTTCCAAAATTGGCAGCCCGGTCCATTCTTCCCTCCGGGCCCCTCCTCTTAGACTCCAGATGACTTCAGCTGCTTTATTGTAATATTGACTGATGTTTGACTTGTGTTTGACTGTGCTGGTCATCACTTTAACCAGTTGACTTCTATGCACTTATCATATCTAGTTGCTAGTTGTTTACTTGATGAATTATCTACTTTTTATCAGTTACTAAGTTAGGGTTATGCTTGGTAGAATAGGACTGCTCTAATTACATTTTGTTAAACTGTTTTATATTTTGCAAAATCAGTTCTTACTTAACTTGAAAAACCATTTTATTTAAAATGATTTTTTCGACTTAGTTTTTAAAAATAAAATTACCCCCTTCAAAACTAGGGTTTTTTCACAAAATGAACTTAGCCTAGGTCTTAACCCTAGAATTGCATGCACCTATAGATCTAGAAGCCAGCATCTCACAAGCACCTTAGGGTACTTTTGATTGATAACCTAGAATGGGTTGAGATGCTTAGGTCTTTGCCTTGATTCAAGATGCTTTTAGTCAGTGCATCTGCAGTAATTGGGGCACTAAATACCAATTAAACAGTAATCAGGTTAAGTGTCAAGCTTAGAACATTTAACTTGAATATATCACTTAACTTGACTAACCATAGCGAAAGCAACTGTTTATAACAGTTAGTAAGTAGCTAATTGGGTTAGACAGGACCCAAAAGCGAAAATTCAAATTAAGTTGGTCCAGTTTAAAGTTAGAATTGGTTCAGTACAACATCTTACTTTGATTACTCATGTTTTTTGCTATATTTTTCGATATATGGCAAAGGGAGAGAGATTGGAAAAGAGAGAAAAGAAGGTTTCAAAATTTAATTTTTTTCTTCAAAATTAAATTTCCAAAAACTGTTATTTTTTTTCAAAAAGTAAAGTTCGTTAAGTACTTAAGTTCCTTTTGAAAGTTAATTTTCTAAGTACTTATTCTGAAAATGTTTTGGAAACTTTTTAAGTTATAAATTCAAAATTGTACTTGAAAAATATTTCTAAGTATTTAAACTGCTTGAAAAATATTTCTAAGTGTTAAAACTTCAGAATAAGGTTAGAAAATTTTCTAAAGTGCAAAAACTAAGTATTTTGGAAATTATTTTCGAAATTACTTGCTTTCAAAAATTATTCTAAGTACTTACTCTAAATGGTTGGTGAAAATTTTTCTAAGTGCAAAGTTTAAAATTCTTCTGAAAATTTTCCAAGTACCCAACTCAAAATAATTTTTAGAAAATATTTTCTAACTTACAAATCTTTTCTTGAAAATTTTCTAAGTATTGAAAACCTGAAAAACGTTTCACTTTTAGATTTAGAAACTTTTTCAAAAACCCCACAAACTTTTGAAAAACTCAGGGGGAGATTTCTTTCGGGGGGAGGAAATTAAATTTAGGTACTTTACCTACTTATCTGTATGTTTAACTTAACTTTTGGAACTGGGTTGCCATAAATCAAAAAGAGGGAGATTGTTGGTGCAGGCAACACCTAAGTCAAACTTGGGTTTTGATAATGATAAAGGGTTCAAGAGTTAAGATGTTATTGTTGTCTAATGTGTTTACTAAGTGTGCAGCAAGAAGTCCTAGGTACACTAGGCAAGAAGTCCTGGCAAAGGGCTAGGCAAAGAAGACCTGGTCAAGGGGCTGGGCACCGAAGACCTGCTCGGAAGGTGGGCACGAAGTCCTGGTCGAGGACTGGGCACGAAGTCCTGGCAAGGGGTTGAGCACCGAAGACCTACTCGGAAGGTGGGCACGAAGTCCTGGTCGAGGACTGGGCACGAAGACCTGGTCAGGTGGATCGGGCAAAAGTCCAACTGGAGGAGCCAGTTGGCAAAAGGTAAACTCTCCTGAGAGGAGTAGGTGAGGACGCGTTCCCCGTCGAAGGAACAGTAGGCGTCGGTTCGACCTAGGGTTCCATTTGGGAGACCTGAAGTTACAACCAAGACAGCTACGACTGTAAATATTGACTAATATTCTTGCTTTGGTTGTTTTGGAACTAACCTTGGCTGCAGGGATCGAAGGAGTGTGTTTCTGCAGCTCAGAACGCCCTAAAGGAGAGGGGCAGGCAGCTCGGCTAGGCGCCCGGGAGGTCCCGGGCGCCCAAGGTCAAAGCCAAACAAGCAAAGAAGCAAGAACGCTTCGAAATCACACTGGGCTAGGCGCCCGGGAGGTCCCGGGCGCCCAAGGTCAAAGCCAAAGAGTAATCGAAGCAAAATCAGTCGCGAAGCCAGCGGACCAAGTCAAACTAGGGCCCAGGAGCTCCCGGGCACCCCAGTCAGCTCCAGAGGCTGATTCGAATGGGATAAGCGCTGACCGAGCTGCGGATGAAGTTTCTCCGATCTGAAGGCACGTGTCAGGCGCCCCCAGCGAATCAGGCGCCCCCAGGAGCACTATAAAAGGGGCTCGACCCCGAGGCTTCAAAAACACAACTTTCTAATGCCTCTAAGCTTTTCGTTCAAGCGCTCTGCTCCGGCAAACTCTAATCTCGGCATTCCAGCGCCGACGATGACCCTCTGCTCCGAAGTATGATCCACATCAGGGCGTCGGTAACGAAAAGTGTAATTTCTTTATTTACTACAATATTCTTGTATTAAAATCTGTAAACCTTTGCGCGATTATAGAATTGCCCGCAGTAAACGATCAAGGACTGTGGGCCTTGGAGTAGGAGCCGACTGCGACTCCGAACTAAGTAAAAGACTTGTGTTCTTTGTGTGATTGTTGTGTTTTCCGCTGCGTTTTCTCTTTCCTTAATCCGAAAAAGATTTTAACGATATTCACCCCCCCCTCTATCGTTTTTCTCGATCCAATAGAGGCTTCCCGGTCGGATACATCTCAGGGAGCGTGGATCGCCATGCGTCGCCTGAGAGCCATGTCGAGACTTCCCGGTCAGAGATATCTCAGGGAGTGTGGATCGTCACGCGTCACCTGAGAGCCGCGCTGAGGCTTCCCGGTCGGAGACATCTCAGGGAGCGTGGATCGCCACGCGTCGCCTGAGAGCCGCGCCGAGGCTTCCTGGTCGGAGACATCTCAGGGAGCGTGGATCGTCACGCGTCGCCTGAGAGCCGCGCCGAGGCTTCCCGGTAGGAGACATCTCAGGGAGCATGGATCGCCACGCGTCACCTGAGAGCCGCGCCGAGGCTTCCCAGTCGGAAACATCTCAGGGAGCGTGGATCGCCACGCGTCACCTGAGACCCACGCCGAGGCTTCCCGGTCGGAGACATCTCCGCCGAGGGATAGTGGGAACGGACCTCGATTTATAAATAGCCCATAGCGAGTTGCTAGCTGCCTTTGAGAAGATTTGGCCTTTCACTGGTCGCGCAGAGGTTGCAAAATACATCTTTTTCACTACACTGGCGTGGGTTGGGCCGCGTAAGCTGGGCTGCGATGCGCGCGCGGGAGGAAAGGGGTACTTGTATCCTTCGGGAATGATGGTCATCCAAGCCCGATTAGGCTCTTCCATCTCTGCTTCCGATCAGGCTGCTAGTGTCCCTCCTTCTAGCGCCAAATTTGATCCTGTCGCGAAGCGAGGTGGCGATCCCAAGGGTCGGACGGTCTCCCGGGTGGCATGAGCGAGTGAGGTGGTAGCGAGTTGGCCGCGCTCCAGCGTGGCTCTGCAAAACAGTGACCGTCAGTAAACCTGTCGGGGGTTTCCCCGGTCAGGCACTCCGATGGTCAAGTCAGTATTCGCAGGCAGAATAGTGGAGCTGAATTGAAATGAGGCAGGAGACGAGGGAGCTCGCGCGCGCATACCTACGGCAGGGGGAGTGCGAAGTTTATATAGCCGAGGGAGCTAACAACCCTTGTCCGTATTGACGAGACAAGAGTGTGATAGCTGTCAGCTCGTAAGGAGCACTTAGGAGTGGCACGGCATGACGCAGGATGCTCGAGTAGTATGAGAGTACTGGATTGGCGGACTGGCCGCGAGAAGTGTCAGAGATGAGTAAGGTGTGCGGAACCCTGTTAGCAGGGTCGTATCCTGGATATGATGATACAGGGGGTGTAGGGCGAGATAGCCCGTACCCCGAGGGTCGACTGGCGGGTCCGAGTGCCTGGGACCGAGTCGAGTAATATCCAGCGAGCGTGGGCAGCTACGCGTCCGACTGGTAGAATGGAGGCGCCGGGTACGCCCTGAGTCGGGGGTTTGCCGAGTGATGTCTGTCTGATTCTGTTAGGTATCCCGTTTTCATGATGATATTGGAGCGTGGATCGCCACGCGTCCGACTGTGGCGCATGACCTAGGTCTGGGTCAGGGAATGGCCAGGGAGCGTGGGCAACCACACGTTCGACTGGTAGAATGGATGGTGGTCGGCCCGACCGACTCCATTGGTGGCCAGCTAGGCACTGCCCCCGGGGGCTCCTGGGCTCGGGAACCCACCCGAGGATACCTTTGCTGACCTAAACCTTCTTGGCGCCAGGCTGGCTGGCGGGCCCGGCAGATGAACCTACCCGTAGGCAAGGCTGGGATCATTAGAGACTCAAATATATGATCTCTAGAATTTCCTTTCATATCTAATGTCGGGATTCAAATTTTGATACTGGATGGGTTGGCGGGATATTGAGGACGAACGAATAATCTTTTGCAATCATATTCGAATTTTGGCAATGAAAAATAATTATTAGAGGAAGCAATAAATAAAAGGTGCTATTAAAAGAGATTGATTATCCTATCATCTCTATTTGCAACAAATTGATCAATAATTATTATATTAAATCTTAACTTTTGCCAAACCTATACATTTAGCATTCATGTTTTATATATATATATATATATTTTAAAAATACTATGCTCAATAATTATTATATTAAATCTTAATTTTGCCAAACCTATACATTTAGCATTCATGTTTTTATATATATATTTTAAAAAATACTATGCTAAAAAAAATTAAAAAAAAATCTTAAGAAATAATATGACATCTTAATGGATTCATCGTGCCCCCAAATATAATTTAATTTCGGACGGTAATCGAACATGTACATGTTAATTACCATATCATTCTTTAAATTTTATTTCGAAGACAGTCATTAATAAATTAAATGATTTTTTCTTATTAATATTATAATCTGTATTAACTCAATCTATATGAACAATGCAGCCACGGATCGGTTTTTTCCTATCGGGTTTCGGGTATTTAAACCCGATAATTGCGTTGCCAATTTCGTTATTTCCACTTTCGGTTGGGGCCAATTTAGTAATTAGGGTGTCATTAGGCCTTCATATGCGCTTCTCCGCCCTATTTCTTCTCTTCGAATCCAAGTTGCGGCGTCGGCGGCCTCCACTTCACTCAATCCCAGTCTAAATCGGCAAAGGCAACAATTCTTCATCCTTTCATTGTTAGAGCCACCGATTTTTCGATCTTTGTATATATTCGTTTAAGATTTTCTGAGTTATTGAGGGTTTTGATTTTGATCGTCTCTCTCAAAATTGTAGAGTCTAACTTTCTGGGAAAATGGGGATTTGGATTCTTTCTTATGTGGTTATTACGTAAAAAATTTATTTTTTGGGGAGATCTATGTTGATTTTTGTCTTAGTATGTTATCCGTCACGCCACGTCCTTGGTCATTGGCTCTACGTTTGTTATAATTTGAATATTGTTTGGGCTTTGTTGATGTCCATTTCAGGGGTTTGAAAATTTCTTATAATTTCTAAACTCTTTGCTTTCCTTTTTCTGTGGTTTCCATGCTTGGACAAGTGTCACCTGTGATTAACTCGCTCACGTGCACAATAGAGATGTGATTTTATCATCTTCCACTGCTTGATTTTAACTAATGGTCTTAGGCAGTAATTGTTTTTGCGAGGATTATTAATCTACGTAGGGATAATGATTAAATATTGTGCCTTTCTAGTTCGGTGATCGGGGTATTTGTTGAGCAAACAAAGCATATTGCTCTGATTATGTATGTTCGTCTTTTGATCATCTGTGGCGTTGTAAATGGATTTACTTGTTTGTGGCCAAAATATTGGTTGCTAAGGTTTGTAAAACATAATCTTCAGTCTGAGAGGTCCAAGTCTTCTCTATTTCCCTGATGCTATTGTTTTCTTACCTAAGACCTTTAATATTTGCAGTGAAGAGTTTAATATACTTGGTCTATGTTAAAGATATCCAATAGGAATTATTGTTTTTCTTTGTGTTTTTGAAGTTTGATCAAACAGGAGTATGTGGTCGGGGTTTGTTTCAACGTTCTTGTCACTAAGCTTTTGTTCTTAATTTTGTTTTTTTACCAATAATCATATCAACCAGATGTAACAATTTAAAGCTTTTGCTCACAGAGAATATCCATACTTGACAAAGCACTATGCAAATATGAAGTAAGAAAATGTTTACTTTCTGTGCAGATGGATGTAGAGAAGCTTAAGAGGATAGCCGGTGCCGTCCGCACTGGTGGAAAAGGAAGTGTACGGAGGTAAATCTTTATTTTATTGCCTATTGGGAACAAATGTCACTATCTATTTGCCTACCATTGGTGCATATGATCATAATCAAATACTAGGTTTTTTGCCTATCTGCAGTTTGTGTTAACAGCTTATGGAGGCTGTTTGAACACATTTTTTTATCCTTATTTTTCCTTACATCTTTATCAGAAAGAAGAAGGCAGTTCACAAGGCGACAACAACAGATGATAAGAGGCTTCAAAGCACTTTGAAAAGAATAGGCGTAAATTCTATCCCTGCTATAGAAGAAGTCAACATTTTTAAGGATGATCATGTTATTCAATTTATTAATCCTAAAGGTAATTACATCACAAGAATAAAAAAAACAACAGTAATTAGTTACTGATTTACATGCTGATTTCCCTTCTTCTACTCAGTACAAGCTTCAATTGCTGCGAATACATGGGTTGTCAGTGGATCTCCTCAGTCAAAGAGTAAGTAATCTGATTAATAACAAGGCATAGGAGCGATGAATTTTAGTAGAAAGCCTGATCTATATTAATTATAGTTTGTGTTTCTTCTCTCAAATTCATCAGTCTTCTGAAGACCACTCACTCAAAGTTTTCTTTGAACAGAACTTCAAGATCTGCTACCTGGAATCATTAAC
Source organism: Boesenbergia rotunda (assembly GCA_024364735.1). Taxonomy (NCBI): domain Eukaryota; kingdom Viridiplantae; phylum Streptophyta; class Magnoliopsida; order Zingiberales; family Zingiberaceae; genus Boesenbergia; species Boesenbergia rotunda. The sequence goes on along the minus strand of JAGFNQ010001428.1, from coordinate 511,847 downwards.
CAGCTTGGTACTTTTATCTCTACTCTCTCTACCCCTTTTCGGTTGTTCAACATGTTCTAATTTGGCAATTGTTTGCTACTGCCATTTATCTAGTCTGCAAAATTTGTTTAACTGATTTATAGCGGTGTGTATCCCATGACCATTTTGAATTGGTTTGGAACTGGTTGTGATTTTATTCTATACTCCTAGCTTCAGGTTGTCGATTCTCCCTCTTTTTGTTGCGAATTGTTAAATGTTTATGGTATCATATTTTGCTTCTCTATTTGCTGATAAATTCTTTGTTTGCTTTTGCTTATATGGGAATGGTGACAGTTACTGTAAATGATGCAACTTGTTTACATAGGAGTGGTGAAAAACTGACCAGAGTGGTATGTACAACCAAAAAAGGACCTAGTTTCCTCACTGATTCAGTTGTTTTATCAGATCAGAAGTGTCTGATTCAATGAAAAGGGAAATGGTTTTGTCAGGGATTTCAACTTGTCAAAAATACCATTCTAACTAATGAAACTTGGGATGGATAAATGGGCTTTTTGCGTTTTAACCTAATCTACCAATTATTATGCAAAAAACCTAGATTTCCCTCAAACCTAGCTGACAACTAAAATGACACCATGCGGCCATACACACTCTCGTCTGCATGTGTCCGACAGTCTGCAGGCTGGCACCAGTGAAAATGTTGGCCGGACACCAATGATAATGTTGGCTAGCCCCTCCTTCCATGTGCTCAATCGCCAATTCTTGATTCCAGCCTACCTAAGCTAGCTCCCTAACTGACAATGCTCTATGGAGAGACACCAAGCGTTTCACGCCTACAGCCCAGACACTTTTTTTTGTTTCATCTGCTTGTCTTCCAGTGTTCCATTCCTACATCATCAAGTCTAGCCATTCAACACTAACGCAAGTTATTGGTCAACAATTAGGCAATGACCTTAGTGTCCTTTAAAACTTGTACTAGGTCAGGTGTTAGATTAAATTTTTATCAATAATTATTTCTTTGGCCCTGGTGACTAGTTTTTTTTATATTGGTTTCTGATAATTATGGGTCTTCATAACTAAAAATTTTAGCACGATTGGAAGAAATATGGACTTGAACTAACCAATGTAGGTTGGTTTGACCAAAGAGTTTGTCCAGGTTGATTCCTTCTGGATTTGCAATTCCACTAATTGATCTATCTGTTTGTTCAATTCCATTTTTAGTTTAGTTTTTATCCGATGCTCCTAGGGTTGTATCTTGTCCTTTGAAGTGTGCACTAATATTTTGTTTCCGATATCCAGGCCCTGACAACCTAGAGCACCTGAAGAGGCTTGCGGAGCACTTGCAAAAGCAGGCCCCTGCTGCCAATCCTAAGCAGGATGAAGACGACGATGACGACGTCCCTGAGCTAGTGCCTGGGGAGACATTCGAAGCCGCTGCAGCCGAAAGTCAACCTTCGTAGAGAAGTGATACTTCGAGACACTATTTCAGACATTTCATGCTCTTGTATCTCCATCCTGGATGATTCCTAATGGGAACCGAACTTAACCACTATGTTAAATCGACCACTGGAAAGCAAATCATTTTGTTCTTTTGAATGTTTTGATGTAACGACTAGTACTATATTTTGTGTTTTGAGTCTCAACTTAATATGAAATTGTTGAATTGCCCAAGTGGCATTTTACCTTTCTTCTTTTTTCATCTTTTTCTTAAAATATCATTTTCTCGATGGTTAAACGCAACTACTCAAGGTCATTTTCGTATGTTTCTTTGGTAATTAGTTATGATGTTTGCTTTGTATATCAAGGGAAGCTTTAGCGTAAGACTGTTGTTGTATGATCTTAAGCTTTAGTGCAATGGTAATTATTATTATTTTTGTTCATGGGGGTATAGTTGAGTTGGTATCTAACTACTTATATTAATGGGCAAGGATTCATGACTATGACAAATAATCTTCCTACTTAGAGGGTTGCTTAGTAATTAATTAATTTTCTTTTATCTCATCGTTGGAAGAGGCTAGTGGTGAGGAGTGCTTGACATGAGTCTTATCACGTTTTAAATCAATATGATACAATTTTTTTTCTTAAGATTTTCCTTTGACTTGGCGGGAACTTTATCCAAGATTATTTATAATAGAGTAATATGATTTAATTTATCTTATAATAGATTCACAATAATTCAATTTATCTATAATTGACAAGGGGCTTCATCCACTTGGACTGTCCTTTATGTTTTGGTAAACAAATTTAAATCCTTATACATCTGGTTCCTTTACCAACAAAGTTTTTCATGAACGGTTTATAAATAAACTTTTATTTATTAAATTATGTATAGTTTTTAGTTAAATGCATAAAAGTATAATAATTTGTAATATTTTAAATTATTTATATACGTTGAAAATGAAAAAAATAAATTCAATATATTAGATAAGTATTTAATTAATTAGTTGCACTTGATAACAAAACTCTAGTAACAAACAAGCGTACTGTAGTAATCACCTTATTGGGACAAACTCTCGTTGACGGCATTATATGAAGCTACTTTTATTGATCAGACTGCAGATCTCAAGTCCATTCTAATCTCGTTAAATCTGATAACAATTGTATAAATATTCACAAAAATAAACTGATTCTATGAGCCAACATTTTGTATTTCATGTTCAACAACAGCAAATCACAATAAAAGATATTTTATTTTGAATCGGTATGCGATAAGATATCGGCCAATCGACTGAAACAAACATGAAAAACAAGTCGAAACAAAAAAATTCTCCATAAGCCAATGCCATTGGGTAATACAATGGGGATCAAAATAAAACACTTTAAATTTAGCCAAGCAATTTCCAGTCGACTGAAACTAACCTGAAAAACAAGTCGAAACAAAAATTCTCCATAAGCCAATGTCATTGGGTAATACAATGGGGGTCAAAATAAAACAGTTTAAATTTGGTCAAGCAACCATCAAGTAGATCAACACACTGCAATTTCCACTGACATTCATTAATACAAGCAGTAATGCAGGCAAGGTGAGCATTAAATATGAAGAACAAAAACAATAACTCCTCTCTCTTAGTTCCTCTGCGGTCACGTGCGGCGCGGATCCTCTGGTCCAGGGATCCCTGGTCCCTCAGCCACCCTATAAAAAAGATATCACGTGCGCAGCACGTGACACAAATCAACCTCGCGACCTCTCTCTCACGCGAATCTCTCTCTCTCTCTCGCGAAAACCTCACGCCTCCATCGCCCGCTTGCGCCGCCGACGCCCGACGCCTCCATCGCCCGCTTGCGCCGCCGTCGCCGCCATCGGCGCCATCACCCGACCCCTGCACCGTCGACGCCCGACGCTCTCTCTCTAACGAAAACCTCACGCCGTCGTCGCCCGCTTGCGCCGCCGTCGCCGACGCCCGACGCCTCCATCGCCCGCTTGCGCCGCCGTCCCCGCCATCACCCGCCCCTTCACCGTAGGCGCCCTCTCTCTCTCTCTCACGAAAACCTCACGCCCTCAGCCCGTCTCGGACGAGAACGGCAGCACCACTTCTTCAACCGCCGCCAACGGGAACGCCACCAAGCCGTATGGTTATTTGTTTTCGCCTCTGTTTTCTTCCGAGTTAGCTCTTTTGGAGATTTGCTGTTGTGATTCTTTACGTTAAAATTCATGTTTAAGACAGAAGAAGATTTACCTGTTTAAGCATCGTATGGTTGTTTATTCTAGTTGTACGAAATATTTTGTTTGATACGATCATAGTATGTTGTCACTATAACTCTGTAGTGTGTATTAATTTAAAATGCCCACGTAGTTGGTAGCCACTAATTTAGGAATTTGACGGAGACTAATTGTGGTTACCTTTATTTTTTGTACTTGCTGTAATAGTTTATGATAAACATTACTCAGAAGTGTTGCCTTTGCCTTTAGTTTTGCATCAAGTGTTGCAATTCAGTATCTTCTTTTAGTTATCTCTTTTTTTTCTTGCACCTTGCTATCGTTCCCTATTTCATCATCAATTGTTTGCCACGAGAACCTATTCCAAATAACAATAAAGGTGTTTGCTATCATAAATACAGTTGGAGGCCTGCGCTCTTCCATTCTTTGATGAATTAAGAGACTCTAGCACATGTTTGCTTGATGGCAAACCTCTTCCTCCTTTGTTCAACTTCTCATCTAAGGGTAAGGTCCTGTTCTCCTTCCTGTCTTGTTATCGTTGACTGTTCTTTACCTGAGATTTAATTTGAATATGTTTGCAGAGCTTGAAAGTGCTTCTCCTGAACTAGTGGAACGTCTCCTACCTTGACGTTGAACTTCATTTAGGGACAAGAAGTTAGGCCGAGTTTGGTTAGATAACTTCTTTTTCCAGTTATCCTGACGTGGTTAATGGTTGGACTTCAAGGTGATTAACAAGACGAAAATTTTTGGTGAATTGACAATGATTTTAGTTGAAGCCATCAGAGGTGCCAAAATATTGTGCGCGTAAAGTGCAAGATTTCGCGGAGACTTGAAGCAGTAGGGCAAGCGGAAAATTCCTTAACCAGCAGTCAATCTTGTGACACATCTGACGACACCGTGGAACATCTTACTACATAATGATGCTTAGGTGCAATATCAATTTATTAGTTTAGTCTGAGTGAAATAGTTTACTGATAAATTGAAGTTGCTAATACACAGTTTTCTATTTGCAGCTAAACTTTTATATGTTTGTTTCTGGGATAAGCTATTGTTAAGAAATTGTAGCATGAATATTTATCTCTGTGTTTGATGACTGAAGTAATTCAGTTAAAGTGTTCTTAGCATCCCCTGCATTGAGAAGAGCAAACATGGATTCAAGCTGAACAAAGCTGAAATAATTTTTTCAGAACCCAACAATTAAAAATATCCAAAAATATACACATGTACAAGATGATTGTAATTATATGAACATCTTAACTTCCAAGCAGATGTGTATATTCACATCAACCAAATAACCACTTGAGAATATATGAATTAGAGTAAGCACGCAGCAAGCACGCACGCACGCAGCAAGGTTTTGAGTCGGTGAGAGCCAAGGTCGAGGTGTGGTCGGGGGAGGCAGCACGTCCGTACGATCGGAGGCGTCGGGGGCGACACGCAGCAAGCAGCAAGGTTTTGAGTCGGCGAGAGGCGAGGTCATCGGGGACAATGGAGCCGCCGCGCGCGAGGTGTGGTCGGGGGAGGCAGCATGTTCACGCGATGGGAGCCGTCGGGCGTCGACAGTGCAGGGGTCGGGTGATGGCGCCGATGGCGGCGCAAGCGGGCGACGGCGGCGCAAGCGGGCGACGGCGACGTGAGGTTTTCGAGAGAGAGAGAGCGTCGAGCGTCGACGGTGCAGGGGTCAGGTGATGACGCCGATGGCGGCGACGGCGGCGCAAGCGGGCGATGGAGGCGTCGGGCGTCGGCAACGACGGCGCAAGCGGGCGACGACGACGTGAGGTTTTCGCGAGAGAGAGAGCGTCGAGCGTCGACGGTACAAGGGTCGGGTGATGGCGCCGATGGCGGCGACGACGGCGCAAGCGGGCGATGGAGGCGTCGGGCGTCGGCGACGATGGCGCAAGCGGGCGACGACGGCGTGAGGTTTTCGCGAGAGAGAGCGTCGGGCGTCGACGGTGCAGGGGTCAGGTGATGGCGCCGATGGCGGCGACGACGGCGCAAGCGAGCGATGGAGGCGTTGGGCGTCGGCGACGTAAGCGAGCAATGGAGGCGTGAGGTTTTCGCGCGAGAGAGAGATTCGCGCGCGAGAGAGAGGTCGCGAGGTTGATTTGTGTCACGTGCTGCGCACGTGATATCCTTTTTATAGGGTGGCTGTGGTCCAAGGAGGGACCAGAGATCCCTGGACCAGAGGATCCGTGCCGGGTCACATGCTTTCCCATTGAGTTTTAATGGAATAGTGATACAATGGGAAGAAGATTGAATCCAAAATCACACAAGTCGAGCAGCGCAGCTTTAGTATCTACGCCTTGGGGGACTCCTAGATCGGTGAGCTCCGGGGGATCTGTAGTGAGAAGCACACAATAAAATAGATGAAAAGGCAAGATCAAGTTTCAAAGAGATCAGTTACAAGATAGATGGAACAAGTAAACAACATTACAGAAATGAACATTTTATTTATAGGGCAAGTTTTGGAAAATCAATAAAAGTTAGATGCCTGAAAATGAGGTAGCAAAAATAAAAATAAAATCATATCTTCATAGGAAATACCTTCTCCTCATGTTTCTACGCTTGACTGGACCTTTGCTGAAGGCCCAATCAACAAAAATTGTCTGTGTAAGGAGCTCAGTTCTATTAAGGGAGTGTTTGGGAGAGCTTTTACTTCTTGAAAAGTGATTCTTGTAGTGATTATCTTGAAGTTAGTAAGAAGCTAAAGCATGCAGTGTTTGGAAATAAAAGTCAAAAGCTGATACAAGGTAAAGTTTGAGTGTTTGGTGAATAATCACTTTTAAGCTTAATTTTTAATTAAATGACAATAATATCCTTAAACTATCAAAATTAATTTTTTTCAATTATCTAAATATAATTTTGATACATGATCTATAATATTTTATATATTTAATATTATATTTTAAATATTATATCAAAATTATTTTTTTAATAATATATATATTTAAAAAAATATAAAGTTAATAAAAATATAAAAAATAATAAAATAATAAAATTTATATAAATTTATACAAATATGTATAAATTTTTTTGAAAATATAAATTATATAAAAATATAAGATTTTATTTAAAAATGTGATGGTAATTATGTAAAATAATAAATTTATTAAGGGTATAAATGTCAACTTTTAATTCTACACCATAAGCAAAAAAGCAGAAGCAGAAAAAAGCATCAAATTGTTGCTTCTAGCTTTTGAGTAAAAGTTGCAGAAGTTAAAGCAGAATTTGGCATTCCCAAACACTCAAAAGCACTTTTGCATGGCTAGAAGCTAAAAAGCAGTAAGCAGAAGCTCTCCCAAACACTCCCTAAGTGTTGCAATTGCAGCTTGTGCTTACTCAAAGTTCTCGTATTCAATTAGAGCATAACCCTAAACAAGCAAGAAGTCCACATTGTAATGCAAAAGGACAAAAAAGACGGATAATAAATAAGACAGGAACTTAGTCTAACCATGCTGGAGTGTTGTTGGGTGTTGCACAAAAGTTTTAATAGATCTAATATCAAGAACCCAATTAATTTTGTTTGCTGCCACAAAAGTTTTTTTTTCAAGAAGTATATAAAAACAACTACTTTGTAAGATAAATATATGTCTAGCAAATAATAGGACTCTCCATTATTTGGTTCAGCTTGAAAACACAAAACCAACCAAGTTTAATTTTTGTTCCGGATAGGTTTTTTATTAATTCCATTTGGTTTGATTTTGGGTGATGAAGTTGGTTCAGTTTCTTGCCCATTTTAACCATAAAAACAAAATATTATTTGGAAGCTTTTCGTATTTAAATTTATGAAAGAAAATATATATAGCATATTTTAAAATTCTAATTATAAAGTAAATGATTATTTTTACTCATTTAATTTCATCATTTCCATATATGATGAATAGCTTCAATTATATATCAATTGCTCTTCATTACCAATGTTTTTAATAATAATATATTTAAAGATTTAATTGCAAACATGATTTCACTATCCATTCCCATTTCCTATCATCTAACGACATCCATCTTGTCACGTCCTAGAGTTTCGCAAGTTTTCCTCAGCCGCCCACAAGAGCTTCTCTCGAGGCATCCCCAACACCTTTATATCAAAGGGCTACTGCGAACCCAGCTACAGATGCTTGCCACCAGAGCACTTCCCAGAATCCCATCCCCAACGTCTTCTTATTATAGCCTCTATGTTCGCTTTCTCCTATGGACAACAATCCCATTTGCTTCAGATGAAAGAAGCAAGCTCTCTTCTCTTCTTCCCAAAATTTCCTACTAAACCAAAATTTCCTGCTGTCCATACCTGAGATCTGCTTTTACAGGAAGAACGACTTCTTTTTCTCTGATACAACTTCCCTTTCCAGTGGTAATTATCAAGTATAACTAACCAAAAATCAATGATTTAACATTTTTTTGGTTCAATTTCTATATTTACTCTTATCTATTCGCATCTAACTTTGTTGGTTGGATTATTTTTAGATGTAACTTGCCTCTTTATTGAGATGTATTTCCATAGTTAACTATATTGATGTTTCAATGCCTAGTCATCCATGATTATGCTTGTTGTTATGGACTAACTTCTATTGTTGTTTGTTTAGTGTATGCATTCAAATATTTTTCTTGTGCAATCAACAAAAAAATGCATTGTGATAGATAGAGATGGCCAAAGGAATGTGCAATCGACTTGACCGTAACAAGAATGCGGGAAACATCCATGATAATAGTTCTTTAACAATGAATTGCTCTTATGATGACTAAAGCTTAGATTTATAGGAAGAAAATATTGAGAATATAATGGATGATTGCATCAGTGGTATGTGATTACATCAAAGAATTTAAAAGGTACTAATCCTCTTGTGACTTTGCTGTAATTTTTTTTTTAAATTTATCTATGGAAATCACACATTCTATTTGAGATTGAAACTAGCACAAGGGAACCATATTAAACTAGAAAGATTTCAAAAATATATATTTGAATATAAAAAAAATAAGAAGAAAGTATAACCAGTAAATGCAACATAAGCTATGTCATACAGGTTTCACTCCAAACTAATCATCATAGAGATGTCAGAGAATTCTCTGACAAGATACCAGCTAATAGAACTGATTGGTTTGAATGCCTTCATATGTTAGCCTTTCAAATTGTTCTCTAAAATATCTATAACATGGTAGAATGAGACAACTAAGCAATCCTAATCAAGACATATATTGCCTATCCCTTCAGCCCAAATACAAATATTAATAAATCAACAGATTTAAGATTAATATTATAATATAACAACAACTAAGCTTATATCCCACTAAGCCGGTCAACTATATGGTCATCCTCTTACGCCATTAGACTCGATCCCCAACTATATCCTCATCTATATAGAAATAAATTTTGTCCTTTGCTAACCAAGTCTTTAAGATGAATATTATAATATCAATAAAATTCCCCCGATTAGTAAAATATTATGTCTGCATGAATACTATAATTCACAATAATTTGTGCAACAAAATGGGCAATCATTCAGCAATATATTCTTTTCTATATGAAAGCATAGACATCTTTGCAAAAGAAAAACCTAAAATCTTTTCTGGGGACAAAAGGAATGCTTAAAGATGATGATTTTACCAAGTTTATAGATATGTTGTATTTACCTTCACGAAACCAGTGCGGCGGTCAAGATTTAAATGCAAATTTTTTACTTGGCCAAATTCACGAAAGGCATTATGAAGGTCATCTTCCTGTGCTTCTTCATGAACTCGAGATACTAACAGCATCCATCCCTCAATAGCTGTAACAGAAAATTGGCACTCTTTTTCAGCAGAGGTAAATGGCATGATCTAGCAAGATTTCTTCATCACAAAAAACGGAAAGAAAAAACAGGCAGGAAAATAACCTTCTAGAACTTGCAAAGTGTACAAGAATAGAAACCTAAACACGATGAAAGAAAAAAATATCCTACAATGAAGGTTTGTTTCATACTGCAATAATAGAGTTCTAAACACAATGAAGGTTTGTTTCGTAGTTCATGCTCCAAGTCATCAAATCTCATTATAAATTGTTATACAATAAGAACCAGAAGCAACTTACACCATATGTACCTCCACTATGTACCCATTGTTAATAAGTCACCAGCACATATTTGAATCTTGATCACAGTGTTGCCAAATATTAAATTTCCCATCATTAAAAAAATAAATAAATAAAACCTGTAGAATATGTTACACAGAAAACCAGCATTGAGTGTTTAACTTGATTTGAGATTTTACACGTAAAATACAGGTCAGGATAGATGAAGGATGAATATCTTATTTAGTTCAAATTTTTTTAAAAAAAATCATAGTTGTAAAGAAAGGAATTGTCATCGTTTTTCACAAATCATAAAGCCTTCACACTGCGATAAAGTTTGTCGACCAGGTAAATGTTCTTCCCATTTGCACCATAAATAAGAAGGCAAACATCCGAGTTGATATCTTCTGCATATAATGGACACCATAACTAAGCAATACACGTAGCATGATGAGAAAAAGGTATAAAAATTGTTGGTTTATATCACCAAATGCAATAGAATAAGCAGGGTAGGATTCACACGGATAGATAGGACTGCCGTTGTTAGAACAAGACTATACCAACTACAGGCATCCATGCTTTTGACTTATATCATGTTCTTAGGTTGACAGTCACAACAGCCCTAAATTCTGCTTGGAGAACTTGAATGAGGCATTGCAAAGGCACGACAACCAATTCAAATGATACAGTGTTCACATAAAAATGTATATAGAAAGCCAGATGCAGGACATCATATACCACATCAATAGGTAAAATCCCACTGGTCGATAACTTGGAGCTAAAAGGAACAGACTGAATCTCATAGAGGATCATAAACAACAGAATCCTACATAGTTGCGCATTTTCCTGTTTATCTCATTTCCATAAAAATTGGTTTTTCTTAAAGAGAAGAAGAAACCCACGAACATTGTCAGGATATGATAACATAAGACGAATAAGAAAATTGGAGTATCATCCTCACCAAGAACCCAACAAAATCGAAGACGCGATGATAAAAAAAAAAATTGAAGCAACGTGTTAGGATTAGGGTTTCGCCGGCTTACATCGCTGAGGCCCGGGACCTCCATCCGAGTCGAGGGAATCGAACTCCCTGGCATACAGGTGGCTGCCGCGACCAGGGCCTGCCTCCTCGCGGAAGCCCCGGCCTTTGGTCTTCCTGGGTACTAATCCATAGGAGCCACCGCCTGCGATGGTGGATCGAAGCTTAGCCGCAGGAGTAGGAGAAGGGTCGGCGTCGGCGGCGCCAAGCTCCTCGTCCATGAGATCGTCCTCATCGGGATCGAAATCCACCACTCAACGTCGCCTACGGCAGCCGCCATGGTCTCTCTCTCGTCAATCCTGTCAGTGTCGGAAAAATAACGAAGCTATAGATCATCCTCCTTCTCCATTGACAGAGTCACTTCTTATGGACAATCCAAATAAAGAGGGAAACTCGAGAAGAATTTTTTGTTTTTAATTTTGATAATTCAGATGTTCAAATTTTACCGTTCGCAATCACATATTTAGAATCCAGTAATCTATATTGAAACTCGAATTTTCACTTATTTATTTTTTAAATATTTTTATTATTATTAACTCTTGTCATCCAATTAATTTTAAAAATAAACTATTTGATTTCACAGATTGATCCTTAATTAGATTCAAGTGATAAAAAATGACTTGTTAGTTCAAGTAGTAAAATATAATTTATTCATCTCTAACACTTTCCTAATCTATTTAAAAAAAATATTAGGTCAGGTAGCAGATGAATCTAAGGTGATCGGTACGATTTTACGAAAGTTTTTCACTTTCATCAGAGTAAATCGGAAAATATTCGCGGTGGAAGATTTAGAAGTCCAACGTCTTAGGATTCGCGATCCATTTAGAGAAATTTTTTTTGTAAAATATATCATAGTTAGGAATCAAATCGTAAATATCTAAAATAATTATTAATCATCCTATCACTGTACTATAGTAGGGAGACTCTCCTAATCTATTTTAATATTAATAAAAAAAAGATAAATCAAGCAGATTAATAATATTATGGTTAACTCGTGTAGAGGATAGGGACTGAACCACCAATTAGATTCGAGAAGCCTAATTGTGACCCTTCAAATTCTCGAAAGAGAATAAGAGATAAATCTACTCTCTCTTCTTTATATCAAATAAATCCATATTTGATCTTGATCCGTTCTTGCTTCCGATATTTCAGAAATAATTAATAATCTAATTAATTCTTATTCAGAAATAATAAATTGATTAATTTTAGTATTCACTAAAATAATCAATTACAAATATTGTTCGTGTCTATGTGATATGCGTGCGACCCTCTAGGTTCTATACACGAAGGCAGTGTAAATCCATACACAGACTAAGATAACTGTCTAGCAACAGTTTTTAGCCATCCAACGTGATAGAATATTAGTTATAAACTAAAACTTTCATGAACCGATTACTGTATAATTCAATCTCTTCATCTTTACCCTACATCCCAATTAATACGGTGCACTATGCATCATCACCAAAATAATTGTTTTACTTAATTTCCAAGATATAATATACTCATCTTGAATAATAATCATTCCTCCCATGACCATGGATTTCGAGTCACTAATATCTCTATCAAGCGGCCAGGATGTTAATTCTCTAATCCAAGAGAGCGATGAATTCTCTATTAACTCAACATTATTTTCTCTACATTTTGTCATACACCCAACTATCGTATTAATCACAATCCGATTAAAGACTGCTTTTAACGGTGTCAAAGTATATAACTTCACGCATAGAATATATGAATGTCTCAAGTCAAAATATCAGTTACACTCGTTCATTAAGACGAACGACCAATGATGCTTAATATGTGGTGTTATCTTAAGCGGATCGTGTCCAGTGCAGCTCTATACTCAAGGCACCCCAAGTACAACTTGAATACCCATCCCTCGGTCTATCTTGACCTAGTCATACTTAGCGTTGTTCTAGATATCTATGCCCCATCTAGATATCTATCTAATCAAGGACGTTTTTCAGAATAATATAACCATTAATCTGTGAGATTTTATCAGTAATCATATACATACAAAAAAGTAAATGATTAACGACGAATACTTACCTTTATTAAAATAATTATCCATAAATACATAAAAGTGTCTTGGCACATAAGTGCACACACTAACACAATGCTCGGGCATCCTCAGCCCGCTCGAGACAGTCTGCTCAAGACAGTCTGCTCGGGACTTCAAACCGCGGTCGCACGTATTCGAACATAATAAACACCACCCGATCGAGACATACTCACATGGCCTGGGCGGCACACCACTCAAAACAAGCCTGCTTGGGACTACAAACCACGACCGCATGTATCCGAACATAATAAATACCGCTCAATCGGGATAGACTCACATAGCCCGGGCGGCTGAATGGTGGCCCTAAGCAATACGTAGGAGTATCCTTTTGGGTCAAAACTAAGCAGATACTACTGAGCTATGTCCCTTAGTACAATAAAACTTTTGTTTTCTACAAAGTGTCATCCACAAACAGATGGACAATCTGAGGTAGTAAATCGAACTTTATCTATTTTATTGAGAGCTATCATTCAAAAGAATTTAAAAGGTTGGAAAGATTGTTTACCGTTGATAGATCTATAAATTCTACTACTAAGTTTTCACCTTTTGGAGTGGTGTATAGTTTCAATCCCCTAACTCCTTTAGATTTGTTCCCTTTGTCTATTTCTGAGCATGTTATTTTAGATGGTACAAGGAAAGTTGAATTTGTGAGACAAATGCACGAGAAGTAAGAGTGCAAATTGAAAGGAGGACTGAATAATATGCTACGCAAGCTGACAAAGAATGAAAGAAAGTAATCTTTGAACTTGGTGATTAGGTTTGAGTTCATATGAGAAGGAAAATATTTCCTGCTAAACGTCGTACTAAGTTACATCCACAATGCGATGGACCATTTCAAGTCATTGCACGAATCAATGATAAAGCCTACAAGCTTGATAAGATGGATCATTTCAATTCATTGCACGAATCAATGATAATGCCTACAAGCTTGACTTATCGGGTGAATATAATGTGAATTTCACATGTAATGTTTCTGGTCTCTCTCCCTTTGATATAGGTGATCAAGATTCGAGGACGAATCCTTTGAGGAGAGGGGGAATGATGGAGTCAAAGAAAGTGAATAAGTTGCCCAACATGCTAATGATATGAATCATATTCGACCCACTCTAAAAGGTGTTGATGATCCATTATGCATCAATGGAAGCCCAATTACAAGGGCTAAAGCTAAAAAGATGAAGGAATTACTTAATGTGTTAATGGAAGATGTGAAGGTCAAAGCTACAATTGAAAAAGGTTTGACCAATAGCAAGTCATACGACTTAGTTAACCTAATTCAAGCCTTAGATAACCTTAATTAGTCACTTAAGTCTCATGTCTATGTAAGAGGGATATGTTAGATTTGTAGGTTCAATTTAAGCCTAATTTCTAGCTTTATTTAGGTTGTAGTAGTGCACAGAGCTCAATATGGGTATGTAGTCTACACATACCTCTACCAAATGAGCTTCCTTTTGGCCTTTTAGGAGTTTTAGATCATCCTATAGCTATAAATAAAGGGGGTGATGACCACAATATGTAACTTTTGGCATATTTCAATCTAAAACATGGCGAGCCTCTCACTTGTTGGTTCTTAATTGAACTATAACTTATCAAGACATCTCCTTGCGGCGTTCAAGACTTATCAATCTCCGCCCTAAGATTGTGGGTCTGTCCTCTTCTTCTTCTATACCAAAGCTCGTGCTTTCCTAAGCATTGGGTCGAGGTTTCTTTTTATCCTCTATCTTATCGATTTATATTTTATTTCTCTCTTTCTTCAATTTGTTGTGGGTTCTTGAGATATATCTTCTTGGGTTCACATCATCGGGCATGCATCAGGCTGACTCAAGTCAGCTTGCCCATGAGATCAATTGAATTTATCAGGTTTGACTATAAGTTGCTTGACTCGATCGAGTGAATTGATTAGGTCCCGAGCTCACCATGTGGCCCATGTTGTTTCCGCATACATTAGTCTGATATACCTTTCGATTAAAAGCTATGAAGAAGAATTTATTAAAAAAAAGATTTTAAAATTTTTAACTGAAATATCTGATAATTTTACTATTAAAGCTCTTTTTTAGGTAAGTTGTAGTTAAATAATTTTTAAAAACTCTCGTATTACTTCAAATGAATAAAATTTCATCATTCAATATCCACAATAAAAGGTTAGTTTTAAATTTTTATTCGTTAAAAAAACAGTTCCTTACGATATAACCAGATTTTTTATATACTATAAAATTTGTAAAATCAAGTTATAATAATAAAAAAATTCAAAAAATAATAAATAAATAAAAGTTAGACGAGAGTGTATATATATATAAAAGGACAAAAATTATTAAGCACCGCTATATAATAAAAGTTAGACGAGAGTATATATAAAAATAAGGACAAAGACTATTAAACGAGAGTATATAATAAAAGTTAGACGAGAGTATATATTAAAAAATTCAAAACTATTTTAGTATTGAATACAATGTTGGATACGATACCACGTTGAAAGTCAAGTTTGATTTCAAAATCGAAATCTACGTTTCACGTAGATAAATTTGAACTATTTATTTGTTCAAAACCAATTAAGGATGAATAAAAAATTAATTGTTCAAGATACGTGCGATCTGGAGCGTCAGATTCGAATCTGACTGTGAAGAGGGAGAAAGGATCTGAGGTGTCGGATTAAATGTTCTAATCTGGCGGCTGAGATCAAGATGGAATCTGAATAGTTATAACTCTTCAGATCAAGGGACGAGATTAAAAAACCTTTAAAGGGTTATACCCTTTCGTTATGAACGGTTCAGATCTGTCCGAACCAAAGGGTACTTATCTCTTCACTCAATATAAATAGATCCCTCCACTAGATCATTTCATTCATTCAAGTATTGCAATCTAAAACATTTGCACTCATCCATTTTCTGCATCGAGGGTCCAAAAAACCTACGAAAAGGTTTGCCGGTCTCGAAATTTGAAGTGCTACTATTCCGAGACGACGTCGTTGTATCTTGAAAACGAATTGCTGCTATCCGTGAGCATCAGTAGCGGAGCAATATCGTTTTACGGAGACAAGGTCGAACACTAGCATCGACGTAAATCAATCAGTTTGCTTCCTCCGAAAACAACCATCCCGAAGATCCGACGATCGTAAATCGACTAAGTCAAATACCGAGTAGATACAAGACTTCAAAAAATTCCAACATACAATTATTTCAATATTAGTCAAAATTTTCTCAAATTTCATCAAAAACTGCTTCATACTGTTTAAAAAACTCTAATGTTTGTAAAACTCAAAAGCATTTTAATCAATAATAAAATAGTTTTGACTAGATATAGGATCAATTTTATTCAATGTTGAAACAATTTTGACATATTAGAAATATTTTGATCAATACCGAAGTAATTATAATAGCATTGGAGCAATTTTGATTTAACTTGGATAAATTTTGGCTAATATTAAGTAATTTTAAGCTAATGCAAGAGAAATTTAGATTTAAATTGAAATAATTTCAATCAATATTGGAATCATATTAGAGAAATTTTAATCAACATTAAAATAATTTTGACTCAAATTTTGTTTATGTTAGAAAATTTTTAATTAATATTAGAATAGTTTTGATTGTGTAGGTGAAATTTTTATTAACATTAAAATTATTTTGACCATAATAATGTCGGTATGGTAAAACAGAGGATATTTTTTTTCTTGAAGAAGAATTAGGATGCAATATTTTTTTTTATAAAACAGAGATATTTTTTAATAAAATTTTAAATGACATTTCCACGGCAATGTAAATAAAAAAATAATTTTATTTTTTTCAATAATTTTAATTTTAATTTATTTATATTGATATTAAATATTTAATTTATGCCGACTAAAATTTAAAATTGTTAGATCGATTATTTATTAAGAAAAATTTATTTATTAATTTATCAAAATTAAAATTTAATTTTTAAATATCTAAAAAATTAAGAAGGTATTTTTGTTCCATCTAAATGATAGTAACTATTTGATTTGAAATTAAAGGAACTATAATGATTATATATTAAGTAGTGCTTTGATTTTAGTTAACAAAGATGAATAGTAAGGATGATAATAGGTCAGATTCAGATAATATTTTATATTCTCCGTATCGATATTTATTGGGTATTAAATATTTATCCTTATATTTATATTTAATATTAAAAGATTGGATATCTTATATACTAATAAATTTTTTTATTTCTATTTAATTATTATCATTTAAAAAAATATTAGAATTAATATTATATATATATCTAATTAAAAAAATACATTAAATAACTGTATAACCTATTTTTAATATAAAAAGTAAGTGAGTTTAGAAAAATCTATTTTAATATAAAAAACTAAGTGATTTTAAAATATATATATATATATATATATATAATTTAATTATGTATTCAAATTAGATATCGAGTTTGGATAGTCTCTTTATATCCTCCTCTATCCGAGTTGGATGCCGGATCCTTCACACGGCTATAAGAAAATTACCATCCTAATGGGTAGCCCAGTTTTTTTTACCTATTCTTAAAAAATAAAAAACAAAATTAATTTTCCCATGAACATGACCTTTTCCTTTAATGAATAGATAAGAATAAATAAATTAATAAAAACACGTGCCAAAAAGATTTTTTCCCCCTTTATAAAACTAGCGTAATTTTTTATCGAAATATTCCTAAAAATTATTTTTTTACAGAATAAATTTCGTTATATTTTTACAGAATATTCAAATCAATGAGCCGGCAGATCTTTTTAATATAAAAATATTTCCTATAAACCCTCAATTTAACGGCCCATCGACTCTAGAATTCATCTCATCCGTCCAACCGTAAGGCTCCTCCCATCTCACCGTTCAAATATTTAAAGACGGTTTCGGAGACCAGCTAGCTGTACAGGCTCTGATAATCGCTGTCGCGAGGAAGACACGCACGCTCGAAAAGTCGCCTTTTGATTGGGTTTCTGTAGTTGTTTTTATTAACGCGGGCTTTATTTTGTATATCAATATAAAAAGCCTGATTGGTGTTTCGTCGTGGTGTCGTTCCATTAAGAAAAATCTCTGGTCTTCCTTCCCGATCCGCGTTTGGCGACGCCCACTTCTCGTTGCCTCGTTGCCGAGCCCTCGTCGCGGGCTGCTCCGGGGATCGGCGAGCGAAAGGAGAGTGTGATCGCGAGGCAAGGAAACGATGCACGGGAGTAATGCGGCGGCGGTAGCGAGGATGCTGACGGCGATGGCCGCGCCGGCGGGGAATGATGGGGCCGTACTGATGAAGGAGGAAGGCATCCCGTTCGGATCGCTTGCGTGGTATGCATACGCAGGGGTCTCGTGCTTTCTGGTTTTATTTGCGGGGATCATGTCCGGGCTTACTCTGGGGTTGATGTCGCTCGGGCTCGTCGAGCTGGAGATCCTGCAGCGCAGCGGGACTCCCGTCGAGAAGAAGCAAGCAGGTAGGCCTTTCGATGTGTTTAGAGAAGTTTTATCCCCTTTTATAGGATAACAAGTGAGTCTTTCTGTTATTTGATTGATTTTTTTCACTCAACCTTTTTATTTTTATACCAACAATTTATATCGCAAGACGTTTTGATTTTTTAACGAAATGGGAAGCGGATTGCCTACTAGATGAGTTAGCGAATGTACTTAAAATAGTATGTGATCTCGTCTGAGAGCGATGAAGATGGAGCACCGGTGATCTGGATAGAAGGTTGACCGCGAGGAGACCTTGCGCAAAAGACTTATCATGCTGCTAAGAACACAAGGAGAAAAGAAACGCCAGCAAGCAGGCGAGGAGGGGATGCTTGGCGCAGCTACTCTGACGCTTAAGTTAGTTATTAGCGAGAAAATGGTAGTGGAATGGAAGAAGATGCCAAAATCCCAGAAACGTATACTTACTTCGTGGAGAATGGGACCCCTATTTATAACACCCCTAATAATCTCTGCATTAATGAGGTGTTGTGTCAGAAGGATGTCCTATCTAATTGATGTATTTTAGCTGTATTGAGTGGTCTTGTCAACCATAGGTACAAGGATAATCGTACATCTACAACATATTCACGCAATGATACAACCTCATGTGGTTCTGACATCATTGCTATGAGCCTTGTCCCCAATGTGGGCTCATGGATCAATGACTTTAATAGGCTCAGAGGCCAACTGGCCCACTGGGCTTCGAAGGATGGTATATTGGGCCAATGACCTAATCCACAGGCCCTGACAGTCGAGAGGTTTTAAGGCCTTTTGAATCTGTGGGAGGTCCGATCGACCTTATCTGAGTGGGGCTCAGAGAACTGGTTGAGATCCTATCAAGCTAATCCGATCGGAGCTCATCTACTCGGCTTTAGTCTGTTGCGCTTTGATGGAGTGATGCGCTGCTAGTGTATGATCGGACCTATTTGATCGAACTTTGCGAATCAGGGATTTTTTTATTGATGTCCGATCGGCAAGTCCGATCAGACCCGGGAGAGGTGCACGTGGAACCCTTGCTCTAGTTGATCACCTATGCCCTTTATTGCCACGTCAACCTACATCGTTAACTTTCTCTCCCGTTCTAGGAGACCCACCATATTCCCCGTATCAGTATGAAATCTTACAAATGTCACTTGAATTGATTAGATTGAAGTTAATAATGCTATGTTTAATAATATGGATCATCCTCATTGTCGTTGACATCCAAGTTGTAGATCCACGAACAAAGCTTTATGATCTTATGGTCCTTATTGAACTTACCTCCACCATAAAGAAGTCTTCATATGCTTTGGAGTTACTCCGAGCTCATCCACTCTACCTGATCTGGTTCATCAGATGGGAGGATTGAATTTTACTTCCACTTCCTATTATGTTGTTTTGAGCTTCTTAGAGAGAGAAATACAGTCTCCAGAGTTCCTTCACTCTTGAAGAATAAGAGGTAGGACAATTACTTTAATTTGGCATGCTCACTTTGTACAATTGAAACTCCACCCATTGCCGATAAATCTTGTTGTGGCCAATCCCAAACCCAGATAAAGAAAGAGGCTTGCTTTGGTTGCCAACCAACGTAAACCATAGGTAAATGTTATGCTTACATCCATCAAACTATTGCAATAATGTTAGCTTGTTCCTCGAAAGGAACACGTTTTAGGGTTCGATTGCAATGTCTTGGCAAGGATTGTTACATCTCCATGAGAGCTTGGATTGTAGTGTTAAATATGCAAGATAGAAAATGAGGAATATGATAGAGTGTATGTGAGCTATGGTTTTAGAATAAGAAACGAAAAAGGAAAACTTAACCACCAATGATATTAGACATGCACCTCAAGTATAGTGTTAGTAGAAAAAAAAAGGTACATGACTCCTATGATCAAGTAGTGGAAGTTAAAAGATAAGCAAAATATTTTAAAGAGAGGGTAGGAACACTAGTATTAGGAGAAATAAATGACAACTCGAATATGCCATGCGATAAGAAGACATCAAATTTAAAATCGGTGGTAAGAGCCTATTCAGTAAGTCAAGAGGATGAGCACTATCAAATAATGAATCTTAGTGGTAGAATGAGGAAGTAGAAGTAACAGAAAAATGAACAATGCTTAAGTTATTGTACACTTGTAAGAGTGAAGAAAAGCTAAAAAAGTATGTAGTAGCCAAAAGCGGACAAGAAAGCAGCGGGTGAAGTAAAAAATGAAGCTTTTGAATGTTTATATCAATAGATTGATACAAAATAATGGAAATTATATTTTTATCAATTTTTAAATGAAAGTTTAGGCGACCAACTTAACTTAGGAAATTTAAGTAGGTAGTATAGAAATTTATAATTTTTATCAATGAACTTAAATTTTAGAAGTAGAACAAGCTTTAAGGATATATTTGATTAGGGGTAATGTAATCAAACTTGCAATGTAATAGGGCTTGGAATGTAATTCAGCTTATATGTTGTTGGCCTTGTAATCCAAATTACAAAACTTTAATTAGCTTTTGTAATTCAAATTACTTTATATTACAGTTTTAAAATTGTACCAAACAATGTAATTAGTCTTGTAATGTAATCTTGATTACATTAAAAGGCTGATTATCCTTCATCGAACATAGCCTAAATGAGATGAAAAAATGGAGAAAGCAGTTGAAACAGATGGTATTCTAATAGAGGTATGAAAGTGCCTAGGGTATTGAATGTCTTATGAATTTATTAACCTGATATGGAAAATGAAGAAAATTCTTGATGAGTAAAGGGTAAGTTCTCAGTCCCTTGTATTGTAACGACCCGACCCGTCGATCCAACCCCTCGACCCCTTTGGCGGCCCCAACAACCTGGCCCCTTTGGTCGTCCGCCGTCGACCATCGTTACTCACAAGAACTTCCCATCCCTGGCCAGTGGATTTTTGCCTTCCCCAGGATTCGAACTCTAGACCTCCAGGCTAAGTACTAGAGTTTATGAATCCTGGTAGCTAAGTGAGTCTACCAGGATTCATAAACTCTAGTACTTAGCCTGGAGGTCTAGAGTTCGAATCTTGGGGAAGGCAAAAATTCACTGGTCAGGGGTGGGAAGTTCTTGTGAGTAACGATGGTCGACGGTTGACGACCAAAGGGGTTAGGTTGTTGGGCGGCCAAAAATAGAATTTGGCCGCCAAAGGGGCCGAGGGGTCGGATCGACGGGCCGAGTTGTTACAATAAAAAGACGCCTTTTTAATGTAGCGACATGACCCCTCTAGCCCCATCAGGCGGCTCTCTAGGTCATGCCCTACGGTCTTCCCACACCCAGCGGTGGGTTTTTGCTTCCCCAGATTCGAACCCTAGACCTCCGGGACAAGTACTAAAGTTCCTTGAATCTGGTAGCCAAGTGAGCCGCTCACTTGTCTACCAGATTCAAGGAACTTTAGTACTTGTCCCGGAGGTCTAGGGTTCGAATCTGGGGAAGGCAAAAATCCACCGCTGGGTGTGGGAAGACCGTAGGGCATGGCCTAGAGAGCCGCCCAACAAAAGAGATATAAAAAGTCTATGAATTATAGCATATCATAAAACTTTAGAAAAAATTGATAGAACAAAGATTAAGGGAGGAAATTAAGTGGATCGAAAATCAATTTGATTTTTTGGTTGAAAGGTTAACGATAGAAGTTATAGAATATATTGAAATAATTAAGAATATATATATAGGTATGTAATGATAAGAGTGAAGACTATAGGTGGATTAACAGATGAGTTTTCTAAAAAGATAAGAGTTACATTAAATATTAACTCTAAGTTCATATCTTTTTGTATTAGTTATTGATATGGAGGATATTCATAGGCCATGGGCAGTGGTAGGTCAGTGAGCTTACGGAGGTGGAAGTCAAAAGTCAAGACAGATAGGCTGGGTCAAGGCACACCTAAACCAAGTCAAATTGAGCCCGAGATCACCCGGATAAGTGTGGGCCCGAATTGGACCCGACTCCTCGAGATTTAACCTCTCCAGACTCCTCGAGACTCAGCCTCTCTTGATCCTGATTCCTCAAGACTCAGCTACTCTAGACTCCTTGAGTCTTAGTTGCTCCCGATCACAACTCCTAAGACTCAGTCACTCCCGATTCCGACTCCTCGAGAATCAGCCGCTTCTGATCACGACTCCTTGAGACTTAGCCATTCTTGATTCCCAAGTCCTCAAGCCTGAGTAGAAGAGGACTAGACACGTAGTATATAACCCACCCAACCATAATGTGGCTACGTTGGGGTGGGGTGGGGTGGGAGGGGGATGTGACATTCCCTCATCCAAAATGTGGCTCAGTAGGGGTCGTAGTCCCCGTTTTTCCTGCCAAGAAGGTAGTATAAATAGAAGTTCGCTCCCACGGGAACAAGTATGCGAGCACAAGCAATCCAAACTTCTCTTCTACTTTCTGCTCCTTCCTCCTTCTCTGCTCCCAGAGCCCTGACTTGAGTGTCAGAATGATTGAGCCAGGGTTCGCCTTGGCCTATATTCTAACTCTCGTCGAGTTTTACTGAGATTCACACAGCTCATCCATCGCTAGACCAGTGGTGCCTGTCAACCTCGAAGATAGTTCGCCGATGGTTCACATCTCCTCGATCTTAGACCGAAACTCACTAGACATATTCAAGACACATGATCATAGTGCATGTTGTTTGCATAAGACATTATTTTGATCGAAATAGTAAATCCTAAGCTCAAAACTTGACAGGAAACACAATAAAAGGTTTTAGGTTTAGTACAATAAAGACAGAATATATAAAATTTAAGTTTAGTAGTAGCAAGACAATTGTTAAGATAAAAGATGATGAGTTACTTATAGCTGAAAGTTTTAAATATCAAAAATCATTTTTCAAAAGGATGGAGGGGTAGATAGAGATGTTTTACATAAGACATAAATAGAATGGTTGAAATAAAGAAGGATACCAACTGTTGTTTGTGATCGTAAGATACCTCTAAAGCTTAAAGAGAAGTTTTACAAAACAATAATTAGACCTGTTATGGTATATGATGTCGAATGTTGGGCTATGAAGCGAGCACACAAGTAGAAGATGAGAGTTACAGAGATGAGAATGTTAAGGTGAATGCAAGGATATATGAGGACGAATAGGATAAGAAATGAGAATATTAGAGAGAGAATTGGGTTGTACCTATTGAGGAAAAACTTCGAGAGATGCATTTAAAATGATATAGCATTTACTTAGGTGACCAATAAAGGCCCTAGTTAGGCGATGTTAGACTATGACAAATACGCACATTAATTGAGCAAGAGGAAGACTAAAGAAGGCTTGGTTAGCAACGATAAAATAGAATTAAATTCATTTAAATATATGAGGATATAGTAAGAGATTGAACCATGACGTATGAGGATCCATATAATCGGCCCCACTTAATGGCATAAAAACTTGGTTGTTGTTTTTGTTGCTTCCTATGCACAATTGAACATTATAGCAGATCATATGTTGTTAGAAGTTATATTTTTCTCTCATAATTACCAATATTTATGTTGAAGTACTGAATTTTATTCTTATTATCTGTATCTTGTGATTTTCTTTTGATTATTTTGCACTTTCATTGCAGCTACCATTCTGCCTGTTGTTCAAAAGCAACATCAGCTTCTTGTAACTTTGCTTTTGTGTAATGCTGTTGCTATGGAGGTGTGCATTTAACTTTTTTTCTGTCCAAATAATTAATTTGTTCTAAATTCTTCAAATTTCTTAAGTGCCTTAGCTGCAGTTATTATGTTATGAAAGTTAGAAATTCTTAATGCATTAAGTACCTACAAACAGTGTGGCACTTATGTTGGATCCTGACAGAAAGGTGTCTTTATGATCTTCAATAGCAAGTATTTTATCTTCAGAAGTTTGTAGATCATTGTCATCACTTATATCCCGATTTAAGAAGTAGCTTGTAAGCTAATTATTCTCATCATGTATTTTGATGTTTAAGCTGACAAACACTATATATATTTTTGGATTCTTTTTGATAATTTGTTGTCTTTATCTCTTTTTAAAGCAACAAGATATTTGTAAGGACTTACAAAATAGTGACACAACCTTAAGCAGCAATCAAGCACTTATAAATATGTTATATTTTCATTTTAGGCTTGGCTTGAATTGCTAACTCTTGAAGTGGTGTGCAATGATATACCACTGCACCTTTGTCTGAATTTTTTTTCTAATAATAATACATATTTTAACTTTCAGGAACCTTAGTCTCCTAAAGATTACCATAAAAAAATAGCTCTAGAATTGTCACCCCAAGTACTTCTCTTCAACAATTTGGTACTTCCACTAAGTTTACTACTAGATTCACCACGTTGGAGATATTCTCCTTTATGCTCATGAAAGTTGACAATCAGAATTCCGTGCATTTTATGTAATGGCCCCAGCCATTAAGCTAATTTCATGATGATTAATTGTTACTATGATTGAAGAAAAGGAAAGGGTAATCCATCAATACATGTCTGCAAATTATCTTTCTAACATATTCTATAATTTTGTAGTTTAGCATTTCACTTGGTTTTATCTTTTTATACTTGATTCTTTAAAATGATACTACAATTACTGACTCATTTGCTGCAGGCTCTTCCTCTCTACCTGGACAGGATATTCAATCCATATGTTGCTATTGTGTTATCTGTGACCTTTGTGCTGGCTTTTGGTGAGGTAATCATGCATTACTCTTGATTGATTATAGGTTGGTTGTTGTCTGTTTAGGACTTATCATGTTGTATTTTATTCAGGTTATTCCTCAAGCCATATGCACCAGATACGGGTTGGCAGTGGGAGCAAACTTGGTCTGGCTAGTGCGCATATTAATGATCATCTGCTACCCAATAGCTTATCCTGTCGGCAAGGTAATTCTTTGTTATGCAAATTGTAATTTATGCCAGCTAATAATATATAGTAGTCATCACAACAAGTAACAACTTAATATGATGGTGCAAGTAATACACTTCAATTATGGGCCTTTTAAACTACATTCCTTTTTTGTTTTTAGAAATTCTTTTGATTGCTAAGTCATAAGTGATTGTTTCGTGTTAAGCATCTTCTTCATAGTCAATTTTCTCCCCGTTCTAATTTCAAATTTTTTCTAGAAAAATCTCCCACTAGTATAAACATTAAGAATTATCAAATCCCTTAATCTTGGGGTCTAATATAGGAAGAGTACCACCGTACGTACAACTTATCAAATCCTTTAATCCTAGGGTCTAATATAGGAAGAAATACAACAATAATTACTAGGGATATATACAACAATAATGAAAATCTTAGAGAGGTAATCAAGGGACATACAACTATGACAAAAGGAAAGAAAAATTAATGCGGATATACTTGGATTTGTAGCTATTGAATGACACTAGTATTATCACCATGAAGTGGAGTAGGATTAGACGGGGGAAATACAAGTTCGGAAAGAAGACCACGTAATCATACAATTTTAGAACAAGCTGCAGAAATGACTTTATACTCGGTCTTCGTGGAAGATTTAAAGACACAATCACACAATCCTACTTCTTACACTTCCAAGAGATCAACGCATCTCCAAAAAAAAAAAAAATAATGCACCAGCCTGTTGTAGACTTCCTAGTATCCTGGGAAAAAACAACCGACGAGTAGATGACCCAATTATGCATCGAATAATGCAATGAACTGTACAAGATGAAGATGTCGAGGTGATTGCATAAATTTACTAACTATATAGACAACATATGAGATATCGGGCCTTGTGATTGCTAGGTAGATAAGACTACCTACAAGTTGCCTATATAAAAGGGGATCAGGGAAAAACTCGCCTTCATCTTTTCGTTATTTCACATTCACCTCCATCGGCGTATTAATAGCAGTAGCATCCTTTAAACCAGCTAGCTCAATGAGATCTTGGATATATTTATGTTTATTCAAGAACAAACCATGATCTCGAGAGTGAGCTTCCAGCCCAAAAAATTACACGAGATGCCCAAGATCTTTCATTTTAAATGTACTATGCAACATATTTTGAAATTTAGTCATCAACCCATTGCCATTATAAGTGATGATAATATCATCAACATAGACCAATTGAAGACCATACTAGTGGTTATCTTGTGAAAGAAAAGTGATGAATCATATTGATTTTATGTGAAAGAGAAGGTGAGGAGTGCTGTGAAACTTCTCAAACAAGGCTCTAGGTGCCTCCTTTGACCCATACAAAGAGTGTTTTAGCATGCTCACACCGGGTGGAAGTTGTTGGAAATGTGAATGGAAAAAGAGGCGGAAAGGACTCCATTGTGCATGAGAACTTTAGTCTCACATTGGTAGTTCTAAGTTTTATGTTTGGTATACATTGTTTCACATGCATTGATGATATGAACAAATGCATGGGGAGAGACTCTCTCACGCCGGGTAGGGGAGGACACGCAATCTAGGGCCTGAATTGCACTGACCCAAGTCAACTTGTGTGCGAGAACAATTTACACACGTTGAATGCAAGACCGGTCAAAATTTGCCCAAGCGAATGAATCAACGTTTTGTCACCCAAATCTCTTTTTGCAACTTGCTCAAGAGTGTAATAGAAGTATTAATTTGAAGTTAATGTGGATTCAGTATCCTCTCGACATCGGCAATAAATAGTTGATCAATAATTGTAGACGAATGTCATTAAACTCAATGTTGAATAACCATAACTTGACTATTCATTGCAGCTGGGGGTGAGCACTCTTATAAAAGGTGGCCGTGAGTAAGAGCAGAATAGATAGAAGGGAAAGCAATAGAGCAAAAGAAAGTCTTCCGCCTTCGTTCTCCAATTTTTCCCTCTTTGTCGTGCACCCGCTTGGCATATTCACTCGTGATAGCACTCGGGTGCATTCTTGGTTCATCGAGAATTGCATTGACCCAAGTTAACTTGTGTGCGAGAACAACCTGCGCATGTTGCATGCAAGGCCGATCAAAGTTTGCCCAAGTGAATGAATCAACGTTATGCCATCCGAATCTCTTTTTGCTACTTGCTCAAGAGTGTAATGGATGTATTAATTTGAGGTTAATGAGGATTCAGTATCCTCTCGACATCGGCAATAATAGTCGATGATTCATTGCAGCTGGGGGTGAGCGCTCTTATAAAAGAAGGTCGTGAGTAAGAGCAAAATAGATAGAAGCGAAAGCAATAGAGCAATAGAAAGTCTTCCGCCTTTGTTCCCCAGTTTTCCCTCTTTATCGTGCACCCGCTCAGCATATTCACTCGTGATAGCAGTCAGGTGCATTCTCGGTTCGCCGTAGTCCACCAGTACTGGGTGGCTATTACAATTTTCAGCTATATCTCGAAAATAGACGACCCGAGAGAACCTCGAAGCATAGTCGGAGGTGGGGCGAATTTAGGGCCTGAATTGCACTTACCCAAGTTAACTTGTGTGCGAGAATAACCTGCGCACCTTGAATGCAAGACCGGTCAAAATTTGCCCAAGCGAATGAATCAACGATTTGCCACCCGAATCTCTTTTTGCTACTTGCTCAAGAGTGTAATGGAAGTATTAATCTGAGGTTAATGGGGATTTAGTATCCTCTTGACATCAACAATAATAGTCGATCAGTAATTGCAGACGAATGTCATTAAAGTCAGCGTTGAATGACCATAACTCGACCATTCATTACAGCCGGGGGTGAGCGCTCCTATAACAGGAGGTTGTGAGTAAGAGCAAAATAGATAGAAGCGAAAGCAATAGAGCAAAAGAAAGTCTTCCGCCTTCGTTCCCCAGTTTTTCCCTCTTTGTCGTGCACCCGCTCGGCATATTCACTCGTGATAGCACTTGGGTGCATTCTCGGTTCGTCATAATCCACCAGTGCTTGGTGGCTATTATGATCTGCAACTATATTCCGGAAACAGACGACCCGAGAGAACCTCGAAGCATAGTCGAAAGTGGGGCGGATCTGTTTCAAGGAAACCGCGTTGAGCGAAGGCCTCGGCATCTCCCTTGGCGAATTCTTTTCCCGACTCGACTAGGTACTTCCAGACTGAGGGGAGTACTCGGTGTCTTTATGTCCCTACTCGGTGGTGTTTCTTCTCGACTCGATGTTCCACTCGGGAGCACTTTACGCTTCCAATTTGACATTCCATTTGGGAGCGCTCGATATCCACTCTGGAGAACCTTTCCTAATTCGGTCATCCACTCGAGAGACTTGGTGCCCACTCAGGATCACTCTACTTTGACTCAGGGATTCGTCTTCTCGACTCGACGATCCACTCAGGGCGCTTTGCTTTGACTCGACGATTCAACTTCCTAACTTGATGATCCATTCGAGAGCAGTTCGAGAGGTGATCCACTCGAGACCGATTCATCCTCCACTCGTGGGCAGTTGGGGACACTTTTTCCTGACTCCACAACACTTGGCAGTTAGGCGGCTTGGTACATGGCGACTCTACCAAGTTGTTAATCGGGCAGTTTGGTGACATCCCGACTTTGACTCAACCACTGGAAGCTTGGCATAACTAGCCCTGCTGGTAGCGTGAGATCATCTGCTCAGGTCATCTCTACAGATAAATTGAAATTAATTGTGTAATTTTAGCCCAAATATTGTTGGTGCAGGAAGCACCATATCGAACCTTGTTTTGATATTGGCAAAGGATTCAAAGTTAAGTACTATTTGTGGTCTAATGTGTTTACTAAGTGTGCAGGAAAGAAGTCCTAGGTACACTGGGCAAGAAGTCCTGGCAAAGGGCTGGGCAAAGAAGTCTGAGTCAAGGGGCTGGGCACCGAAGACCTGCTCGGAAGGTGGGCACGAAGTCCTGGTCGATGATTGGGCACGAAATCCTGGCAAGGGGCTGGGCACCGAAGACCTGCTCGGAAGGTGGGCACGAAGTCCTGGTCGAGGACTGGGCACGAAGACCTGGTCAGGTGTATCGGGCAAAAGTCCAACCGGAGGAGCCGGTTGGCAAAAGGTAAACTCTCCTAAGAGGAGTAGATGAGGACACGTTCCCCGTCGAGGGAACAGTAGGCGTCGGTTCGACCTAGGGTTCTATTTGGGAGACCCGAAGTCAGAACCAAGACAGCTACGACTGTAAAAATTGACTAATATTCTTGCTTTGTTTGTTTTGGAACTAACCTTGGATGCAGGGACCGAAGGAGTGTTTCTGTAGCTCAGAACGCCCTAAAGGAGAGGGGCAGGCAGCTGGGCTAGGCGCCCGGGAGGTCCCAGGCGCCTAAGGTCAAAGGCAAAACAGCAAGAAAGCAAGAATCGCTTCGAAACCACACTGGGCTAGGCGCCCGGGAGGTCCCGGGCGCCCAAGGTCGAAGCCAAACAAGCAAGAACGCTTCGAAATCACACTGGGCTAGGCGCTCGGGAGGTCCTGGGCGCCCAAGGTCAAAGCCAAAGAGGTAGTCGAAGCAAAATCAGCCACGAAGCCAGCGGACCAAGTCAAGCTGGGCGCCCAGGAGGTTCCGGGTGCCCCAGTCAGCTCCAGAGGCCGATTCGAAGGGGATAAGCGCTGACCGAGCTGCGGATGAAGTTTCTCCGATCTGAAGGAGCGAATCAGGCGCCCCCAGGAGTACTATAAAAGGGGCTCGACCCCGAGGCTTCAACAACACAACTTTCTAACGCTTCCAAGCTTTTCGTTCAAGCGTTCTGCTCCGGCAAACTCCGATCTCGAGATTCCAGCGCCGACGACGACCCTCTGCTCCGAAGTACGATCCACACCGGGCGTCGATAACGAAAAGTGTAATTCTTTTATTTACTGCAATATTCTTGTATTAAAATCTGTAAACCTTTGCGCGATTATAGAATTGCCCGCAGTAAACGGTCAAGGACCATGGGCCTTGAGTAGGAGCCGACCGCGACTCCGAACCAAGTAAAAATACTTGTGTTCTTTGTGTGATTGTTTTATTTCCGCTGCGTGTTTTCTCTTTCCTTAATCCAAAAAAGATTTTAACGATATTCACCCCCCCTATCGTTTTCTCGATCCAACAAATATCTCTAGCAGATTGTCCAACAGAAATTTCATGTAAACCTCTTCCTTAAGATCCCCATTCAAGAAGGTATTTTTACATCTATCTAATGTAAATGCTAAAATTTCATGTAAGTGCTTGAAGTTTTGCCATGTTCCATGGCCTATTTATAACAAGTGAGAATGAGAATAGAAGACTAGGGGCGCAAACGAATCGAGTCGTTTGCGAGCTAGCCGGCTCGAAAAAAATTCAATTCGTATTTAAAATTATCGAATTTGAGCCGAACTCGAACATGCTCGAATATTTTTTCGAGCCAAATTCGAATCTATACTATGCTGTTTGATTGTTCACAAGCCGCTCGCAGGCTGAATTCGAATCGAACTCTAATTATTTTTATATAATTAGAGTAGGGTCTCCATCGGGTCGGCAGGCAGCCCTGGGTCACTTGCTGAACATTCTTGCGCTCCATTCCTGCTCGATCGGTTGCTCCTCGGGGGCTACGGATGGGCCCACCCGGGGGCCGACTATTTGGAGCGGGGCTCAGGGTTGGCGCGTTAACCGCTTCCCTTTTCCGAGCGGCTTGTGCTTCCTCCACATTGATGTACTTGACAGCCTTCCCTAGTAGGCTGTTAAAGTCTCTCGGCGGCTTCCTGATCAGTGAGCGGAAGAAGTCTCCCTCCTGTAGTCCTTGGGAGAAAGCGCTGATCAGCACCTCAGGTGTAGCGATCGACACGTTTAGCGCCACTCCATTGAATCTCTTGATGTAGGCCCGGAGTGACTCCCTCGGGCCTTGCTTCAGGGCGAACAGGTTGAGGCTTGTCTTGTGGTGCTTCCGGCTGCCGGCGAAGTGCTAGAGGAATGTCCTCCTAAGCTCCTCAAAGCTTGATACCGACCCGTCGGGGAGTCGGTCGAACCATCATTGAGCAGGTCCCGAGAGTGTTGTCAGGAATGCTCGGCACTTTACTCCTCGGGTGGCCATCAAGTGCTCGTACTCCTCGGGTGTAACGGTCACCATCACTCGGTTGGGCTCTTCCATCGTGCACTTCCGATCAGGCAGAAAGTTCCTCCTTTTAGCGCCAAATTTGATCGTGTCGTGAAGTGAGGTGGAATACCAAGAGTGACGTGGTCCCCCGAGCGCCACAAGCTGCTGACACTGGCTCTGATCTGCAAAAGAATGACCGTTAGCAAACCCACCGAGAAAAGTCCCCGGCAAGACCCACCGACGGTCAAGTCAGTATCCGCAAGAACAGAGTAAAGCGATAAGATGGTGGATGAAAGCATAATCGCGCATACCTGTAGAATGAAGCGGGGAGGGGCTTATATAGCCGGGGGAGCTGACAACCCCTGTCTGCATCAATCGTTCTTCGGTACCCAAATGAGACAGGGACGTGGGTGTTGTCAACTTATAGGGTGGCGCCGACCGGCGCCGCTCAGCCTGACACAGATGGGGAGGGGGGTGGTGTGGTGCAGGGTGTCCAATTATGCCAGAAAAGTACAAAGTCGACGGGATATCCGCGACGTACGCTATAAATAGGTAAGGCCTACGCCGACCCCGTTACCATGGTCATAAGTGCGAGGTTAGGGAGCAAGTGTCGTAAGGGCAGATTTTGGGGTAGATCGCCGACCGACCGACCCGACTGAGCACGATGGCCCTGTTCCTTAAGTAACATCTCCGAGTGATGCAGAGACGTTCCCCGGGTCAGGTAGAGCTCAGGCGTGATCGATCCGCCTAAACCCGCGTCACGTGAGGAAGTTGCTGAGAGAGACTTGACTGGGACTATGTGAGGTGTGACCAGAGGGATCCGGGCTCGACCGTCGGGACCTCATTCTCGGGACCACAAAAACAGGTGTGGGATGTCGGACGAGGTTGGACACTCGGTGTTCGGTTCGGGGACTCGGGTCGGAGTGCGCCTCACTACCTGCTCGATCGGGCGACCCGGGCCGAGTAAGCCCTGGGATTCTTACCCCGCCTCGGTATCAGACGGCTCGCCCGTGGCAGGTCCGACTTGGTCTCAGGCGGTGCCAGGCTGGCCGATTGAGCGGTACGTAAACTGGGCCGGGATCACTAGTCTTACGCACACTTTGGATAGTAATGAGTCCTTCAGGAGGTACATTTACATACCCAATATCAGTGTACTCAGCCCAAAGATTTCCAAAGGAAGAATAAAATTCTTGGATTAGCATACTCCCTTACTGAGCTGACCCAACTCAAACTTCCAATTGAAACCTTCATGCCGTATTACTTTGGTTGTAAATTTTCTTCAAGTAATCCCACATTTTTCTAGAGGTCTTATAAGGCTTGAGATTGAGAAGTATGGAGGGTTCAACACTTCCAAGGATCCAAGCATAATCTGAGCATCCTTCACCTCCCATTTCACATATTTCTCCTTCTCCTTCTCGTTGTTAGGTGCAAGATTCGTCCCATCAATATTATCCCATAATTCCTTTCCCTTGACAAAGATATAGAATTTGAATGTCAGGCAGAATAGCTATTGCCATTAAATCAAACAAGAAAATGTTTTGATTGCTCCAAAGACATGATTCAACCAAAAACAAATACTAAGAGATCAGGTCTAAGAAAACAGACTAAAAGAACACAAAAAAGAACAAAACACTAAGATCTTGGAGCTAGACAAGGAACCGAACACAAGATGAAATGATCTCAAAATTTTGTCTCTGATACCATGACAAAGAAATAAACTAAAATTTCTGAAAATATTTTTCTCTCTCATTTTAGTAAGAGGATTACAATATATAAACATAATGAATTATCAAATATTTTAATCCTAGGGTCTAATATAGGAAGAGATACAGCCAAAATTACAACTTATCAAATCCCTTAATCCTAGGGTCTAATATAGGAAGAAATACAAAAATAATTACAAGGGATATATACAATAATAATGGAAATCATAGAGAGGTAATCAAGGGATATACAACTACAACAAAAGGAAAGAAGAATATATTGTCATTATTGTAGTGTTTTTGTTTTATCAACTCAATGTGATTGCACCACTTCAATCTATGTTATCTAGGGGCAACATGTTGGCTTTCATTAGCTGATTTTAACTGTTTTATATTTGCCCATTTTCACTTATAAATTTGATAGTTCTACAACAACCTCCAAATTTATGAAGTTTATTAACGCAAATCTAAAGTTGCTAAAGTTGTCATATTGAATTTGTAACTTTTTGTCTTCTCCTTTGACCTTTGATATTCTCTTGTGGAAACTTATGTAGTTCTAAGCACTAGAGGCTCAGATAGGATTGCCTCTAAATGAGATTGTGTTGGATTGTTTAATAATTTGCTCTATGTTCCTCTCTCTCTCTTCCTCTATTTATTTTTTAACTTGTAGGTTTTGTAGCTCTACTATTTTCTTAGAGTTGTCCAAGTTATCAGGATGTCTACTAGTACATTGTTCATTTTACTGCATAATGTTAGAATTTTGAGCGTGCTTGAACATTCTCTGTTTACCTATGGTCTGAGGATTTTTTTCTGAGTGTAATTGTGGATTCAGATTCTAGATTGTGCACTTGGACATAATGAATCGGCACTTTTTAGACGTGCTCAGTTAAAAGCTTTGGTCTCTATTCACAGCAAAGAGGTATAAATTATTCACCATATTTGGAATTAGCATTTGCTATTATGCTTACTATTTCTTTCAATCATTTTAGGCAGGAAAAGGTGGAGAGCTTACACATGACGAAACCACAATAATAAGCGGGGCACTTGATTTGACTGAAAAGGTATATTTTTACTAAATTTGTTCTAGTTCATTTCTACTGTATAACTACTGTCTTACTAGAATGAGCAAAGATTTTGTTTCTCTAATTTAAGTTATCTTTTAAGTTAAGAGAGCCATTGGTAGGTGGATTGTAATGTAATGGCAATGGATCATTCCCTGTATGATTCCATTTTGATATTTAGGCATTCCATTTCTACAATATATGATTTTATTAATCAATTTCGAATTTAAAATAGTGAGATAAGACAGATGATTAACTAATCTGACTAATTGTGCAAGCTGACCGAATTGGGTAGTTAGATTAGACGAGAAGGGGTAGAAAAGGTCAAAAAGACAGACTACTCCAAGAAGTTCAAATGGGTTGGACAATTTAGGCGTAACTCATAGGCTGGACAGATTTCATGAATTGGACAAGGTGGATAAATCGAAAGGGCATTCAAAGTGAACAAACTAAGTGAAGTGGAAAGGGCAAACTGATTAGGTGGGTTGGACTAATCATTGAGTAGATTGGAAGAATTCATCAAGACTGATAGGGCGAATAAGTTGTATAGATCGTGAGAGTGTGCAAGTCTAATTGGAGAGTGAGTTAGACAGATCATGTGAGTTAGGTGGATTGAATGTATCAAAAGGAGCAACAATCTAGATAGATCATGTGAATCAAATATACTGATATGCAGAATGAGCATGATTGATCACATGTGCTAGACAGGTTAGATCAATTAGGCAGGTCTGACGGACAGAAAAAAGCCAAATAGCAGGCGTGTCGAACTAGCTACGGATTGGAGGGTTGAACGTGTTATCTACGCTTGCCGAAGAGGTTGATTAGGCTGGACCAATCAGGGATTAGACAAGTAGGACAAGCTAGAAAGGCCTGATAAACTAGGCAAATCTAACAAGTAAGATGAATTAAGTCAAACAAATCGAACTGAGACGGTGTTGATGGGTTGAACTTGTTAAACTCAGACAAAATAAGGGTAGAAACTATCAAACTCAGAGAAAATGAGAGTGAAAACTCCCCTTTCTCCTTTGGAGAATCCTCCTTTAAATAGTATGATAGAATCTTATAATTACATAATTACAACTATACAATCATGGAAATCTGCGCCATTAATGTCAAATAATTGTGCAATTAATGCCAAATAATCTGCCTATCAATTCTCTTGACAGCAAATCTGCACCATTAATACCAAATCATTGTGCAATTAATGTCAAATAATCTGCTTATTAATTCTATTGACAGCAAATCTGTACCATTAATGTCAAATAATTGTGCAATTAATGTCAAATAATCTGCTTATCAATTCCCTTGACATCCCCCTTTAAATTGATACTGGTGAATCTACACAATTTGCTAATGAGAAAATTATGCCGTTGACGTGTCAAGGATTTTGTGAGGATGTCAGCTAGTTGAACAGATGTTGAAACATGAGGGAGATTGATAATTCTGCGGTCATAAGCTTTTTTGATGGAATGGCAGTCGACCTCTATGTGTTTCGTTCTTTTATGGTATACAGGATTTGCTACAATCTGTATAACACATGTATTATCAGCCTGCAATGGAGTTGGTTGTGTTTGTGAATAACCAAGTTCTGAAAGAAGGCCCCGTAACCAAATAATCTCAGAGCATGCTGCAAATATCGACTGATATTCTACTTCAGTGGAGGATTTAGAGACCGACTCTTGTTTCGTGCATTTCCAGGAGATAGGGGCATCTCCTAAAAACATACGCCAGCCAGTAGTAGACTTCCGTGTGTCCGGACATCCAACCCAATCAGCATCACTATATGCTTGAAGTTGTATTGTTGCATCCGTAGGAAAGAAAAGACATGCCTGGGAGTGACCAGTAAATATTTAATGATTCTTTGTACTACTGAAAAATGCAAGTGTCTAGGATTTTGCATGAATCTGCTGACTGTGTGGATAGCAAAAGAGATATTAGGTCGTGTGATGGTTAGGTAGATAAGACTTCCAACTAGTTTCCTGTATAAGGTTGGATCTTGTAGGAGTTCACCTTCATCCTACCTCAACTTTATATTAACTTCTATGGGAGTATCTACTGAATTTGCATTAGTGAGACCAACTAGCTGAATTAGATCCTAAATATATTTGTGCTGAGTGACAAAGATGCCTTTTTGTTGGAAATGTACTTCTAATCGTAAGAAATAAGTTATCTGTCCAAGATCTTTCATGTGAAAAGTTGTATGCAACAATTGTTTGATTGTAGTGATAGCCGCTTGATCCAAGCCTGTGACGACAATGCCGTTCACATAAACAAGAAGTATCACAATTCCTTTTGAGGTCCTTTGTAGAAAGAGAGATGGATCATAGCTGCTTTGGATGAAGGAAAAACCAAGTAGTGTTGTTCTAAACTTTTCAAACCACACTCTTGGTGCCTGTTTTAATCTATATAAAGAACGTTTTAGTTTGCAAACAGTATTGGGTAATGATAAGGGCATACCAATAGGAAGTTTGATGTAAACTTCTACTTCTTCTTTGAGGTCCCCATGAAGGAAGGCGTTTTTGACATCGAGTTGGTGAATTTGCCAAGATTTAGAGGCTACAATGGCAAGAATAGTTCTCACAGTAGTCATTTTGGTCACAGGTGCAAACGTCTCTTCATAGTCTAGGCTAAACTTTTGCTTTTTTCCAAGAACAACCAATCTAGCCTTGTATCGATCTATTAATCCATCTGAACGCAGCTTTTAAATGAATACAAATTTATTGCCAAGAGGTTTAACAGATGGAGGACATGGAACAATGCCCCATTTTTGATTTTCCTCTAGTGCCAAAAGTTCAGTTTCTATAGAATCCTGCCAACATTTATACGCCATGGCCTGCTTATATAAAGAAGGAATAGAAACAAATGCTAAAGTTGTTGTCAAAGATAAAGGTTCAGAAAAACCATACTTTTCCGGTGGTTTATGAACGTGAGTATTGCGACGTAAAGAGGCTGGTTCTGGTTGAAGAGCTAAATCAGCAGTCAGAGAATGATCGGGAGGGGGCCTTGGAGAAAGTAAAGGTTGTATTGGTGGTGTTGTGAGTTGCAAGGGTAGAGAGGTCTTTTCCTTATTTTGTGTCTTTAGGGTTATGAAAGTTATATAAGCCCTGTAGATGTTCTTGTTTTAATTGAATTGGAAGTTTCAACATGGTATCAGAGCAAAGTTTTCCAAAACCCTAATTTTTTTTTCCTTCTTCTTCTTGCGCCGTTTTTTCCTTCTTTTTGCGCCGTAGTTTTTTTTTCTTCTTCTTACGCTAGAGCTCTTTAGTGTGTCCTCCTCTTCGCGCGAGCAAGCACCGCCGCGATTTCTCTTTTTTTCCTTCTTCTTGCGCCGCAGTTTTTCCTCCTTCTTCTTGCGCCGAAGCCCTTTCGCGTGTCCTCCTCTTCGCGTGAGCAAGCACCGCCGCAATTTCTCTTCCCCTTTTTCCTTCTTCGTGCGCCGCAATTTTTTTCCTTCTTCGTCTTGCGCTGAAGCCCTTTCGCGGGTCCTCCTCTTCGTGCGAGGTCCTCCTCTTCGCGCGAGCAAGCACCGCCGCTATCAGTTTTTTTCCAGATCTTGGTGCGCCGCCGGTTCTTTCGCAAGCAGCAAGTTCTGCCTCTCGTTGCAAGTTATCCAGACCCATCGCCATCTGGTTATCGACAACTCGATCTTCAGGCCTGTACCTCAAAAGTTAGGTTCAAAACCGGAGGGACCCTCAGTCGCTGCTTTAGTATCTTTTTTCTGCCTCTGGATCCTGACAACCTTCGGCCATTTCACGAACCTGCGCACATCCCTCTTCGGTAGAGACGACCACTTCTTCTTCCTCTTCTTCTTTGCGCAATTTTTGCCGACAGCTATGCGGACGATCCATCTCTTCTTGTGGTTTGTTATGGCGGACACCTCTGGAGAAACTTCTGGGATTTCTATAGATCCTTTGACTTCTTCTGGACAGGTACAACCATTTTTCACAATGACAGGGGCTGGAGGATCTGGTCTTCAGATAACCTCGGAGAAATTGACCGAGACAAATTATGCATCGTGGGCAGTTGCTGTTGAACTTTATGTTGAAGATCATGATAAACTTGATGTTCTTCACGACACTAAAGTTAAGCCAGATGAGAAGGACCCTAGTTTTCGTACTTGGAGGCGTGACAATTTTCAGTTAATGAGTTGGATACTCAATTCTGTTAGTTCTGGCATCAAATAGGTCATTCTTCATACTAGAACAGCCGTGAATATGTGGAAGACACTTGAGCAGATGTATGGACGCAAACATGATATACTACGTACTTATCAGCTAAGTAATCAAATTTTTAAACTTGAACAAGGTTCTATGTTGGTCACAAATTATTTTGCTACTCTAAAAGGATTGTGGGATGAGTTTGACTACTACAGGATGGAAAGTTGGAGTTCTACTGATGATCATCAGAGATATTTAAAGCTTCTGGAGAATGACAGAATCATTAAGTTTCTTGATGGGCTTCATGTAGAGTTTGAGAGTTTAAGAGGACATATTCTTAGTCTTGATCCTACTCCCTCACTAGAACAAGTTTACTACAAAATTCTTAGTGAGGAAGGTAGGAGAAGGACCATGAGCAACAAGGGGAGTATTTCTACAACAAGCAATCCAATTAGGGAGTCTTCTGTTTTTGTCGGTTCTGTAAACAAGTCCAAGCCTGAGGGAACAAAAAGAAAAGGTGGAAAGTTTTGTTGACACTGAAGAGGACTAGTCATGATTCAGATTTTTGTTGGGAGAAATATCCAGAGAAGAAACATGAAAAATTCAAATCTAGTGACAAGAAGACTCTTAATCGTGGAAATCTTGCTGTCCAAAAATTATTGGATGAGGGGACTACTGATTCCGTTGTACCTTCTACTGTTAAGTTGTCATCTACTGACATTGCCAACCTTCAACACCTTTTCTCACAGCTTCAGGCTTCATCCTCTGTCTCTACCATTCCGTCTCAAGCGCATACAGGTATTCGTGGCCTGGAGTTAAGTGTTGTCGGTTCAAGATCTTATAGCCCTTAGGATATTGACTCAGGAGCTACGAATCATATGACAAATGTTGGTAATTCTTTTATTTACTACTCTTTGTCCTCTGGGCAGGATAAAGTGACTATTGCAGATGGTACCAAAGCCAGTGTTGTTGGAAAAAGGTTCCATACAACTGGTTGATCACTTTATCCTATCATCTGCGCTTCATGTCCCTTCCATTTCACTTAATTTACTTTCTGTCAACAGTATTACAAAACAACTACACTGCTCAGTAACTTTTTTTCCTGATCATTGTGTCTTTCAGGATCTCGAGACTAAGCAAACGATTGGAACTGACCGTGAAGTAGGAGGTCTTTATTATTACCAGCTTGGAACAACATCTGCTCTGAAGTCTACAACTCAGTGTTTGAAAAATAAGCATCAAGAAATTTTTTTATGGCATTCCCGTTTGGGACATTTACCTTTTCGGTCCTTAAAAGTCCTATTTCCTAGCCTCTTCTCTTCTATTTCTCTTGAGTCACTCCAGTGTGAAGTCTGTCAGTTATCCAAACATTGTAGAACTCATTTTTCTGAGTCCATTAATAAAAGTTTGTCTCCGTTCGATCTCGTTCATTCAGATGTGTGGGGGCCCTCTCCTGTGCCTTCTTTGGATGACTATCGATACTTTCTCTCCTTTATTGATGATTACACCCACTGTACATGACTTTACTTGATGAAGAGCAGGGATGAAGTACCTCGACTCATTCAACATTATTGTACAATGGTCGAAACTTAATTTCACACAAAAGTGAAGACTCTTCGTTCTGATAACGCACGCGACTACTTTGCACAATCTCTAAATACTTTTCTAGAAGATTTAGGAATTCTTCATGAGTCATCTTGTCTCTACACACCATAACAGAATGGACTGACTGAAAGAAAGAATCGTCATATCCTTGAAACAGCCAGTGCACTATTATTTCAGCGCCACTTACCCAAATATTTCAGAGCTGATGCTGTCCTTGCAGCTCTCACTCTTCTTCGTCCTGACACAACCTTGTTTTCCCTTACACCTCGGGTTTTTGGCTCCCTTTGTTTTATTCATGCTCTAGGTCCCAATTCCACTAAGCTTGATCCTCGCTCTATACGAGGAGTTTTTCTAGGGTATTCCACTTGCCAGAAATGCTACAAGTGCTTTGATCCTATTATTAGGATAAGATATGTCTAGAAGGATGTTACCTTTTTTGAGTCAGAGTCCTATTATTCTTCTCAGCCTCGTCCTCAGGGGGAGAATCTTACCTCTTCCCTTGTACCTCAGGTTGTCCCTTCTCCTCTTGTACCTCAAGTGGTCCCTTCCCCTATTTCACTGGATGCCATGGAAAATAGAAAAGATGCTCCACTACTAAATGCTTCATTACTGGGCTAGCAGTCTTCACAAGAAATTATTACTTACAAGCGACGAAGACATCAGCAAGGACCTACTACTAATCGGCTAGCTGAATTGGATGCTCTGGCTCCTGATCCTGTGGAGCAGTTATCCTCATTTGTTGAACCAACCACACCCCTAAATATAAATGAGCTGAAGCTTCCGATTGCTGTTAGGAAGGGGGTCAGGTCATGTACTCAGCATCCTATCTCTAACCATATTTCTTATTCTCGTTTATCTTCTTCATATCATGCTTTTGTTTCACAGTTATCGAATCATGCCATACCTTCTTCTTATTATGAAGCTGTACGGGATTCAAGGTGGCGGGAAACAATGAATGAAGAAATCTTAATAGAAATGGTACTTGGGAATTAGTTGATCCTCCAAAGGGGAAGAACTTGGTTGGTTCTAAATGGGTCTATCTATCAAGTATAACTTAGAGGGTGAAGTGGTTAGATATAAGACCAGACTTGTTACCAAGGGATTCACTCAAACATATGGGGTGGATTACTTGGAGACCTTTGCTCCATTTGCAAAGCTGAAATCGGTCAGAGTAATCCTTTCTCTTGCTGCTCAATATGATTGGCCTCTATTTCAGCTAGATGTGACAACGCCTTTTTGAATGGTGACCTTCACGAAGAGGTCTACATGTTGCCACCTCCTGGAATCGAAACAAAAGGAAAAGTTTGCAGGCTAATAAAGGCTTTGTATGGACTTAAACAATCTCCCAGAGCATGGTTTGATAGGTTCTGCAGAGCCATGATATGTTTGGCTTTAAACAAGGGAATGTTAATCATACACTCTTTGTGAAAAAGAAAGAGGGCAGAACTACCATTCTCTTGGTCTACGTTGATGATATGATAGTTATGGGTGATGACGAGGTTGAAATCCAGGCTCTTAAGTCCAAGTTAACATCAGAATTTGAAATTAAAGACCTTGGACTGTTGAGGTACTTTCTTGGTATTAAAGTTGCTTGATCTCAAGAGGGAATTTATATATGTCAGAGAAAATATGTGTTAGATTTACTCAAGAAGACAGGGGAGTTGGGTTGTCGGCCAGCATCTACTCCTATAGAAGTAAATCATGATCTTACTAGTTCTAATGGGGAGGATCTTACAAGTCTGGAAAAAGGAACGTATCAAAGGTTGGTTGGAAAATTACTCTTTGTCTATGACTAGACCTGACATCACCTACGCTGTTAGCGTAGTGAGCCAGTACATGCATGCTCCTAAAACTCTACACATGAAGGCCGTTGCCAGGATTTTAAGGTACTTAAAGTCATGTCCCGGAAAAGGATTGCTGTTTAAGGGAGGTGGTAATCTGAAAGTGGAATGTTATTCTGATGCAGATTGGGCTGGTTCTAGAGATGATAGAAGTTCCACTTCTGGCTATTGCACCTTTTTAGACTTGGTAACTTCGAGAAGTAAGAAACAAAGTGTTTGTGCACGGTCCAGTGCGGAAGCAGAATATCGGGCCATGACACATGGTCTTGCAGAAATGTTGTGGTTGAGTTTTTTGTTGAAAAACATGGGATTAAAGGCTGAATCACCACTCAGGCTGTATTGCGACAACAAGGCTGCAATCAATATTACAAATAATCCAGTACAACATGAAGTTTCAACAGGTGGAATAGGTGGACGTCTCTAGTAGACCAATAAAGGTGGAGGGGCTTGTTCTCTTGTAGAATTGTTAGGAAACAATGGCAAAACAGATTTGGATGTAGAAGAGCTAATGTCTTGGTTAGTTACAAAAAAATATGTATCTTCTTGGAAGATGACATTTCTAGAAACTCGAATTCTATGTAAATGAGGTTCATAACATAGAAAACCTTTTTGATGGGTTGAGTAACCAAGAAAAGAACATTTAACAGATTGACCTGTGAATTTGGTGCATTCATGTGGCTAAAGATGAACATAACAGACACAACCAAAGGTGCGAAGAGTGGAATAATTGGGTGGCTTACCAAAAAACCTTAAGAAAGGAGAATCATTGTTTGAGGCTTGAGATGACAGCTGATTAATAAGGTGGACAACAGTTGAGAAAGCTTCACACCAGAACCGAGAGGGTACAAAGGAGTCCAACATTAAGGTACGGGCAACATCAAGAAGATGACGATTTTTCCTTTCTGCTAACTCATTTTGTTGGGGTGTTGAAGAACATGATCTTTGAGATAATATATCATGTTCTTGCAAGAACTCTTCAAATAAGTGAGACGTGTATTCCCGCCCCCATTGTCAGAGCGTAGAACTTTAACGTTTGATGAAAATTGAGTTTGAACATAAGCATGGAAGAATTTGAATGCAGAGAATGCTTCAGCTTTAGAGCACAAAAAAATCGATCTATGTGAAACGACTATAGTCGTCAATAAATGTGATAAACTACTTGTAATGTTCATGAGATACAATAGGCGCTATTCCCTATAGATCACTGTGAATTATGTTAAAAGACTTATGTACATTTGATTGATGAACTGGAAATGATAGAATTTTACTTTTACCAAGTCTACAAGAATTGCAATCAAATCGAACATCACGAAGAGATGGGGAATTGTTATTGCCAAGAACTCCAGATTTCATCAAGTGATGAAGAACATTGGAATTTGGATGACCAAGACGCTTATGCCAT
This sequence comes from Boesenbergia rotunda, assembly GCA_024364735.1. NCBI lineage: Eukaryota > Viridiplantae > Streptophyta > Magnoliopsida > Zingiberales > Zingiberaceae > Boesenbergia > Boesenbergia rotunda. Next base: position 468,998 of record JAGFNQ010001428.1, on the reverse strand, counting down.
AATTGGAAATTAACAGTTGCAGAATTACAAGAAATAAACGGCAAAAAAGGATAGGAGGACAACGATGAATAAAGAGGAAAAAGACGTCCAATTTTAGGCCCCTTCGCGATCTTCTTCCCTGATTTTTGATCCTGCACAAGACAACCAAATTTTGAGAATTCAACTCTACAAGCATTGACAACTAACCAACCAACTGAAATAACGTTACTACTTAGACCAGGGGAAACATAAACGTTGGTAAGAGATGATGAAATATCACTAATTGCTGTGATAGGTAAAGTGTTTCCATCTACGGTATGTATTTGTAAATTACCAGAGTAATTTGTAACATTGGTAAGAGCAGCAGCATTGTTAGTCATATAATTTGATGCCCCGGAGTCAAAATACCAAGGAAAACATGGTAAAGAAGCGTTACCTGAACGACCCAAAGCAGAAAATGCCGAAATGATCATTTGTTGAACCATTTCAAGTGTTAAAGTTGGCACAGAATTAGACAAATTTTGATCCACATAAACAGGAGTAGTAGAAGGACCAACAGAGGCAGTGAAGGTTGTTGCATTTCTCCTTGGTGGTCTGATTGGACGGACATTCTTTAATGATGTGACCATCTTTTTTGCAGTAATTGCAAAACTTTTTAGGATAATGGGAAGCAAAGTATCCAAGGCTTTTGTAGCAAAAACATTGGACAATTCTCATGTCTCGCCCTCGTGGTCTGCCTTATGCGTCATATGCCATAGGAACGAAGGCTGATTTCTGTTGTTCCATGGTTGTCTGAGTGAGGAGACATTGTTCTTCACGAAGCAGTTCATTTAGGCATTCATCCAAGGAGGGGACAACAACCTTGTTCATGAGGTTGGTCCGAATGCCCTCAAAATCAGATCTCAATTTCATAAGAAATTGATCTCGTTTTGTGGTGTTATGAACTTTTTGGACTATAGTTTGTCCATCAGTTAAGAAATCTTTATAGATAATGTCAGCATATTCAACCCAAAGATTAATGAAATGAGAATATAATTCAGAAATTGAGAGACTATCCTGTTGAAAAATGGCAATTTCATGTTCAAGATGAAACCTGCGAGCAGTGTTGTTCTGACTATAAATTTTCTCCCAAAGATTTATGAAATGAGAATATAATTCAGAAATTGAGAGACTATCCTGTTGAAAAATGACAATTTCATGTTCAAGCTGAAACCTGCGAGTAGTGTTGTTCTGACTATAAATTTTCTGCAAGTATGCCCACATCTTAGCTGCCATGGTGAAGGGTCTGAGATTGAGGACGATATTAGGCTCGACAGAGCCTATGATCCAGACCATAACCTGTGCATCTTTGATCTCCCATTTGGCATATGCCTCCTTATACATAGTTTTGTCAGGGGTAGAATTGGTCCGTCAATATGATCCCAAAGCTCCTTGCCTTGGTAAAGATCTGGAACTGGAATGCCCAGGTAGCATAGTTCTTTCCATTAAGATGAACGAACAGGACATCATACTTTTCAGTAGACATGATTACAAGGAAAAAGAAGAACGCAGGAGAAAAAATAAGAAGTTGGAGAAATCACAAAGAACTAGGATTGACTTGAAAAATGACAGGGAAAAAAAAACTAGGTTTTGATCGAAACTGACTCTAATACCATGTCAAACTCAGAGAAAATAAGGGTAGAAACTATGTCAAACTCAGATAAAATGAGGGTGGAAACTCCTCTTACTCCTCTGGAGAATCCTCCTTTAAATAGTATGATACAATCTTATAATTACATAATTACAACTATACAATCATGGAAATCTACGCCATTAATACCAAATAATTGTGTAATTAATGCCAAATAATCTGCCTATCAATTCTCTTGACAGCAAATCTGTGCCATTAATGCCAAATCATTGTGCAATTAATGTCAAATAATCTACTTATCAATTCTATTGACAGCAAATATGCGCCATTAATGCCAAATAATTGTGCAATTAATGTCAAATAATCTGCCTATCAATTCCCTTGACAGAATTGTCTGGACAGAAAAAACAGGTCAGACAAACTGAATGCTCTAGAAGGACTAACAGACTGGACAAATTGTGGGATTGGATAGATCAAACATGTGTAGTTCATTCATCTTTGTTGTTTGCCGGATTTAAGATAACTTGTTATTATTGATTTGTTACAATATTTCTCTTATAGTTGATAATAAAATTTTACTTTGTCCTTCTTTTGGTGTTATTTTATATTATGGAATTTTCTATTTTGTATAACAAATTGGGCAATGATCAATATTTATGCTCCAACTTGAAAGGAGTGTTAGAGCTAATAATTATATGTAGGTATTAAAGTTAATGACTAATCTCCACATTGGCTGTTATGCGAAAGTACAATATATATGAGTGTAATTGACTAATTGTTCTACTTTAATAGTACAATATAATTTTGTCCATTTCTACTATAGCTAGTGCCTCATATAAAAAACAAGGAAATTTGCTGTTGTCTCTACTTAAAACAGCCAGATATTTGTAAATGCAATGGGATACTCTTTCTTTGGTTCAATGGCCAGCATTCGCATCAGTATCTTGTTCCTGCTCTTGACAGTTGAATTTAGGATTTATTGGCTGATGATATTCATTAGTTAAGCTGGTTCTTGTGAAATTATGATGAGATGGTAATTTTTCCACTTGAGGGTAGTTATATTGACCCATTGATTTTGGTACACTGGTATCCAGGGATTTGTGTGTATCCTCAAGGAATATATATATATATATATATATATTCTTTATACCAAGCGATAGCCAGCAGTAGTGCTCATACCAATTTACTCCATCTGCCTGTCTGATGACAACTATTAATTTAATCAGTAATTTTAAATATGTGGATCATGCATGTCTAGTTGTGTAGCTAGAATATAATTTTAATCGGTTAAGCAAGAAGGTAAGTGCTATGCTACTTCTTTGATGCTATACTTTCTAATTTTCTGTAATTCAGAATTATTTGTTGGCCATGGTACCTTTTTTTGTCTTGTCTAAAATGTTATCGTAAATTTAGAAACTTAAATTTCTAATGATTTGACCGAATGCAGACAGCTGAGGCAGCTATGACACCCATTGAATCTACCTTTTCCTTGGACGTCAATTCAAAGTTAGACTGGTGAGACTCTGCACACATATATAAATCGTCTCTTTCTTAACCTTTCTTTTCCAAGGGAGAAATTCTAAGAAGGCATTTTGTGAATTTTGATTTATTATTGGTTTCTAGTTGCAACTGTTTCAAATTTATTCAGGTGCATCACGTTATATGCAGAAGTCCCATTCTTTTAGCAAAGAAATCAAATCAATACAACATCGACTTGTTTTGTAGGAATCTAAAATAACTGTGACATGGTGAGCCATCTTGGCTTACTGTATTTTAAACTTATGGCTTCAAACTACACTGTTTAGCTGGAAGGACACTATTCATATGTTAGGGATGCAGGAAATAATACGATGGAAATTGTTTGATGGAGTTTAAATTAAACACCAACATAAAGTATCCTTGCTCTTTCAAAATTGCTATATTCCCTAAGTCATTTATGCAAAAAGATCATACCCCGGACACCCCACACGGCTGACCCACAACCATTTGTAGAGGGGTGAACTAGGAAACCGAGCAGACCACCACATAGAAGTGTATTTTCCCCCGACTTCGCCTGAGATCTACTCTTGTCCATTTCTGCACTGAGGGCATAATCATATTCTATGATATTTATTCCCCAAGTCATGAACCTTAGAGTGGCTGTTAGACTTGAGAGATGATATGGCTTATAGTAGCCTGTTTAGACTAGTTGTATTTTATTTATTTATTTTGGTACTTTCATTACTGTGTAAAATGCTTGTGATTATGGAAAATTGTTTCTATTGCAGGGAGGCTATTGGCAAGATTCTTGCTCGAGGCCACAGTCGTGTCCCTGTCTATGCAGGGACCCCAAAGAATATTATAGGCCTTTTGTTGGTGGGTACAAATTATCATTTCCTTTTTTCACAGTTTCATATTTGTTTCATCAACCTTGTAAATTTGTGCTTGTCTGATCTCATGTGGTACTTTGCTTGTTATATCAGGTGAAAAGTCTTCTTACAGTTCGACCTGAAACTGAAACCCCTGTCAGTGCTATATCAATTAGAAGAATCCCTAGGTAATTACCTTGTTGTATATTCTTGTTGCGTGTCAATGAAATGATGTTCTCATATTTGAAATTTTCAGAGTGCCAGCCGATATGCCTCTATATGACATACTGAATGAATTTCAGAAAGGAAGCAGTCATATGGCTGCTGTTCTCAAATCTAAAGGGAAACCTAAGAGCACTCCACCTATTGATGGTGAAAAATCTGGAGAAAATAAAGAATTGAGTGTTGAATCCAATGCCACAACCCCTTTGTTGTCTAAAACCAATGAAATCTTGGACAATCTTGTTATCGACATTGATAGGTTTGAAAATAAACCCACGGCTTTGCTACAGAATGATGCGGAAGCAAAGGTAGTTTCTCGATTGTCAGAAGATACTGAAGAAGAAGTTATTGGGATCATCACACTTGAGGACGTCTTTGAGGAACTCCTACAGGTAAAATTAAAAATCTTCACACTTGGCATGGCATCATTAGTTTCAGTCATTCTATGTGCTAGATTGCTCCCCTTTGGGTAGCAGTTGGATGCTGAATATACCACTCTGCCTAGGAGTGGAATCTAGTTGACCTCATTTTTGTTGTATGTTAACCGCAAACAAAATATTCCACACGCAGGAGGAGATAGTTGACGAGACAGACGAATATGTAGATGTTCATAAAAGGTATCGCGTGAGATGATTTTGGCAATGTGTTTTCTCTCTTTCACCCTTACAGTTTACAAAAAAGATAAGTTTTCAGGATACGTGTGGCTGCTGCCGCCGCCGCTTCTTCAGTTGCACGTGCTCCGTCTTATAGGAGGTTAACTAAACAAAAATCAGCGGTGAGTATCTTCATAACTTCAAGTTAAAATCACAAGATCAGCTTAAAAGCTGAGAAAATCATATGAAGATTAGTATCTAGCCAAACTTTCCCTGTTTTCAACTTTGAGCTTACAATTTTTTAGAAGATCTAGGTTTATGAGTGACCATTATTTAGTTTCACGCAAAAAGAATTTGATTCTGATTCAATTTTAGGTTTTCTATGTAAAATTTCAGTTTTCTGGTGTCATACTTTGGAACAGAACCAACCCAAAGTAATGTTTTAAACTAATTCTATAAGCATTAGTATTTCTAACACTGAACCAAGCTGAAGTTCAAAGAATTTCCGTTTTGTTAGAATTCAGTTTATTTGGTTTTTGTTCGAATGTAGCTCAAGCCTCTTGCAGTGCAGTGCAGTGTAGTTTTTCAATCTCACAATGAATCATTCCTTTTTTCTTTCCCACTCTTCCAGGGGGCTCTAAATCGGCAAGGGCAACATCCGTCGGGCATCCTAAAGAAACCCACCGAAGGAGACTCGTACACTTCCCGTCATCAAGTGAATCTGGTGGAACCACTCCTGGGAACCAAAAGATAACATCTGCAAAGTTTTGTCAAAGAAGTAATGCCGTTGCTTATCATGAGCTCAGTGATGCAGGTGTAAGAACAAGTATTTTGTTGCTGGCCAAGCAATGCTATTAGCAATTGCAATTTGTCTTACAGTAAAAATAAGTTGTTTGTTGCTGGCCAAGGGATGTAATTAGCAATTGCAACTTGTCTTATAGTAAAATAAGGAGGGACGATATGGTTAGGCTTGGAGGAGGCGAAACTCTATTCGGATTCGAATATCTGTATGGTTGTTTCGGGTCCCCATTTCTGGGTATGAAATGAGGTATAATTTACTGGGAAAAAAATATAGGTCCTATCTTAGCGGGTTTTTTAGAGTCTATTCCATCAATACATAAGGAGATACACGTAGATACATAGGTAGGAGGCGTATGGTGGGAAACATCATGTTGTTAGTTTCCCAAAATCGATCCCAATCATTATACTAAAATTGTCATGCACTCACTTCCTTGGGGTTGATGTTGGTTAGGCTCATTAGTAATAAGGGATCTAAAATTTAAAATTCAATTATGGTATATTATCGAGAATTTTTCTCCTTAATGATAGCGAATTTGAGAGTATTAGTTTTCAGGATGAATTTTTATGTATATATTTTTTGAATTATCTTGATCGTCAAGTGAAAATTTTTTATAGGATTGAATTGATTATCTTCAGACAGTTATTTGACCTAATTAATTATTTGGCTGAACAAATATATGTCATTTGAATGCTAAATTATAATTTGTGGATTTAATTATCGTTGAATTATGATAACACCAGATACACTATCTCATTAAACAGACAGCACTTTATCCCCAAAACAAACCAACCCCTTTGGTTCGCTACTCTTTCTTACTCGTCGAAGTCGCCTCATCCGGTGGACCTCGGTTTCTTTCCCCACTCTTTAAACGTGTGGTTGGGTGGCTCGGTCACCTCACCATCCCCCTCCGCGATTTTCATCTTCCCCCCAATTCCTTTTCTTTCTCTCTTTTTTTCCCTTCTCGCTCGCATCGGAGATCCTAACAGATTCCGGTCCGATCTGCTTCGATCTCGCTCTTCTCGGATGGGTGGCGGCAGGGTCTGCAGGGGATGCTCCTCCGCCCGGCCTTCCTTGTCCGCATCGTCCTCGCCGTCCCTCCCCGCGTCGTCTCCGTCCGAGACGGCTTCGACGTCCGTCACCGACACCGTGAACGGATCGCACCATTTCAAGATCTCCGGATACTCGCTGCTTAAGGGGATTGGCGTCGGCAAATACACGACGTCGGACACGTTCGCCGTGGGGGGTTACGACTGGGCCGTCTACTTCTACCCCGATGGCAAGAGCGCGGAGGACGCTGCGGCGTATGTTTCTCTGTTCATTGCGCTGGCTAGCGAGGGGACTGACGTCAGGGCGCTGTTCGAGCTGACGCTTCTGGATCAGAGCGGGAAGGAGCGGCACAAGGTCCACAGCCACTTTGGAAGGAGGCTTGAGAGCGGCCCCTACGCACTCAAGTACCGAGGCAGTATGTGGTGAGTTTGGTTGATCACAAGCCTTGCATTGCTTTTTAATTTTTGTTTGTTCTATTTTCGAACTTATTTCTTGAACATTGTTAAATTACTTCGGTGCTATACGCTAGTTTTACTTATCATCTCTACTTGTCATCTGGTGCAAATTGGCTCTTTGCTTTAGAGGTCATGGTAGCTGTAAAAGATGATCATGCTAAGATGCTTCGTTGATTTACTAAAAAGAAAAAATAGAAAGAAAAAAAACTATATTGAGAGAGATTGACTATACCTCCAAATCCAATAGCGATAAAATGAGAAAATTGGTTGACATGACATAGGCATGTTGAAACGACATCAATAGAATTCATACTTTGAAGAGTTATTAGACGGTGTAAAGGATATAGTATGACCAAAGAAAGCGTTTATTAATTGTAATAATGAATGATTTTATTGATTGAAAAATACAAGGGATATAGCCTTGAATAGAACTCAATGGAGGGATAAGCTTCACGTTGGTGGCCACTGTAAAAGTTCAAACTTCCAATTAAATATTGTAGTGATTTAAAGAAACTATATAATTATTGAAGTGGGTTATGAAATGGATTCAGCTGATAGATAAGCTAATATTCTGTCTCGTTTGTTTAATTCTATTCATTTTGTGTGCACGTTAAGACTATATACACGTTTCTTTAAATATAGTATTTTGCAGGAATGCACACTATGGATGATTAATTACAGGGATGTGGTTTTCTTTGCACAGGGGCTATAAGCGATTTTACAAAAGACCTGCTTTAGAGACATCAGATTACCTTAAAGATGATTATCTCTTAGTTAATTGCACTGTTGGTGTTGTTAGATCACAAACTGAGGCACCCAAGATCTACACCATAGCAGTACCACCTTCTAACATAGCACAGCATTTTGGTCAGCTTCTACAAAGTGGAGAGGGGACTGATGTGAGTTTTGAGGTTGATGGTGAGATATACAATGCTCATAAATTGGTACTTGCAGCTCGATCACCTGTTTTCAGGGCCCAACTTTTTGGTCCAATGAAAGACAGGAACATGCATTGCTTAAAGATTGAAGATATGGAAGCTCCAGTTTTTAAGGTAGCCTATTCTCGTCTACTCTGTAGTTGTGTTGTTTATTTGCATCTTTACCATGTAACTTGCACATCATTAGCCAGAGTTGTCCTTGACCTAGTTTCTTTTATTTTTCTTTTTTAAACTTAACAAACTCTTTCTCGGACCATAGTGATAGAATATCTGTGTCTCGTTTCGTATCTCTTAACTTTCATGCTCAATAATGGCGGTTCACTTCATAGCAAGCTTATCCTCTTTGCGCTAGGATGATCAAATTGAAAGATTTAATGTAATTTGATTTTGATCTGTTATGCTATACAATTGTCACAATTATGCTGAATGTGAATGAATGAATTTGTAAAATTTTACGATGAAGATTGAGACCCATACTTATTTGACATTTAGACAAACAACATATTTTCATTTGTTGGACAATGCAAATATATAACCTGTTATTGCATTGAAAAGAATTTTATATGATTAATAAAATATCTATTTATTTTATATTACATTACTTAGCTGAGTGATTAGTACTTTGTTACATCCTTTGTTTTTGAGATAAATGATTAACCTATTAACTGTACCATGGGATCATAGCAAATTCTCTTGTGTTTGAATCTGGCCAGTTTGCAATATACAAAATGGATAAACTGTTAGTTGAATTAGTTTACTTGTACGCTTCATCTAGTCTAGTCCTGTTCTTGGCCCATGAGGTACTTTTATTAAGCTAATGCATAGAAATTGTCCTTTCAAAAATACTGAAGCTTCTGGGTGCAGTTGTACTATGTTTTTTAGATACTTATGTTACATCTGCCACTATAGATATTAAATTTGGTGGATGTTAAAACTATGGTTAGTGTTAGCCTGCTACTTTCGCTTGTTGGCCTCTCACAAGGATATTTAATTTTGATATTGACTGCTTTACTCATCTGCATATGGTTTGATTTATTTCTTCTATTACCCGGCTTCCCGCTAAATTTCTCATTGTTATCACCTATGAGGTGACCATTTTGTGCCACTCAATCCATTCTCCAATCTGATTCATCCAATTAGAGGGTATATATGTCAACTGAAACATCTGTATAATTTATGATGCTCAAGAATTTGGAGATTTTGGATAAATGGTAAACGACATTTATAGGACTTTCCATGGCGTGGAGAGTTTGTGGAAGGTTTGTTTGCATGAGTAATCTTCCTGAAAGAAGATGAAAACCGACACATTGTTTGTAAAAATGTTGTATATATCTGATGACTCATATGAGCTAGTTGGAACACTTTATTATTTAATTAATTGGCTTGATCATTTCTTCGGACTTCAGTGATAATATCTAGTTCATGTCTGGAAGTTGGGTCAAATATGCAAGATCTGAGTGACTTGTGTGATTATATAGATTAAGCCTCAGGAAATGTTTTCATACAGTGTGTTTTCTACAACTTGAGTTGTATAACTGAGTGCTAGACGAAGTTACTCAAGTTGTAAATCACCCAAGGTTAAACAAAATCCTTATCTTACTCTAATTCTATATTACAATTAAAAAACTAGTTTGCTAATTGACGAGAGTAGCAATGTTAGTGCCTGATAAGTGATGTTACTAGAATAGTAATCTATTGAATTATATAACAATGAATTCATAAAATTAACAAGTTCGCAGGAATATGCAAATATGAAAAACAAGTGATTTCACAACGTTAATAATGGATTTCAGAAAGGTTACTTAATCGAGGAAATTCTCATTCTAGTTGTGTATCCTTCCAGTGAAAAGAGGAGAGAAAGAAGGTAAAAATAAAAGGTGGGAGATTAATATCCATTATTTATTAGGGTGGAAGGAAGATTGAATGGAAGGCGTTTGCTTGGGACTGTTTTGCTTAGATGCAGGGTGACCCTCTTAGATAGCGGCTGAACCGGACCACCTTGGCTTCATAAGTGTCCAGGTCGTCTATTTATGGTGGTCTTGGGGATCCATGCTGGTTTAAGAAAAAAAACTAGTTTCTGTTATAAGTTATTGGTTCATTTAATAATAAAAAGTAATTGTAATTCTCCCCATTAGCCAATCTGACCACCCTTGTTCAATTAGTTGTTGACACCATGGAATAAAATTTCGTTCCGGTGTCGGGCGGCAGGCGGCACGAGCGATACCTACCATTCCACTGGCTGTCTGAAATCGGCACAAACGTCAGCGTGGCGTGCGTCACGCGGCGACAAGCGGAGGCGGCAACATCCATTGCCGGAGGAAGAAACGCCCACGCAGCCGGAAGAAACGTCCACGGGCGACGTGCGTCACGTAGCGAGACTCCTCTGGCGTCACCGGAAGAATCATCGAACTCCTCCGGCGCCGCCGGAAGCTCTACCGGACGGACCTGAGCCGCCAGCCGCCACGCGCAACCTCCGCCTACGCTAGGGCCTAGGGCTCGCGAGCGCAGGCGGAGGCGGTGGTGTATGTGAGGAAATGTTTAAATAAAATATTTTCTCACATAAATATTTATCTCAATAAAATATATAAAAATATATTTAAAATTAAATAAATTTTATTAATTAATTTTCTGAAAATTAATTTTATTGTTGTAAATATTATTTAAAACTTTTAAAAAATTATAAAATCTAAAAAATATCTAAAAAATCAAATTTATATTCTGATGTATTTTTTATTCTTTTATATTTTTACTATTTATTATTTAATTAATATTCTGATATTTTTATCATTTTAAATATATTATTTAAATTAATAAATAATTAATTTATATAATTATTATATGTAAAGTAGCATTTTATGTTAATTTATATATTTATTATAGATAATATTTTTTATCTTAGAATAAATTTGAAATTTGGATTCATAAATATTACGATATTAAACTTTTTTACTTTTAGGATTTTTGCTTCAAAACATATAAAGTTTTGACATTTGTAACTTAGTAAGGTAAAATATTATGATGTATCAATTTTAATTCGAGTTATTGATAGTTCAATTTTCTTTAATGAAAATTATATTTAATTTTTTATAACGATATTAAGTTGTTTCAGATAACTTATATAAAATCAATATATAATTTATTTTTAAATTATACACAATAAACATATTTATCTAATAATTATTATATATAAATAAAAAAAATACCGAAATCGTACCGGCACGGCACGATAGATACCGAAACGTATTGTTCCGGTCTGGGACCGAAACTTCGGCACGGGTCAAAATTTTAAACCTTAGTTGACACAGTTTTGCAAATTTAGACTCTGATCTAATTGGCTGATGAATGAATTTGAATAAGATTAGGGATTAGATCAAACATTTGCGCATCATATCTAACCAGATTAGTAAATTGACACTTGCAATCCATTCTCTTATGCATCCGCATGCCTCCGGGGCTATGGTGCAGCGGTAGGGCGACTAGTCGCTATCCCAGGCATCTGCGGTTCGATCCCCAGCTACGGCGTATTTGTAGAATTTTTCCTCCAAATGAGCGCGAACCCTGGGACGCTGGGCTTCTAGACCACCCACCGCGAGCGCTTCCCGATTTACCCTGGCGGCCGGTGGGAAACTTCCGTGAGGCCGGGCCGGTCGCTCGAGGTTGGAAAAACCTCGTTAATCATTTTTTTTTCTTATGCATCCGGCATCCTGTTGTCAAATTGTTTCATCACATTCCTCTGAATATTCTTTCCTTATATTTACAGTTCTTTGGTTGTTCCATCTTGGTCATTTGAGATACTTGAACGACTTGAACCTCATCCACATGCTCAGTTATCACCTATCATACGGTTTATTATTTTCAAAGCTAGGAATAATTAGGAAGACTTAGTATTGAAACTTTAGGGCCACATCATTTGTTTCTGCAGTTGTATTTTATTGTTTTTCTATGATAACAGAGACCTTGATTGAAGCACGTCGTATGTTCTGCGTCATTCTGATAATGTAAAACCTCTATTTCACTTTTCATGCATGTGCATGAGTGCTTTTTGCTAGTAAAAGAGAATGTCGTAACCAGTATCACATCATTTCCTCACTACTTTAGCAAGATTGATGCACCAGCACACACCTGATTATGGTGATCCTTCAATTGAATTTTCATAATTTGGTATTTTTATTGTCAGGCCCTACTCCATTTCATATATTGGGATTCTTTACCTGACATGGAAGACCTTGCTGGTCTAAACATGAAATGTGCTTCTACTCTAATGGCTCAACATATGCTTGCTGCCGCTGATCGCTATGCATTGGATAGGCTTAAACTGCTATGTGAAGCAAAGCTGTGTGAGGATGTTGCCATAAATACTGCGGCTACAACTCTAGCACTTGCTGAACAGCATCATTGTTCTCAGCTTAAATCAGTCTGCCTCAAGTTTGTTGCATTACCTGAGAACTTGCGAGGTGCAATTAGTATTCAACCTTACCGCTGATTTCATAATCACATCTTGAATAACACTAATTCAAAATTCTCATCGTGTTTCATTTTGATGAATTTTGCAGCCGTGATGCAAACTGAGGGATTCGAACACTTGAAGCTCAGTTGCCCATCTATTCTATCTGAGCTTCTAGAATACATAGTCAGAATCGGAGAAAACTCTGTAGTCTATACAAAAGATGCCCTCGACGGCAGCGATGCAAATGGAAGGCGGGTGAAACCTCGGATATAATGTCCCGGTACAAGTGACTCGCCATTGTCAAAAGCTCACTCACTATTTGTAAAGATTGTAAATTTTTGTTAACACTTGAATATTCCTGGGTAACTCACTCCTGCCACTTGTACCTCTTTATTAACCACTACAACGGGAGAGCCAAATCGAGCTTGTCAAATCTTGGCGGCTGATGGAAAATTTCCGTGGGACAGAGCCGGTCGTTCGAAGTTGGAAAAATCTCGTTAATTATTTTTTTCAAATCGAGCTTGTCAAAAGTCCAGTTAGATTTCATAAGTGTAACCTAAGGAACCATCGTTGTGGAAACTGCTTACATCCTACAATGTGTAGAACTCCAATTCTAATCCTTCATTGTTAACTTGCTGCATCCATCTGGCAATTTAAACTCAATTATTTAGTCATATGGGCTGGTGCAGTTGATTTATATAGGGTATTATTTTTAATAGGCCTGTGGACGATTTTTAATGGATGTCGAATGTCTGGTTAATTGCCTCAATTCTTATTTGCATGTGTTATTGTGTTGGGTGAAATTTTTTGGGATTTATCTCTTTTTTAGATAATAAGGGATTATCCTAAAGAGTCGTGCGAAGATTTCATTTTTTTTGGCCAATTTTTACTCAATTATTTGCTCTGAACGTTACTAGTCATTTAACAGTTGAAATATTGGTGAAATTTTGGCAGTGATTTTGTTCTAATTCAAGGATTTATTTGCTTCTTGTAATTTTTTTGTAATGTTTTTGGAAAAAACGTTTGATAAAAAGTGGCCAAAATTAAAAGGGTCATTTTTCTCCTCCAAAGGCATCTTATTTTCAATTTTTTTAAACCAAAACAGATGTTTCACTCTATTATTTAATCATGCACAATTATTCAATTAACTTTTAATATTTTTATATTATTATTATCTGTCTAAATTCTGAGTTCGGACGAATTATAATAGTTATAATTTTATAAGTATTATAAGGTGGATTCAATTTTATTAATTTATCATTCTTATTCATCTATCATTTATATTGTATCAATTACTATTGTTATTCATGTATATTATCATTTTAAGATTTAACCTACTGATTTAACATTTATGTTGTGCCAAATATAAATTTATAATGGTTATAATGTATATATCAATTACGATTTTATAATTACTATAATGAGTCTAATCAATTCATAATTTAGATGAAAAATATTAATGAGAACAGTGCTAAATAGTAAAAAAAAAATCTTTTTGACTTTTGATCATAAAAAATTGATAATTTTTTCAAAAGACGTATTTACAGTTATCAAATTTCCAGAAAGTATACCTAAATTTATCTTTCCCCAAGCTTCTCCTCTCTGTCCTCTTTTCTTTTTTTCTCCTTTTTCTCTTTTTTTATTATTTTTTTTATTTTATGAATCCAATATATTCACGAGCTTTTTGAGCTAATTAGAAAAATATTTTATTCATATTTAAAATTATTGAATTTGAGTTGAATTCGATATTCGATAATTTTTTCGAGCTAAATTTGAATATATAATATTTTATTTAATTGTTTACAAGTCACTCACAAGTTGAACTAAAATGGGTTTGTAAACAATAATTTTAATTAAAATATGCTCAAATTAAAATTGAATAATTTGAGCCGAATTTGAATTTAAACCATTTCAAATTATAGTAGAATTATGCTTGAATATAGGTTCAAATAAATCGAATCAAACTCAAATTTTATTTCAATCGGACTCGAGCGAAAATTATTTATATTTTTGAACTTTAAATAGAATTTGAATATCACTTATATTTTTATATAATTGTATCTATCTATAACTTTTAAATAAATATTTTCATATTGAGTTCTAAGGGACTCATTTCTAATGAACTCATGATTATGTTTATTCTTTAATTTTTTAAATTAATTGTTATCCTGTTTTTCCCTTGTAAACACCAATACCATCAATCCAGTACTACTGTGATATTAATTTTTTTAAAAATAATAGAGAATGACATGTTCATACTCCAGAGTATTATAAAAATTTATAGGGGTTACAATCTATGAATTTGGATCGAAACTTATTAATAGATTTAAAAATTTTAGATTTTTAAAAAGTTGATATCTAATAGAAGAGAGTAGTACAGTAAATGTATTTATGGAATTCATGTTTGATTTTGACATCTCTATGATAAGGTATATATGTGTGTGCGCCAATTATCTTAAAGCTATAAATTTTGAAACCTTTTCCATTAGTGTTGTTAATTATTTCATATCTCTGAGCAGAAATAGACTCCGGGACACTTTAGAAATATGTAGCATTTAAAATGTGTTTGATCAAAGCTCTCTAGGTCTCTCAATGAGTTTTAATCGAAATTTATTGATAGACTTAGGAGATTTAAATTTATAAAAAATTAATATGTAATGGAAAAGGATACTGCATTGAAGGTATTTATATGTTCATATTTGGTTATGACATCCATACAATAAATTATATGTATGTGTCAATTGACTTAAAGCCATAAACTTTGAAAATTTTTTGATTAATATTATTGACATTAAGCTAATATCTCTGGATACATATAGATTCAGAGATACTTTAGAAACTTATAGTACTTGGATTGAACCCGATCAAAGAGCTCTATAAGTGGAATAACTCAAAGTGCTAAAAGTTTCTGAAGTGCAACTAATCGATAATTGTGATCAGAAGGTTTGACTTTAAGACATTTGACACGTACATATAATTTATCATATGAATATTAAAATCATGCATAAACACCATAAATATTTTCATGGTATCATCATCTTTTATTGCAGGTCAACTTTTGAAATCCAAATTTTTCGGTCCATCAATTTATTTTAATCAAAATTTATTTATAAACTTACATAGCTTCGATCAAATTTATTATAACACTTGGGCATTTTGACTGTACTCTGGATGATGTTAATGTTTAAATTGTGAGGTTGATTTTAGAAAGATAAGTATGATAGTTGTGTTGGTATTTAAAAATCAACGTCGTAAACGAATCAAGAAAAACAGAAGAAAAGTTAAAAAAAAAAATAGACAAGCGGCCAGAGGGGCGAAAATAATATTTACATGTCAGGATTCAGGAAGAGGAAAGAAAAGAAAATAGAAGAGTCCGTCCATCAGGGAGGGAAAAATAGGGGTCAAAACAAACAAACAAGTCTTCCGGTTCTGAAACACAACAGAAGGCTTGTCCCTCCCTCACCAGTTCGGATCCTATGTACCGAACTCCTCTGTGCCTCTATACCGAGCAGGAAACGACAAAAAAAGGCACGTGCATTCCGTGTGACTTCGCCCACTTGATCAAGTTAGCATCCGAAATCCCTCGCGACTCCAATTTCTGCTAACTTGATCGTTTCCTAATCCCTCGCGTGCCCTAATCACTCGCCCGATGGCGTCCCTGCTCGCCGGCGGTCGCCTCCTGCTCAGTACAAAGCGCACGCGCCCCGGCGAAGTCTCCTGCTCTCCCAGCGTCGGCGTCGCCGTCGTCTCACGCGTGCAAGCTCCGCCCCCCCTTCTCCCCTTTCCCCGTCGTCGTCGTCTCTTAAGGGCCGACTGATCGGATCCCTGCTCTCCGGCGAAGTTTCAGCTTTAAAAAAGACCCCGCGCGAGTCCCGTGCCGTGCCCTAAACTCGCGTCCAGCGCGTTCCCGCCGGCGCCCCCTTCTCGTTGTGGCAGTAGGGCTTCAAGGTAATGTTTGCATGAACATGATGTTTGTATGAACATCAAAATCCCTCAACAAAATTGATTTTTATTTTTATGTTCTGTTTTTTTTTAGTTTGCAGTAGAATTTAACGTCAGAATTTTCTTGTAAAATAGAATTTGCAGTAGTGATTTTTGATGTTCTAATTCGGTTGTAATTTAGAATTTTTATGTTCTGCTTTTTTAAATTAGAATTTGCAGTAGTGATTTTTGATATTCTAATTCTGTTGTAAATTAGAATTTTGATGACTTAGTTTGACGTATGTAAATTCTAATATTATGATTGTCCTTGGCAATTAACTGGCTTGTGCATCTACGGTCTAGGTTAATGCTGTTTCAATTTTACTCATTCTCATCGTCAAACATTTGTGTGATTTGTTGAATAGAGTGTTAGAATGCTATTAAGCAACCCCTAAAATGGATGTGTACAAATGCATAGTTATAGTTTGTTTCCTGCTGTGTAAAAATTTTCAGTTCACTGCTGTGTAAAAATTCTAGTATGTTTTAAATATGAATTTTTAGGTTCTTCTAGTAGAAATTTACCTCCATATCTTCGTTTATCTCAGTATGAAAAAGGTTTATCAAAGTTTATATATTTCGTGTGATATTTGTCAAAATTTTCATATTAGGTTGCTGTTGAATGACATCTTCAAGTACCAACAGCATCGACCATACCAAATTTGAAACTGTACGATGCAGGGAATGTGGACTAAGAGCATCAGTGCTAGTCTCCAGATCAATCAAGAACCCAGGAAGACTGTATTATGGATGTAAGCAGCATGGATGGTTAAAATGAGTGACGTCTAATACTGGATTAAATGAAGACACTAGTCGTATACATTTTCGAATGTTGTCAAGCATGGAGCCAAGAGTAGGAAGTGAACATATTGCTTATCCTCGACATAATATGGGAAACTGGAATGTACCATTCATGGTTTGGATATTAGTGATAGTGAACTTAGTTCTTTTGGCTGTATATTTATTTTGTTTGTTAGTTGGTATGGTTAAGTAATGTAAGTGTTGTAATTATATTTAACTGAAGTTTAGTATTTGAAACTATTAAAACTATGAAGCATGTTTAAATGCTATGTCTGAGATAATATATTTAAATGCTATCTTATGTATCCATTATTTTATTACAGTTCATGTGTGTGTATTTTGAGAATGTTTATAGACAAATGCTAAACCATATGTTTCAGTTCAAACTTGCGAATCCATATGTTTCAGTTCATTCTACATTTTGCATCTTGAATGGAGGAATAACAGGAGTTTTTCTATTTTAATGCACACATGTAATGATCTTTCTTGCAGAATAAGATGTAGCGATCTTGCTAAAAGATTGTAGTCGACAATGTTCAGTAATCCTGCAATAGTGTATCAATAACCATTAGCATTAGAAACAAATTTCATGACATACACAACCTTTGCAAACTTCTAGTACAATAATGGTTAAATTTACACTATCAAATGAGATTTGATTATGACAAAACTGGTGAAGGAACACCAAAAATCATGGACAAACTCTCAGTAACGAGTACACTTTTCATTGCATCAGATGTAACATATTGAGGCTACGAAGTGAATCACTTGGATTGCAGTGTGAACCTACATATGATGCATATTTCACCATTCACAGTTGGTATATTATTACCCATCATTTGCTAAGTTAACCTAATGCTTCAATATATTAATAAATATTTAGTTTTGAAATGTAAAAACATGAGTGAACCTGGGAAAGTTGTGTTGACAAAAGTGGTGGAAAAGAATCCGTAACTTGATTGATCATCTGTTGACATTCTACATTGGGCTCTTCTATATCCTGTTTAAAAAAATAGAATGATTTCATGATATTTGCTTTTTAAATGTAACAACAAACAATATGTAGATATATTAGTAAGGATGAAACTTGAACAATTGTTGAAGTTTGGTTTGTTTTTGTCGCCACTCTCTTTTTTCTTGATGTCTGTTCTAAGCCACGTTTAAGCCTCTTACCTGAAACTGTTCTCTTCTTCGGTTTAATTCCTTTGACTCTAAGAAACTCTGTTTCATTCAAATCTCTTGTTATGTCATCTAGACATTAAACCAAGTTACCATCTTCTTGGCAGTTCGGATCATTAACTTGTAACCTCTCATCCACCATCTTAAACATACTCAACAAACCATCTTTAACATACTTGTAAGTGTCTTCCCTCTCTGCTGCCTTGGTAACCAACTGAACAGATAACCCACATAAATCTTTATAGCGCATATTGTGAAGTATTTTTGGATCCAAACTATCTTTGTTCAAGTATGTTTCATTAACTCCAAAATATCCACCTTTTGCTTTTCGTGTCCACCTTTTCAAAATATACTCACTTGGGATCTTCATGATATTTTTCATCGTAAATATTTTCAAAATATGTGAACACAATCCCAGCAAATTCATATTTTCTACAGCTACAACTACACACAATTTTTTCACAAGATGAATCAAGTGTAATTAGATGATGGTAATGCTTTTTGTGCGAAGTAACTTTATATGTAGTATGTGTTCCAACATCCTCAAATATTTCTACAACAAAATCATGAGATTTGTACCACTCTTGTTCAAAACACTTGTATGCCTCGGGAGTATAAGTGTAACTCGCATGCTTTAATATTTCAATTGGATACAATAAGCATGGAACACTTGAATTTGATCTAAAATCAGCTTTTAATTCTTCATATCGACGATCATCAAGCAATCTTTGAAAGTGATGGAAAAAGTCTAAAAACTTATGCTGATAAGTCACATACCTTTTGACAATACTATTCATGCTTTCACTTCTTTGAGTCGTAATCATATCTGCACAAAAAATTTGTCGCCCATATACTAAAGCCCATTTTTCATTTATGCGAAACAAACGCCTCAACCAATCATTATCTTCAAGTGCATACTTAGTCAACATCATGTTCCAAGCTGAAATAAAATCTTCCTCTTCATCAAAATCATATATACACGAGGCAAAATCTTTAGCAAACTCTTTGAATTGAGAAAAAACTCCACCCAAATGTATTGCAGCATTTTGATAAATGTGCCAAATACACAAACGATGATGTGTTTCAGGCCATCTGGAAGCTAAAGCCCTTGCCATTGCTGCATCTTGATCTGTAAGAATAGTTATTGGTTTTTTCTCAGACATAGCTCTGGTAAATGTATCAAACAACCACTCAAATGTCAAAGTAGTTTCATCATATAATAAAGCTGCACCAAAAATTATGGATTGTTTATGATGATTAACACCTACAAACAACGCAATAGGACGACCTTCATTGTTCTTCCTGTAGGTTGTGTCAAAGCAAACAACATCTCCAAAATTACCATAATCAGCTCTCTCTTAGCATCAGACCAAAAAATATTAGTGATCATATCATCTTCATCAACTTGAATAGCATTAAAAAAATTTGGATCATCGAACTGCATTTTCTGTAAATATTCCAGTACACCTCCTGTATCCCCAACTCTCATATTTCTTGTTCTTTTGGATCGCAAGTAATTTTTATAATCTTCAGGAATAAAACCTAAATTCTCCCTGCCACCTACTTGTCTCACCATAAGATCATGAGATGCTTTTGGTGGGATTCCCATATCACTTGCCATCTCAATTTGTATCGCTGCAGAAGAAGATATATTCCTATGGCATCTGTAGAGATGTGTTTTGTTTGGACTTGAAAGATAATGATTATGCTCTTTAACAAATTGCACCACACTAAACTTGCCATCTAAACATTTAATCTTCAGATTAGCCTTACAATCAAACCTTGTTTCAGGACGACTTTGCTTCACATAAATATCTCGTTTGTCCTTTCCCCTTTTACCTTGTGCACTACAACAAAACATTCTGTCAACTATATTACCATCTTGATCTTTATGACTTCTAGCCCTTCTTATGCCAAATCTAACTTGTTTAGCATATTTCAAATAAAAGTCATAGGCTTCCTCTTCTGTTAGAAATTCCATACCCATTTTTGGCATCATTTCTTTTGTGACAAATGGCTGAGAAATCTCTGTATTATTTTCATTATTCAACCCTTTAAAATCAATCAAACAATACAAAAAAACTAATCAAACTATGCAAAATTTAAGGTATATAAAGTTTAATGAAGTCCCAATATGATTCCTTATTACCTTCATCATCCCTACGGTCTTCGCCTTCGTTTTCTTCAAAGCACTCTTCATTTGCTTGAAAATTCAACCAACGACGACTCGTAGATTCACCCTCCATGATACTTAGTTTAATCCTAAAAAAATTACAACCATCAAATGCGAAGTCCCTAAACTTTACAATGCCAACAGAGACATCTGAAACTAGGGCAAGTTAGCATACATAAACTATGTATTGAGGTCAATCCCTCCAAAGTGACTAAAACAGAACAGAACATCAAAATTCTAATTTACAACAGAATTAGAACATCAAAAATCACTACTACAAATTCTAATTTAAAAAAACAAAACATAAAAATTCTAAATTACAACCGAATTAGAACATCAAAAATCACTACTGCAAATTCTATTTTACAAGAAAATTCTGACGTTAAATTCTACTGCAAACTAAAAAAACAGAACATAAAAATAAAAATCAATTTCGTTGAGGGATTTTGATGTTCATACAAACATCATGTTCATACAAACATTACCTTGAAGCCCTACTGCCACAGCGAGAAGGGGGCGCCGACGGGAACGCGCTGGACGCGAGTTTAGGGCACGGCACGGGACTCGCGCGGGTCTTTTTTAAAGCTAAAACTTCGCCGGAGAGCAGGGATCCGATCAGTCGGCCCTCAGGAGACGACGGCGACGGAGAAAGGGGAGAAGGGGGGGCGGAGCTTGCACGCGTGAGACGACGGCGACGCCGACGCTGGGAGAGCAGGAGACTTTGTGATGCCGACGCCGACGCTGGGAGAGCAGGAGACTTCGCCGGGGCGTGTGCTGCCGGGGCGCGTGCGCTCTGTACCGAGCAGGAGGCGACCGTCGGCGAGCAGGGACGCGGTCGGGCGAGTGATTAGGGCACGTGAGGGATTAGGAAACGATCAAGTTAGCAGAAATTGGAGTCGCGAGGGATTTCGGATGCTAACTTGATCGAGTGGGCGAAGTCACGTGGAACGCACGTGCCTTTTTTTGTCGTTTCCTGCTCGGTACAGAGGCACAGAGGAGTTCGGTACAGAGGATCCGAACAGCTCCCTCACACATGGATTGTTGGGGCCATAGTTTGCAGAATCGCGATCCTGGATCATAGGATCGTACGATCCTACGATCCTACGGCAGAAAACGATCCAGAATCGCGCAGAATCGTTTTTTGTAGCAGGATCGCAGCAGGATCGGTAGGATCGGACAGAATCGGACAGGATCGGACAGGATCGGAACAGAATCGGAACAGGATCGATGAAAGCTTTAAGAGGTCATAACTTTTGACTCGGATTGAACCACGTGACCTATAATATATCAAATTGAAACTCGTTCAAAGATCTACAAGTTAGTTTTAAGATTGAATCCCAAAAAATATTGTTTAAAGCCTTTTCATAGGCCCAGAAGATTATTAATCTTTTTTATTATTTTTTTTATCTTTTACATCGTTAGTGTTAGTGTTTTAAGATTATTTAAATACCTATTTAATTATTTTTTAGTTAGTTTTTGATTAATAATATTATGTTATATCTTTTTTCTAAAATGATAAGTCTTTAGATGTCTATTATCTAATAGGTTAACAATTAAATTGGATCATCTTGTAATAAATAGAATATTCTTGAAGTTAAACGTGATTATTTTCATTATAGTGTTAATAAAAATTGTATATTTTTTTATTTTAAGGGTTTTTGATAGGATCGTACGATTTTACGATTCGATCCTGACCGATCCGATCCTGACCCCAAATCGATCCTGTGTAGGATTGCGATTCTACGAATCTTGGTTGGGGCATACCAGTGCCATCTCATTCTCCCCCTTCTCTTTCATCGCGTCAAGCCGCCACCTGGTCCGTCGCGGTTCGCCTTTTTGATGTGATCGAGCCTTCTACTCCGCTCCATCGCTCGTTGCCATCGTCAGAGACATGGGCTGTGTGCAGGGCACGGGCCGCAGCGGCTCCGACTGCTGCTGCTGCTGCTACCGTCCCTCATCCATCTCCGCCAACGGCGCCGACCCCTTCGGAGTCCATGAGACCGGCTTGGCGCAGGGCCTCCTCCGTGCGTTCTCGAATCGGGCTGGCCCAGGCGGCACCGTGCCCGTCCCCTCCGCCGGCGTCTGCCTCCGTTTCGCCTCCCTCACCCAGCCAGGACACTACCCGGACTCCCTAGACCGCTCTAACCAGGACAGCTTCTGCGTCCGGACCAACTTCCAGGCCAACCCCGACCTCCACTTCTTCGGCGTGTTTGACGGCCACGGCCAGTTCGGTGGTCAGTGCGCCGAGTTCGTCCGCGACAACCTCACGGAATTATTGGCTGGCGATGCTCGTCTGCAGGATGACCCCGTGAAAGCCTTCCATTCCGCTTTCGTCGCCACCAATTCCGCGCTCCACGATAGCGAGATCGACGATTCGATGAGCGGCACAACTGCGATCGCAGTCCTCGTCAGCGGTGATACTCTCTATGTTGCAAATGTAGGGGATTCGAGGGCGGTTGCCGGAGTTTGGAGTGGGGGTTGCGAGGTGGCCGAGGAGTTGTCCAGTGACCAGACGCCATACCGGAAGGATGAGTATCAGAGGGTGAAGGGGTGCGGTGCGAGAGTGTTGTGTGTTGATCAAGTGGAGGGGATAATGGATCCTGACATCCAGAGCTGGGGCGATGAGGAGGACGGGAATGGGGATCCTCCAAGGCTGTGGGCGCAGAACGGCATGTATCCGGGCACAGCATTCACTAGGAGCATTGGAGACCTAACGGCTGAGAGCATCGGGGTGATTGCCATTCCAGAGGTGAAGATTGTGAAGATTACACCAAACCATCTCTTCTTTGTTGTAGCAAGTGATGGCATTTTTGAGTTCCTATCGAGTCAAGTGGTGGTAGATATGGTAACACTCTTTTGCTTAATTCTTATTTGCTTCATGGTCAGTCTCATTGTCATTCGCTATTACTATTCTCTTCACTGCTATATATCTATTGACAAACTACTATGAAAGTTCCAGTTCCCTACTAAAATGGAGAGCTAGCTTATCAGGTGAAGGTGTGAATGTAAGGACTAGTAAACCCACATTTTGATACTATGATACTAGTCTTGAACTTGACATTGGTCCTTCATTACTATTCCTCACCACATTTGTCAATTTATCCAGTTCGATAAATCACTGTCTCTTCTATTCTTTCTGAATTATGTTTTACATTAAATTGCTCTGAGTAACTCATTTAAAAATGGACAAGTGAAGGACTTCCTAAAAGTAATATGTTACTTCATTTTGAGTTATTAAAGGAATGATGTTTGGGCATGCCATGAGTATTTGTACTTGAAAAAGTTGTTTAGCCTCCTATTTTAGAATTTTCCACAATTATAGAATAGCAATGGTAACTAATTCTGGCTACTCTACAAGACTATTTTTAATGTTTGTGTTATTTGAATTTGATGATGGGGAGCCATGACACAATGGTAAAGTTGCTATAATGTGACCTGAGGTCACTGGTTCAAGTCGCGGAAACATCCTCTTGCAAAATGCAAGGTAAGGCTTTGCACAATATATCCAATGTGATCCGACCTTTCCTTGGGACCCTGCATTGGTGGGAGCTTCATACACCGAGTTGTCTTTTTTAATTTGAATTTGATGTCATGTATAGAATATGTACCTTTTCCACCTAAAGGTACATGTGTTGAATATAAGAAATACCAATAGAAAGTTTATCATGAGTTTGACTAAAATGGGCAAAATAGCAGAAATTGTAAACTTCCTATCGCTTGAGCAAATCCTAAGGGTCCTATTGTCATTCACTCATTTTCTTCTTCCCTCTTCTTCTCATGTCAATTTTGTATCAGATTATCCAATATGCCAGGCTTGGCCTTATAAGCTACATTTAGTTCAACTTCCATGATAATGAACTTAATGATTTCTAGATCAGTAGGCTACATTTTAACCTCATATCACATGCTCTTTGGTTAATGATCATTAGGGGAAAAACCCAAACTTCATGCTTCCATTGCCAATGCAAATATATCTTAGATGAAAAGCAATTGCCATTACGTTTTGATATAGGTTCAGAAGGAACTCTCATTTGTCCTCTGTGCAATTTTTCTTAGATTGACATCATAAACAATTTATAGTTCTAGATGAAAAATTCAAATGTTGTCTTGACACAATCCTAAAAATAGTGAATTTGGTAGTTGATTGACAGTCGTCTCAAAATCATAAAGCGTCAAATTAGGTTTTGTTTTCTATATCACGATTTCGTAACGTTGAATCAAAGAGATCACTGGCCTTGAATCGTCATTCTCAAGACTCTTCTATGTTGTGGAAGAAGTTGAACTTATAATAAAGACAACCGTGCAAGTTTATGTGCCCATGTAAATTTCACTTTCTCAACAGAACTTGGATATGCACTCAGTTACTACATCAGGCCATGTGGTCCAACTATTTGGTGACTGGCTTCAACCAACTCGTATCTCTCTGTGTAGCCCATTAGGATGTGTATTATATTTCCTCTAGTATTTGGATAACTGAACAGTTTGTCTTTCTCACATGTCAGAATATGAATCTAATACTATTGTCTATAGATATTTGCTATAACTTGTGTATTGAAAGATTTCAGTTAATTACTATTTATAGTTTCAGTTCTTCCATCTTAGAGTCATCTTTTCCTTCAGGTGTCTAGATTTCCTGACCCTCAGGATGCCTGTTCAGCAATTACTGCTGAATCTTACAAACTTTGGTTAGAGCATGAAAACCGTACAGATGATATAACTGTTATTATTGTGCATATCAAAGATATGGAAGACGTAAGTTAACTTTCTTTCGTCTGATGTTTGTTGGATTGAACCTTTAATTCCTATGTTATTTTTTTTAATTCAACCTTCTACAAGAATGCATATCAGTCAGATTCCCTAGCAACTCTGAAAACCATTCAAACCAGTAGCAATGCTGTAAGTTCAGAGGCAGTGAATGTTGATAGGCACACAATTACTTCGCCCTGTAACAATATAGAAAAAGGCAGCTCAGACTTGAAGTTGCACCCTCTTGGATCGACAGTCGATCCATCCCATGCACATTTTGTAACTTCACCCACTCGCTCTGTCCATTTAAATGGTATGCTTCTATGCCTTCAACTATGCCCCATTATTTCTTTTCCTTTCCTATAGTTTCTGGTTGATCATTTTTTCTACTATCACAGTGATTAATCCAGATTGACTGAAGCTACATGATACACAATTTATTCCTCTGACCTCTACATTGCTGGTATTATTTGGAAGCACGGTAAGTTAACGATCATCATACGTTCTCTTCGTTAGTAGTTCAAATGATTCATGTTTCGCGCTTATGATGCATACAGATCATTGTTGTGAAGAAATTCTACTATGTTTAGCTCCTCTAAGTCGCTATACCGGCCAGCAAAAGTTACTTAAAAAGATCTTGTGATTTCCTTTCATATAATCCAGATTAAAGAACTTTGCTTCTTCATCTTGGCACATGTTGTTGTCATTGTAGACCATTTTGTACATGGAACTTTGTGATGCCTTCCACCACACAAGCGAAGGTGGCAGAGATACTTCGACCTATAAGACACTCCCTGACCTCTTCAAGATTGGAATCCTTGTTGACCGGCTAGTTTTGCTGCATTTAGGATCCGCGAGAAGAATGCTTACAATTGGTCAAGGGTCAGAAGCTGTCATGTAAGGAATCAAGGGGAATTTGCTGACATGGGAAAAATATCTGACTCTTGAAACTTGGTGCAACTCATAATTTAAGCTGGTTGCCGTGTAAGAATTGTAGTAGTCCGAGTGGACCAATTGCTGTCCTCAACGAGATAGATTGATGATTAATACATGTTTGACAAAGTTAAGGGGGTATTTGGTTTGTTCCATTTTTTATTTTTATTTTCTATAAAATCATATTTTCTCATTTTTTGGAAAATTAGAGGGCGTTTGATTTGTATTTTTCAGTCTGTTTTCCATTTTCATTTTCTGTAGAAAATGTGGTTTTCTGGAAAACATGTTTGGTTTGTATTTTCCAGCTTTGTTTTCCAGAAAAAAACATTGTGTTTTTTATAAAATTGGAGAATGAAAAAAAATCATTTTTTAGAAAATTAGAAAATACGGTTTTTTAGAAAATGAAAATGGAAAATGACATAAACCAAACGCCCCTTACTTTCTTTCATTCTCTAGTTTTCCAGAAAATGTTATATTTTTTTTCTGGAAAACAAGGTTGGAAAATATAAATCAAATATGTTTTTCAGAAAATCACATTTTTTATAGAAAATGAAAATGAAAAATAAGCCTACCAAACACTTCCTAATGTAGCTGTCCTCCTCACGTATTAGCTACAGTATTCGAGCTAGTAGTTTTTATGATTTATCTTTTTTATGTTGGTCTTGGATGGATTGACAAAGATGTTGAAGACGAACTATTGCCGTTTTTATTTTTTTTTAGTATTAACGTGGTCTTTGTTGCATTTAGGAGATATGATGTAAATATTAAATTCAATTTTTTGTAGGAAGGGAAGGTTTGTTGCATTTAGGAGACATAATGTACATATTAAATTCAAATTTTAGTAGGACAGGAAAGATTTTAATGATATAAATGAGTAAAAATAAAATATATAAAATTTAAGTTGGATAATATTAAATATAATAAAATAATTATTAAAATAAGGGATAATGAGTTGACAGAGTTTTAAGTATTTAAAATTATTTATATAAAAGGATGGAGAGATTGAGAGAGATTTTTATATAGAATATAAATGGAATGATTGAAATTGATGAGAGTGAAGTGTTCTTTTGTGATCGTAAAATATCTTTAAATAAAGTTTTATAAAATGATGATTAGATCTGTTATATTATATATAGCTAAATATTGGATTATGACACAAAACGAGTAGAAGATGAGAGTTGCAAAGATGAGGATGTTAAGGTGGATGTGCAGACATGCAAGAATAAATATGACAAGAAATGAAAATATTAAAGAAAAGTTACAGTAATTCCTATTGAGGAAAAATTTCGGGAGATATTTTAAATTGATATGAATATGTATTTAAGCGATCAATAAATGTTCCGTTAGACGATGTAAAACCATGATAATTATTTATATCAAACGAGGAAGATAAAAATAAAATAAAGACTTGATTAATAATAATAAAATAAGATTTAAAAAATTATTTAAATATAAATGATAATAGAGTAGAGGATAGAGTTCGCCTATAATGATTCATATAGTTGATTCATCGAGTTAATGTATAATGTGTAATGTACAATATACATCAATCACTGTTCGACTAGTAATTTTCGTGATTTATCTTATTCGTATTAATTTTGAAATAGATTAGTAGGACATTGAAAACGAGCAAATCGTTTTTATCGCCTATTTAAATTTTGTTCCATATAAAATTGACCTCCCTAAATGATATTTGTATTTTAAAATATATTTTAGCACAATAATTTTATTGTTCATAGCTAATCATTATGTTGTTTTCATCTTCTTTAGTTTTACCAATCAATTGTGTCTATCTTTTGATAATCTCTGTATAGAACAAATCTTTCATGTAGAATAGCTAAACATTATTCTCATAGAACACAACTTTATGTTTTTTTTATTGAAAAACAGAGTTTTACTTTGTTTTGCTTTGTCAAATTCAAATCTATTTTTAACATGTTTTTTAAAATTTCCTTTTCTTATTGAAAAACAGTAATCTATTTATTTTACTCATAAGATTTACTTACACAAGGAAATTATAATATCATTGTGATAACAAAAGTGTAATCTATTTGGTCTCGCACGTCCATTTCAACCATGATTAATCAGATTGGATAATGTCGAATTTAAGAATCTTACAAGAATTTTTTTATCGATTGAAAAGTGTTCATGACGAACGAACAGTTTAGAAATCTAATATTTCACGGTTGCATGTTCAATTTGGAGAAATTTTTATAAAATTTACTGAGCTAGGAATTAAACTGTAGTTGCTTGGAAGATAACTAATCATCCTTCTACTACATCATAGTCCCGGAAGTAAAAATGAATAATCAAGTTGGATAACATCGAACTGAGATCGACTAATTCGGTCCTACAAAATTTCTCACATGTCAATTCTAGATGGTAAAAAGTGATTTACTTACCTCCAACACTACCGCTAATTTATTATAGGACTAACATAGAAAAGATAAATTAGAGAATTACTAGTTCGATGCACTCGTTGATTTCAGAACCATCAATATAAGATAAATTAGAAAGTTATAACTAACTTAGAGAATTATTTTTTCAATTTTATTAAAATTCGAATTTTTGTCTATTATTAATAATAATATCGATGTCGTAATAATCGACTCAACTTAATTATGCTCGTAATTAAACACAATTAAACGGTCAGAATACTTATCCTTTTCACGTGGCCCTCACGTGGCCCTAAACCCAAATTTCACGTGGCCCTCACGGGGCATGAGGCTGGAAAGGCATGCACCAGTACCAATAACGCTTAACTGGTCTGGTCGTAGGCTGCGTGAAAAATTCGACCGTTGCCCTTCCTGCCTCTGTACAACTAATTATGCGACTTCTACTTTGTCGAGGAAAAACAACAATTCTTATCTGCCTCCCATTGGATAGCTCCACTTGGGTACCCTTCTCCTTGTGCCTCCGTTTCCTGGGGCCCATTTAGTTTCGGTAGCCAGCAACATGGAACCCAGAAGGGGGAGGATTGAGGCATCGTGTCTTTTGTCGTTTCTATTGCCGCCTTCCCCGAGCGGAAGAAAGCCATGAGTTGAGCTTCTTCCCCAAGTCGTCTTCTTCTTCCTCTTCTCGCTTCTCGCTTCTCATTCTCTCTCTCTCTCTCTCTGGTTCCACCATTAAAGCTCTCGCGCCATCCTCCACGAGAAAGCACCTGAGCAAGGCTGCTTCTGCACCTCCGCCTTTCGCGCACATCAACACTTCCATCGCCTTCTTTATTGTGTGGATTCCTGCTTCGGAGAAAGCAGGGGAACCATTGGAACTGGATCAAGAGGTGATGCCGATGGGGTGGCGGCGCTTTGTGACGGCGGCGGTGATGGTGATGAGTTTCAGGGCTGCTGTGGCGGTTTTGGATCCGGTGGACTTCTTGGCGTTGCAGTCCATCCGCAAGGGCCTCGAGGACATGCCGGGATCGGATTTCTTCTCGTCCTGGGACTTTACCGGCGACCCCTGCGCCTTCGCCGGTGTGTTCTGCGCCGGGGAGCGCGTCGTGACGCTTGCGCTCGGTGATCCACGCGCGGGGGCGGCGGGACTGCTAGGCCGACTCGACCCCGCGCTCGGTCGACTTACCGCGCTTGCCGAGCTCTCCCTCATCCCGGGCCGGGTCTCTGGTCCCATTCCTGATGCTCTCGCTGATTGCTTTGACCTCCGCTTCGTCGCTCTTAGTAAAAATCTGCTTTCCGGCGCCGTCCCCGCAGGTCTCGGCGGCCTTCCCCGCCTTCGTACCCTCGATCTCAGCTATAACCTACTCTCTGGTCCAGTCCCAGCGTCGCTTGCTTCCGCGCCAGTGCTCTCCAACCTCATCCTCTGCCACAACCAGCTCTCCGGCTCCCTCCCGCCCTTCCCGGCCTCCTCCTCGCTCCTCCGACTTGATCTCAAGCACAACCAACTCTCCGGCCCCCTCCCGCCGTTGCCGACCTCGCTACAGTACCTTGCCCTCTGCTCCAATGCCTTCGCCGGCCGCATCGACTCAGTGCTCCCGCCCCTCACGCGACTCAATTTCCTTGACCTCAGCTCGAATGTGCTCGAGGGCCCGATCCCGGAGTCCGTGTTCGCGTTCCAGCTCGCCGCGCTTAAGCTGCAGCGCAACGCCTTCTCCGGGCCGTTGGCGCCCCCGCAAGAGGACGTTGTCATCCCGGTGGTGGACCTGAGCTACAACCGCCTGTGGGGGGCCGTGCCACCGCAGCTGGCCGCAGTGGGCCGCCTCTACCTCAACAACAACCGGTTCATAGGGAAGGTGCCCCGCCGCTTGGTACAGGGGCTCAACAACGGCATGCAGTTGCTCTACCTGCAGCACAACTTCTTGACAGGGATCGAGATCGGTCCGGCAGCCGTCTCCCTCCCCGCCAGCGCGTCTCTCTGCCTGCAATACAACTGTATGGTGCCGCCCTTCGACACGCCATGCCCGCTCAAGGCCGGCTCGCAGAGGATGCGCCCGCTCGACCAATGCCCCGAGTGGCGTGCCTAATTCCATCCAAATCAAAAGAAATGGACAAAACAAGATTCTTTGATTGGTCAGGGTTCGTGGGAAAATGAAGACTCGCTGATACATGTGAACAAAAAAAGGTAGCAATTTTCTGGTGAGTTCTCCTTCTAAATTAAGTTTTCGTTCATTGGTAAAGTCATAGTTTTTCTTCCAAGTGTTGGTATAATTCTATTGTTTTTCATGTTGATATATTTCACAATATATGATGATCCTGTCGCCGAGCGTAGTGGAGCCGCAACCTGATGACGGTGTAGCGACGGGTGACGTGGATGCCGACGGGATGTCCTCGTGCAGTATGACGGCGCAGTAGGGGGTATCCTCCGACGGAACGGAAGCGGACGTCGCCTGGTGCACGACTGGTGGGGGACCTGCTGGGAAAGATGACCGTTAGCAACCTAGCCGGGAGACGTCCCGGCAAGGCACTCCGACGGTCAAGTCAGTACTCCGATGAACAGTAAAATAATGGAGCACTGAAGGTGAGGAGCTTTGTGAGCGCGCATGCCTTGGAGGATAAGGACAAAGAGCTAGCCAACCTCCGGGCGGAGATTGAAAGTCTGAAGCTGCACCAAGAAGGCGAGCCCGCCCGGATGGACGCACACCGCCTGGCTTACATCAACTCCCGAGAGTTCGGCAAGCAGCTGGGCAAGCGGACAGCCGATATGTTCCAGATGGGTCTTAACAGCGCTGTTCTGCAGCTCCAAGAGAGCGGCCATCTGCCTACCGACCTTCCTGCCAATGCTGTAATAGTGAGCCGGGTCAAGGAGTTACTCCCCAAAGACTTCTTCCAGCCCTTTACCTAAGCTGTTTTCTTCCCGATCGGGTTCAGTTGTTGGGCTATGTAATACATTGAATATCTTAATGAAATTTCTCTCCTTTTTGCTTCAACCTTGTTTCAGGTGTCTTCGACTAACACCCTTGACTCAAGAATTGCCCACATACTTTAGGGGGCTCGATGTCTTAGGAAATGATTAAGCACATAGGTAGCCGATTGTTGGTCCGACTGAGGGGGGTGGGTCGCACACGCCCGGTCGGGGAACCAAGCAAAGCTAGGAAAATGGCTAAGGGTAAGTTAGCCGGCTGGTTGATCCGACTGTGGGGTGTGCGTCGCCACACGCCCAATCGGGGAACCAACCCAAGTTAGGAAAATGGCTAAGTGTAAGTTAGCCGGCTGGTTGGTCGGACTGGGGTGTGGGTCGCCACGCGTCCGACCGGGAGCCAGTCCAGGCTTCCGAGTGGGCTGATGCTTGCAGTCAGTCGGCGACTCGGGCTTCCAAAGGGAACCAATCTGCGTGGGAAGTCACGCATCCGACCGGACACCGCTTTAGGCTTCCGGATGGGCCAATCTTCCACGTGGGTCGCCACGCTTCCGACCGGGAACCAGTCCAGGCTTCCGAGTGGGCTGACGCGTCCAGTCAGTCACCGACTCAGGCTTCCAAAGGGCACCAACCTTCTGCGTGGGTCGCCACGCCTCCGGTCGGGAACCGCTTTAGGCTTCCGGATGGGCTAATCTTCCACGTGGGACGCCACGTTTCCGACCGGGAACCAGTCCAGGCTTCCGAGTGGGCTGACGTTTATAGTCAGTCGCCGACTCAGGCTTCCAAAGGGCACCGACCTTCTGCGTGGGTCGCCACGCCTCCGGTCGGGAACCGCTTTAGGCTTCCGGATGGGCCAATCTTCCACGTGGGACGCCACGTTTCCGACCGGGAACCAGTCCAGGCTTCCGAGTGGGCTGACGTTTATAGTCAGTCGCCGACTCAGGCTTCCAAAGGGCACCGACCTTCTGCGTGGGTCGCCACGCCTCCGGTCGGGAACCGCTTTAGGCTTCCGGATGGGCCAATCTTCCACGTGGGACGCCACGTTTCCGACCGGGAACCAGTCCAGGCTTCCGAGTGGGCTGACGTTTATAGTCAGTTGCCGACTCAGGCTTCCAAAGGGCACCGACCTTCTGCGTGGGTCGCCACGCCTCCGGTCGGGAACCGCTTTAGGCTTCCGGATGGGCCAATCTTCCACGTGGGACGCCACGTTTCCGACCGGGAACCAGTCCAGGCTTCCGAGTGGGCTGACGTTTATAGTCAGTCGCCGACTCAGGCTTCCAAAGGGCACCGACCTTCTGCGTGGGTCGCCACGCCTCCGGTCGGGAACCGCTTTAGGCTTCCGGATGGGCCAATCTTCCACGTGGGACGCCACGTTCCGACCGGGAACCAGTCCAGGCTTCCGAGTGGGCTGACGTTTATAGTCAGTCGCCGACTCAGGCTTCCAAAGGGCACCGACCTTCTGCGTGGGTCGCCACGCCTCCGGTCGGGAACCGCTTTAGGCTTCCGGATGGGCCAATCTTCCACGTGGGACGCCACGTTTCCGACCGGGAACCAGTCCAGGCTTCCGAGTGGGCTGACGTTTATAGTCAGTCGCCGACTCAGGCTTCCAAAGGGCACCGACCTTCTGCGTGGGTCGCCACGCCTCCGGTCGGGAACCGCTTTAGGCTTCCGGATGGGCCAATCTTCCACGTGGGACGCCACGTTTCCGACGGGAACCAGTCCAGGCTTCCGAGTGGGCTGACGTTTATAGTCAGTCGCCGACTCAGGCTTCCAAAGGGCACCGACCTTCTGCGTGGGTCGCCACGCCTCCGGTCGGGAACCGCTTTAGGCTTCCGGATGGGCCAATCTTCCACGTGGGACGCCACGTTTCCGACGGGAACCAGTCCAGGCTTCCGAGTGGGCTGACGTTTATAGTCAGTCGCCGACTCAGGCTTCCAAAGGGCACCGACCTTCTGCGTGGGTCGCCACGCCTCCGGTCGGGAACCGCTTTAGGCTTCCGGATGGGCCAATCTTCCACGTGGGACGCCACGTTTCCGACCGGGAACCAGTCCAGGCTTCCGAGTGGGCTGACGTTTATAGTCAGTCGCCGACTCAGGCTTCCAAAGGGCACCGACCTTCTGCGTGGGTCGCCACGCCTCCGGTCGGGAACCGCTTTAGGCTTCCGGATGGGCCAATCTTCCACGTGGGACGCCACGTTTCCGACCGGGAACCAGTCCAGGCTTCCGAGTGGGCTGACGTTTATAGTCAGTCGCCGACTCAGGCTTCCAAAGGGCACCGACCTTCTGCGTGGGTCGCCACGCCTCCGGTCGGGAACCGCTTTAGGCTTCCGGATGGGCCAATCTTCCACGTGGGACGCCACGTTTCCGACCGGGAACCAGTCCAGGCTTCCGAGTGGGCTGACGTTTATAGTCAGTCGCCGACTCAGGCTTCCAAAGGGCACCGACCTTCTGCGTGGGTCGCCACGCCTCCGGTCGGGAACCGCTTTAGGCTTCCGGATGGGCAATCTTCCACGTGGACGCCACGTTTCCGACCGTCCAGTCAGGCTCGGGCATCTGCGTGGGCGCCACGCCTCGGTCGGGACCGCTTTAGGCTTCCGGATGGGCCAATCTTCCACGTGGGACGCCACGTTTCCGACCGGGAACCAGTCCAGGCTTCCGAGTGGGCTGACGTTTATAGTCAGTCGCCGACTCAGGCTTCCAAAGGGCACCGACCTTCTGCGTGGGTCGCCACGCCTCCGGTCGGGAACCGCTTTAGGCTTCCGGATGGGCCAATCTTCCACGTGGGACGCCACGTTTCCGACCGGGAACCAGTCCAGGCTTCCGAGTGGGCTGACGTTTATAGTCAGTCGCCGACTCAGGCTTCCAAAGGGCACCGACCTTCTGCGTGGGTCGCCACGCCTCCGGTCGGGAACCGCTTTAGGCTTCCGGATGGGCCAATCTTCCACGTGGGACGCCACGTTTCCGACCGGGAACCAGTCCAGGCTTCCGAGTGGGCTGACGTTTATAGTCAGTCGCCGACTCAGGCTTCCAAAGGGCACCGACCTTCTGCGTGGGTCGCCACGCCTCCGGTCGGGAACCGCTTTAGGCTTCCGGATGGGCCTATCTTCCACGTGGGACTCCACGTTTCCGACCGGGAACCAGTCCAGGCTTCCGAGTGGGCTGACGTTTATAGTCAGTCGCCGACTCAGGCTTCCAAAGGGCACCGACCTTCTGCGTGGGTCGCCACGCCTCCGGTCGGGAACCGCTTTAGGCTTCCGGATGGGCCAATCTTCCACGTGGGACGCCACGTTTCCGACCGGGAACCAGTCCAGGCTTCCGAGTGGGCTGACGCGTACAGTCAGTCACCGACTCAGGCTTCCAAAGGGCACCGACCTTCTGCGTGGGTCGCCACGCCTCCGGTCGGGAACCGCTTTAGGCTTCCGGATGGGCCAATCTTCGACCGGTCGGACGCGTGGCGACCCACACCCCAGTCCGACCAACCAGCCGGCTAACTTACACTTAGCCATTTTCCTAACTTGGGTTGGTTCCCCGATTGGGCGTGTGGCGACCCACACCCCACAGTCGGATCAACCAGCCGGCTAACTTACCCTTAGCCATTTTCCTA
Organism: Boesenbergia rotunda; assembly: GCA_024364735.1. Classification (NCBI taxonomy): domain Eukaryota; kingdom Viridiplantae; phylum Streptophyta; class Magnoliopsida; order Zingiberales; family Zingiberaceae; genus Boesenbergia; species Boesenbergia rotunda. Next base: position 433,817 of record JAGFNQ010001428.1, on the reverse strand, counting down.
GCTTTGCTTGGTTCCCCGACCGGGCGTGTGCGACCCACCCCCCTCAGTCGGACCAACAATCGGCTATCTATGTGCTTAATCATTTCCTAAGACATCGAGCCCCCTAAAGTATGTGGGCAATTCTTGAGTCAAGGGTGTTAGTCGAAGACACCTGAAACAAGGTTGAAGCAAAAAGGAGAGAAATTTCATTAAGATATTCAATGTATTACATAGCCCAACAACTGAACCCGATCGGGAAGAAAACAGCTTAGGTAAAGGGCTGGAAGAAGTCTTTGGGGAGTAACTCCTTGACCCGGCTCACTATTACAGCATTGGCAGGAAGGTCGGTAGGCAGATGGCCGCTCTCTTGGAGCTGCAGAACAGCGCTGTTAAGACCCATCTGGAACATATCGGCTGTCCGCTTGCCCAGCTGCTTGCCGAACTCTCGGGAGTTGATGTAAGCCAGGCGGTGTGCGTCCATCCGGGCGGGCTCGCCTTCTTGGTGCAGCTTCAGACTTTCAATCTCCGCCCGGAGGTTGGCTAGCTCTTTGTCCTTATCCTCCAAGGCATGCGCGCTCACAAAGCTCCTCACCTTCAGTGCTCCATTATTTTACTGTTCATCGGAGTACTGACTTGACCGTCGGAGTGCCTTGCCGGGACGTCTCCCGGCTAGGTTGCTAACGGTCATCTTTCCCAGCAGGTCCCCCACCAGCCGTGCACCAGGCGACGTCCGCTTCCGTTCCGTCGGAGGATACCCCCTACTGCGCCGTCATACTGCACGAGGACATCCCGTCGGCATCCACGTCACCCGTCGCTACACCGTCATCAGGTTGCGGCTCCACTACGCTCGGCGACAGGATCATATGAGTTTAATAAATTGTTATATAAAAGGGAAAAGTATTGTTGGGTTAGAATTAGTCTTGGGCAAAGAGATGTTAATATTGTTGTGTATAGTGAAACACCTGCAAGAGTGCATGTTGAAAGAATGCAAGGTCAGCCTAAGTTTTGCTCAGTTTATTCCATCAGGTGGTTGCCACCATTAAATGCTTGTAAACACAGTCTGGGTCCTGAGTATTGACTAGCACAAACTGGAAAGTCATACATGTTGACAGTAGAAAAGGTCTTGATTGCCATTTTTCCCGCAACTTGCTATTACATGAAGAGCTGTAAACAAGAACTAGCTGAAGCCAAAAAGAGAAGAAAGATCAAAAGTCCCTCCTTTAACCCTTGTATCCACACACCTTGTATCAATATATTCGATACTGAGATACTCGAAATCCCCTTCTCACCTTCACTGATTTACTATGACCTGAACACTAACTTCTACAGCAGACTCATCAGCAGCAGATCATGTCATGTTCTTCTTTTGCTGTGGCCTTCTCCACTACATCATCTGGTTCCATGATTCCTTGAGCTTCCTTCACGGCCATTGGGATTTCCATGGCCTCCATCTGCTTCTTCTCCTTGTCTTCCTTGTGCTTTCCCCAGAGAACCGAGTAGAGGCCAGCAACAATAAGGACTGCACCAATCACACTGCAAGAGAAATAGTGGAAAATTTGGTTACTCAGCAAGGTTATATGAATGGTTTGACTGTTAGTGGTCTCACCCTCCCAAATAGATTTTCTCTGCAAGAATGAAAGAGCCCATTATGGCCACTATAATCATCATCAAAGGGCTGAAGGCAGATGCAAAGACTGGTCCTTTTTCTTGAATCACCAAACCTTGTACATGGTAGGCAATACCGGATGTCACTATACCCTACACACCAAAAGTGTCCTTAATTCTGAGTCCTAGATTGTGCACACAAAGTTAAGGAGGAGAAGAAAAGAGACTAACAGCATAGGCAGCAGCAAGGAGGTTCATGTCGAACCCGATGCTCCATACAGAAATCTTGTGCTCCATAACAAAGGTGACAACAATGGCTTGGAGAGTGCCCATAAGGCATATCAATGTGGTGAGCGAGAAGTGGGCTCTGTATCTCTCCAACGCTGCAGTCTGTTGAAGCATAACAAGTTCTATTCAGTTGTCTATGACATGGAACACAAGTTTTGATATACATCACCTGAAGGACAAAGAAAGATGCCCATGCAAGAGTTGCAATGATGAGGAAGATGCAGCCCATGAACCAGTTCTTGCCAGACAAATCATCAGTGGCTGGGTCAGATTCACGGGGATGAATGGGCATGTACTTGGTCCAAACCATGTGCATGATAGGTCCTTTGTAGAGGGTCATCAGCATGGCTCCAGCTACCGTCACCAGAGTTCCAATCAACTTGGCTTGGCTCCTCACTTGCTTCAGGTCAAGCTTCTCCATCCTGTCATTTAGTTTATTTATATATTGCAATTTTCAGTTCTATAAGTTTTATATGGTTTCTAAAACTCAAAACTGTAGTCTATGACTTAAAAAATAAAGTACCATATGAAACTGCAGTAGATGACTGCATAACAACTCATCATATCTTGTACCATAGTTCATATACTACAGTTTTAAAATTTCTACAATAGATCCTTTAATAGTTGTGTGATATGAAAGAGAGCTGTACAAAATTCATGTCCCACTTGAAAAGAAGCTTCTAATTATCTACTTAATTACCTGAATATGACGGCCAACACAAATGTCATGGCAGGTAACATGTTGCTCATCGCACAAGAGAAGGTTGGCGAGGTGAACTTCAAGCCGGCATAGTAGAAGTTCTGGTCGATGACCGGCCTTCAAATTTTACACATGAAACTATTACTACTTATTCATTAGATGCTGAACATTATGTTGGCGCAAGTACTAACCCGAGCAGTCCAAGCACAAATATTTGCATGAAGATTGGCCAAGTCATCCTTGGACGCGAATTCCTATTCATTAAAAATGCCTTCAGCATTTTATGAGATTTGCACTAAAAATGTATGCTGGATCAATCTACCTCTCAAGAATGAGGGCGAAAGGGGCGATGGAGAGCGTAGCAAAGGCATGTCGATAGACCACCAGGACATAGTGGCTCATGCCATGGTTGAGGGAGAATTTGGTCAGGATGTTCATGCCTGCATAGCCAAATTGGAGCGAGATCATTGCAAGGTAAGGCTTGCAAATCACAAAGTACCTGCTCCATCTTCCTTGGTTATTCTTCATTTCAGAAACTTTGAATGTTGTGGAACAACTTCGTAATCGAAGACGATGGGTATTTATCGACAGAGAATGAGTTCGTGATCCAGTAGCTTGGTATGAGACCGGCTGGAAGTCTCCATGGAGCCCATTAACTTTGTAGTGACTGGAATTTGGGATGTGTCACTGATGCACTAGCTGTCGAGTGGTGCATGATAGAAGATGCACCCATACAATGAAGCAATTTGGGTGTGCTTTCTTGCACTTGCTAATCCATGTTTCCTGCTTCTCAACACTACACAGGCTACTTGTGGAGGGACAAAACTTCAATACGTACGATACAAAGAACAACTGCATGTATATGAAATACAAAATGGACACACAGAAACAGATTCCATAGAAGCTTAAGATATTCAAGTTCAAATTCATGTCGATGCAATAGTCCTGGAAGAAACACTGATTCTTGTCTTGGAGAAGAACAGGTTGAAGCACAAGTGGAAGCAGTTGAGTTTTTTCGGTTGCAGTAAGATGAGTCACTCATGCAACATTCCCTAAAGTTTTGTATTAGAATAAAAGACTGGTGCTCATCCAAGAAGGCAAGTGTTCTTTATGTGCTATTCTGTTGTATTGGTAATGTGTTGTCTGAGTGGGATGCATATTATTCATGAAAAAGGTGATCATTTATTTTTTATACAAAGATATGTGTATAGAAATACATACACACAATCTTGAAAAGAACTTTCATCACATAACTCACATTATTTTCAATTCTCCAAATGGTTTTTGTGCAGATCATTCGCAACATCCGATGTGAAACGCAGTTAAGCAATGGATTGATGAACCAAAATGTTCCTATTTTTTTGGTCTATAACATTGTTGAAACTAAGATACTTCTATGCTTGTTTTGTTCATAGGTACAGTCCGAGTAAACATGTGAAGATCAATAATGAGAGAGTTGCTAGATGAATGAATCGTGCACATTGAGAAGATCAATAATGTCGAGCAGAGAGCTATAGGTTCAATAGAGTAGCTTCAATCAAGTAATTCCTTCATCTTTACTTTTAAAGAGGAGAAAAAGGTAATTCTCTTAGATGATGATATATTAGGGATCGAGTCCATTAATGTAAGAGGATCCATAAAAATTTACCTAACCTAAACCACGCTAACTTTAATAATGAAGTACACATGTCATGCTTGCTTTGCAACGTAGAGGACTAATTGAATGCTTTTTAACTTTCTATTTTTTTTTACAATTTTTAGTACTAATTTTACCCAACCAACCATCTAGTTGCCAATGCAATACATTTTGCTTATCATTTCTTATATCAATCAATTGAGCTAGTGTTCCTTTCAAAGGTAGGTCAAAAATATTTGCTAGTAAATAAGCTTTTTGATGATGAATCAAAAGTTATGGCACTTTTCTTGAGTTCTACTTTCCATGAACTCCTAAAGAAGGTGCTAAAATTTATACATAAGTGCACCAAATGAGCTTCCAATCGGGCAATCTTTTCGCGAAACTAATCCCTTGAGATTATACTAGTCCTTAGGGTTGCTCTGCTTCTTCCATTGGACATGATTATTAACCTACACAAGTTATAACAATGTTAGGAGTTTGATTCATCAGAAAGAGTTGATAGAGACAGGTGACAATGAATATGTTTTCTTATTTACTATCAAAGTTTTTAAACATTAAATTTACAACTAACTACTGAAAAATATTGTCGACAGCAGATCTTTCATGATTTTTCTCCTTTAATACCTTAACCAATGAACACATGGTACTTTGTTTGGGATTTATCAATGGACAGACTATACGATTACGATCATCATTGCATTGACGATGCTCCTATAAATTTACTCATGCAATTTTTATCACTAGAAGACCATCAAATGAGCACTACAACTTTAATTCTTGCCTATATCATGTACTACCTCTATTCGATAGTTGTGTCCTTACCAAAATTTTATTCCAAAAAGGAGGTGCAAACTCTAAGAATTTGAGGATCTATAATTTACTTTCGGTCCACAGTTGTTCATCGTCAATGTCTTTATTAAGTTGTTTTGGACCAAAAATGAACGTTCATTTCAGATGGTCCAATATCGTTGATGATAACGTTCATTTTGCTCTAGCACAGTGTCCTTTTATATATGGGAGGTCAGACACTCAATGAGACATTTTACATCTGTTGGTAATTGACCCTAAGACCTATTAGAGCAACCAGCATGTAGATATAAACTATGCCAACTCGTGAGAGATTCAAGACCCTCAATAAACTCTAGATCATTAATCTAATTTTAGAGGGTAGTATAGCTAGTTATGTCTTGAGAGTCTCATGATTCCAATGTTCTGCATCCCTTAAAAATTTCTGAAAAGAAATTTAAAAACCATTAATCATGTCAGATATAGATGACCTAAAATAACTCATTTCAATATAACAAAAATTTTCTATTTTTTAAATAATGGAATAAAATGTAATTTGATTCTTATCAATGGTGCAACAAGAACAAAGTTTCAGCTTATGTACAGTACAAATAAATGATAAAAATAACAGTAAAAAAAAATCTTCCACTTTGCTCAAAACTAAAATCCTTCACTACTTCAGAACCAAATTACTCTCAGGCTTCAGAACACCAAAATACATTCTTCCGTTGTTGAGCCGTATAAAAAGACAGTCAGAAGGAGACTGAACATGGAAAATACCGAAGAATGACAAACGTTTCTTGTTGAGCAAAAAATATGAGCAATGACTCTCTTCGATACGTGGTGCTCACACCCTAACTTCCAAAAAGCTAAGAAAGTATTCCTGCAAAATCAAGTTGCAGAACATAAACTCCAAAAAAATTATAGGAGAAAATAAGTAATCCTTTATTCATGAGACATGCTTTGTCCCATCCTGATAAACTGAACAAGATATTTGTTAATTTCTAAATCTAATTGTTGATCTTGATCATAATTTGGGTTGTGGATCATATTAGAGACCATGCATTCTTTAGATTTATGTAGCTGATCAATATGCAATGGGTTTTAGCCCTTATTACTCGTACCTTATTTCCTTAGGAAGCGACGTCGTCATGATCAGGATGACATGGACTCTCATGTGATCTACTTTCTTCATCAATCCTTTCATCCATAGTCAATCCATCCGCTTTTGTGCAGCTTTGCTTGGTGTAAACAGGTTCCTGATTACCAGGAAAAGCTAATCGATATGACAAATCATCTTCGAGTTTTCCTTTCTGCAGATAATTTTCCTCAATTGCAGTGCAATCCGAGTTTTGCAATATGCTCGGAATGGGCTTTATGCCGTCAAATTCATTGATATTGCCCATCTCTAAGTCAACTTTCTCCTTTGAGCTAACAATTTCTAGCAAACCATCTGGAGAAGCAGTATCGCGAATTGCATCATGGAGTACCCATGCCCGGAAGTCATTCAAGGATGGAGGAATCTTCGAGAAGAAGACATCTTTAAAGTTTCCAAACAAGCCCTTGTTATATGGATTCTCCTTCTTATCATATCGATAACGGAAGTTCTCGTATGTTGTCTGCAGAAAATGAAACAAATAGTTGTTCAGTTCATAAATATGAAATCTTACATACAAGGTCAAAATGTAAAACACACAATTATGGTCATGAAGCTTGTAGAACTACCTGATTGGTGCTGAGTAAGTAGAGATGGAATGCTGTCAATCCACCCACAAACCAAACCGATAAGAAGGTATAAATGATGAGAATAAGTGATACAACCTCGCCCCTCATAGACTTCCAGATAGAATTCTCGTAATGTTTTCGTTCTCCGAGTATGTTTAACCATGAGAAAGTGAAGACATATATACATAGAAAGGTTGAAGATGAGATAAACAAGAAGAAGGTCCGATAGTTGCGCTGCATATTTAAGAGGAGTTGCTCAAACTCAAAACAAAATAAAAACATGGGTGCACTCCTTTCAGTAATTGGCATATTTGATTTGATGTCTGGAAATGTGTAGGATACTTACTAAACCAATGCACTGACCAACCCATGGACAATGATGATCAAACTTTTGAACACAATTGTTGCAGATCGAGCAATGAGAAGCACGGGGCGGGCGATAGAGTAAACATGTGTCACAAAACTTAACTCTTACATTGAAACCATTGACATTAACATCTTTCGAACGCGGTAACCTGATGTTTGGAGTTGCTTGACTGACCCATTCCATCGAGCGATGGGTAAAATCAAATGCTGCAGAATCAGGTGCTCTAGGATTCCTTGGTACTATTCCTGGATCTCTGCTAGAAGTCATTACAAGAAAAAGCAAATCCTGCATAACAAATAGTTTCTCAATCAACAACTTCGATATGCCATAATTCAAGTGCTTATCTGAATATGTAGGTGCTGTTTTATAATATACGACTTACTGCTACTGTGACCAGCATTGCAATGATCAATACTGGAAACCCAAGTATTTGATTATGGTCGTTACTGCCAATCTCTTCATGTTTATGGATTTTGACAATTGCTTGAGAGCAAAATGCAACTGATGGAGCAGCTACTAGAAACATGGTCAGAAAAAGTGAAGAAACATCTGGACCAAATATCAGCCTCCCACCACAGAAGAATCTCTGAGAAACAGAAAACATTATGATCGGTAGTTGCAAAATTTTTGCAAGTCGATCATAAATGATTACCATAGAGTAATTCTACACATATACTTGATTTATTATCCACATCACTCAAATCTGATTGATTTATTCTATATAACTTCGTTTATAAAGATTTGATAAGGTTTTGTTGAAGTAGAAGAAGATGGTGTTTTATATGAAATTATATGTTCAAGAATGAAGATTAGTCTACAAAAAGAATGCAACTAAAAATCATGGCCAATCATCCAAAGCGATGTTAAGAATTGGGCGATAAATGAAATATGATGCAGAAACTGTCGACCAAAACGATATAAACCTAATTCTTCGCCAATTTCACAATAACAAAAAGGGGGGAGAATTCCTTACATTGTTTCCTTTCCAAACCGTGTAGAGCCGATTCAGTTGGGACATTTCCATCCCAACAAGGAACAATTTTTTCGATCCAGATCCAAAATTTAGGTCAGAAACACTAGAACTCGCAAGAAATCGATCTTCGGTTCCCTCTTTCTCTCGCTCTCCCGATCGGCTTCCTCTTCCTCTTCCACGGTGTTGCGGATCAGAACCAATCTTCCCAGCTCACGTCTCTCGGTTGTCGCCTCTAATTAGGGAAAGCGGTCTCTGCATTCGTTTGGCCGGTGCGCGCTCTTCTCGATTACTCATCTTGCTGCGGCCTTTCCGCGGCAATTTGTGGACTCACAGTGGCAACGGTGGTGGGATAAATATGAGGAGGAGAAAAATGCATTGAAGTCCTTGAATTTTAAAAAAAACTACCACTATTAAAAAAAACAGAAACATTTTCATGAAAAAACCCTAAGCTTAATACTTTTTAAAAATGTCCTCTAAAAATTAAAGGATGTCATTCTAAACAAACACTGACATGGGATAGAACGGTGTTGTTAGGATAATAAATAAGAGAGAAGTGTCATTCTAAAGATTTCGAGGACGCCTTTTGAATTTTTTAATATATATATATTCTCTTTTCTTTTTCCGTATTCTTGTTACTTTTTCTTTTTTTTCCAAGTAAATAAATAATATTTTCCCCCCTCTTTTTTTGTTTCCTCTTCATTTCCCGACGAATGAGGCATGGACAGAGCTCGATTCCTCATGGGGCCGCTTCACCACTTCGGTCCACCGCCGACGCGAACGCCGCTCTCTGCCTCCGCTCGTCCCTGCTCCATGATCTTTAGGAGGCTCCTCGCCTCCCTTGCTCGATCGCAGACCGCTCCATTCCCCGGTCTTCCGCGGCCTATCTCCTCTCCCGCTATCTCGAGGAACACCGTCCAGAGCCGGTTGGGGTTCTTTGCGAGACGTAGGGAGGGCATCAGGTCTCTGCTCATGTCCTTGTCCTCCCCCGCAGAGGAAGCCAAACGCACTCCATTTGTTCCTCTTCCGCCTTCCACTGCCGATAAGGTTAGGGTTCTGAGCTTCCTGCGACCTTCGTTCTAGATCTCTGTCACTGTTTTCTCTTCTTTGCAGTGTATATTGTACTGTGTACTGACAATAGGCGTTTGGATGAGGTGTTTTGCGTTTCCTCGTATTGATAAGAAGTGTGTTCTGGATGCGGAGTTTTAGTCTACTGACAAGAGTTTTATAACCTTTGATTGGAGAATGATTCAGGAAATAGGTTCTGAAGATATAGGTTTGTTGGTTGGAAGGCTTAGCGGTCATCATGATGGCAATTCTATGTGCGATCCCAGTTGATTCGTTTGTTCATTTATATATCTGGTTGAATGTTGGCATAGTTGATAGATAAAGAGAGGTAGGAAGTGATAACTGTATAATTTCGAAATAAATATTTAAGCTTGCTGATTCTAGGTAGCAATGGCTGGGTTAATCACTCTAGATTAGGAAACTGGCTTGCTTAAACATTCACTTAGAAGCTAATGCATCCCATGCAGGTTTTCCTCCAATTTAGAAAATTTTCTGTTCTGACTAGTGAATTTGGGTATAAGTTGTAAACAAATTGGGTAATGTGGCTGTAACTAATATCCGATGGTGTATGTTGTAGAATCAACATGCGTCAAACTATGTCACCAAACAACAATGAATTATGGAAATTCCTACATATGCTTGTTTAAGGTCGTGTGTCGTTCTTATTTTTCTTTTATTTCTCTTTCTTGCATGTTTGTTCACATTCTGAAACTGTGATATTAACTCATTGGTAGGCTGGCTTGTTCAAGCGACTTGAAGCCATGCTAGGTTCACCTTTCAGTTCTGATCCTTTTTCTCCGCCGCCAAATCCCTTAATTCTTGTTGTTAGTGGACCAAGTGGTGTTGGTAAAGATGCAGTTATCAGAGTAAGAATATTCTTTGCATTGTCAACTATAAACAGCGCTTTTGCAATTCATTCTTTAGCTTAAATTTTATGCCGTGATTGTAACAGTGCCTTCAATGTCTTGTATATACACACACATATATTCATGAACCTGATGCCAAGTATGAGATAAGAGTCAAAGAGATCCGCCCCCCGGGGCTGGGGGGTTGGGTTTAAGACAAGTGATAAGAGTTGGATGGCCCATTCTTCACCAATTTAAAGAATTTGGACTTTGAAAATGAAGACCAATTTTCTATTTTTCTCTATAGGGTTGTCAGTGGCACTAAGTTTAGTTTTCTGTCTGTTCATCTGCTAGTTATGGCAAATATTATGTGTTGCTTTGGCACAGTGCTATTTTCCATCTTTGTTGGAACATTTCGAGTTACCATTTTCATTATTTTAGTTCAGAAAACATCTTGTTATAACTTCTGTCCTACTCAGACAAAACATGACAAGCATTTTCACAACTGACTACAACTGCATACTTATAAAAATATCCGCTTCCTATTATTGGATTTATACTGAATTTAACAACTAATGGTGACAATGTCAGTTGCAAGACATGCGTTTGCATAAATATATTTCATTTTCACAGATTGAAGTGAACAGCTTATCCCTGAAATCTTTCTAGCAAATCATATAAACAGAAAAGTAGTTGAATCATTAGTTTACATGTTTTTCATAGCTATGAAAATGATAAGAAGAGTTTGGAAGATAAATTTAGAATGAACATACCTTAACTACCTGTTCCTAGTTAGTTACCAATCTTTCGGCACACCTACTTGTCAAATTCTAGTTTTTTTTTGTTTGTATGGATCACTTTTTGCTAAATTTATTTGATTTATGATATAGAAATAATTAGGAATATCTTATTTTTTATGCCTTTTATGGGTCTCTCTATGTTTCTGCTGCGGTTTGAAATCCTAAATATATAATTGAACAAGAAATCCACTTTGTTATTAGGTTGTTTGGTTTAGTTAATCTACTTAGGAAATATAGCAATCTTTAAGATGAATATTATCAATTTCACAGAGGCTACTTGAAGTTCGGGAGGGGCTTCATTTTGTTGTTACGGCTACCAGCCGTCGCCACGACCAGGTGAAGTTGACGGAAAGGACTACTATTTTGTCAGCAAAGAGGAATTTCTCTCGATGATTGAAAGGGATGAGCTTTTAGAACATGCTATTGTTTATGGCGATTACAAAGGAATTCCTAAGAAGCAGGTGGACACTTGTTTTGAAGTTCTATCAGCACTGTGTCTTGTGTTGTATGCTAAATTATTTTTCACACTGCATTTTAATAACCATTTTTTAGAAAAAAAAAATTATTTCCCTGGTTTGGATTAAAGTGCGTAAACATTTTTTTCTCACGCAAATCTTGCTTCTGCTAATTCGCTATGTCAATTTTCAGATTCGCGATTACCTGGCTAAAGGGTTTGACATTGTATTGAGGGTGGATATACAAGGTGCTGCTACATTGAGGTCAGTACTGGGTGATTCAGCAGTCTTCGTCTTCCTAGTTGCAGAGAGTGAAGAAGCATTAGTCAAGAGGCTCGTATCTCGTAAGACAGAAACCGCAGAAATGCTTCTTGTTAGAGTTGCAACCGCTAGAGAGGAGGTTAGGCATATGAAAGAATTTGACTATGTTGTCACAAATGCCGAAGGGAAGCTCGACAATGCAGTGAAACTTGTAGAGTCCATCATCGATGCTGAGAAAGCTAGAATCCATCGCCGCAACATTAGGATCTAGTTCCAGAGGTTCGGCATCATTTGCTTTGTTTTTAAATTTCATTCTCTATTCTGGACTCAATTTTTTCCATCCCATATTCCATTCCGATCGATGTCTTCGCAATATTTAACATGAGTGTTAAGAATTTGACATACATTTTTTTTTGGTACTTGATGGGAAGAATTACTAGTGATTTTGTTTCTTTCGGCATATTTAAGATGCTTTCGCCCTCATTCTTATTCATTTCCTATAATTTCTCAAAAAAGTGATATTTGTCTTGGGGCATAGACGAGTTGATCGATAGATTTGTAGATAGATGTCTAAAATAGATAAAGATCAATTCTGGAAAAAATTCTCTCATGCGTGGCTTGTTTGATTTTTTTAATTTATTTTTCTATAAGTAACTATGAGTTAATTGTATGGGATGTCCGGAGAAAAAACAAGTGATACTCGATAAATAAGTAAATAGCGCACAGCCAAATATTATTGAAAATATTGAAGGGAACTAATCTGGGCAAAATTCAAAGTGTGTACTTTTTTAATTATTTTATTGGAATTGTTAAAAAAATATTTCTTTTATTGGAACAGTAAAAAAAAGGCGTTTTCTTTTTCATTTATTATAAAAGATGTCTGATCTGGTCTCTACCTATTCTATTTTTTGAAATTGCTTTTACTTTTTTGTTATTATAAGCTATAAGATTATAATTGTTAAATAATTATAATAATTATGAAATCATAATTATAATAATTCTGATTTCATAATGGTTATAATTATATAATTTTTACAGCGACTATTATGATATGAAGTTCAATAAATATTGACGAGTCTTGATCAGATATGAATCATCTATATTATAAAATTTATAGACGATAGTTACTACAACACAATATCTACAATATAAAATTTATGTACGGCAGTTACTACATGTAATATTATTAGTTTTGATAACAATATCTACAATATAAAATTTATGTACGGCAGTTACTACATGTAATATTATTAGTTTTGATAAGAATAAGGTGGGGTTGCCTATGTGAGATTTAAGGATCGAAATAAAGTTAATGTACCTATTCTTTTCATGCATTAATCATAATATCTGAGTTAGTAGTCTCTGAAATTTATCTTTTTCGTGTTAATCCTGAGATAAATTGATGGAATCGTTGGGGCGAACAAATCGTCTTTTGTCACTATTAGTTCGGAATAAAATATCAATATAATATTCATTAATATTATGTATGGATAAAGATAGAGTTTTCATATTATTATAATAATTATAAGATTATAGCTTTAAACAATTATAGTGGTAAAAGACTATTGTTCGTCCCAGTGTCCCAGTTAATCATCTCAGGACTAATAAAGAGGATGTAAATCATGTAAAGAGGATGTAAATCTTGAGGTCTGTTAAACAATTATAAATGATTAACGAGATTTTTTAATCTCGGGTGACCGACCATGTCCCATGAAGTTTCTCACCGGCTGTCAGGGTAAATCGGAAAGCGCTCGCGGTGGGCGGTCTAGAAACCAGCATTCCAGGGTTCGCACCCTATTTGGAGGAAAAATTCTTATAAATACGCCGTAGCTATCTGTGATAGTGATTAGTCACCCTACCGCTGTACTATAGCCCGGGGGTGATCTTATAAACAATTATAGTAATTACGAATGGTAGCTACTATAATCAATATTGATAAGGGTCCTTGGGGGTTATAGTACAACAAAAGAGTAATTAATTGCCTTTCAAGCATTCGCGATTTGATCCTAATTAGGGTTAATTTTGTAAAAAAAAATCTTCCAAATGGAGCACATAATCGAAGTTGGGCTTCTGGATCATCCGCTGAACGCTTCTCGATTTATCTGATAGTCGATGAGAAATTTCTATAGAACTAGACTGGTTGTCCCAAATTGACGTTTTTCAACTTAGTTAATCAATTTTTTTTATAATCATTATTGGCAAACGTTGCTAAAAAATGAACTATCTTATTTATTACAATATAATATTATTAATATTCATCATAAATTAAAATATTTTTATAATGACATGACATTGCAATTATCATAATCCTCACTATATCTCATGATATAATTTAGATTTGGAAGACAATTGATAATATCCAAGAGATAATCAGATGTGTATATATTAATTATTACGTCATTTCTTATGATTTTCTTTAATTTTTTTTGAATCTATCATTACTCGAAATATTCATCAATATTAATATTAATAAAGATAAAATATTTATATTATAATAATTATGATCTGTAAAATATAATTTATTTATGTTGATTAAAATTAAAATATTTATATTAAAGTAATTATGAATTTGTAATTCATATATAAAAATAATAATAATTTTGTAAATAAAAATGTACTCGTTGAATGAGGCGTTTTTTTAATGATAAATGGGATATTTTATTCAGATAAAAAAGGACGTTTTTTTTATTTGTGCTCGACTAATATTGCACATATTAGTTATGAAAATCAACAAACAAAGGAGAGTTTTTTTTTATAAAAAAATTGTTTTCCATAGCATTACATTTGAGATTTTTCATATCTTCCAAATGAAATCGGATCGAAAAAAGAAAAATCCCAACCGATCCGAACCCGTACTCAGCCCGACAATGATGTGTTCGCTTTCGTTTCGTACCGGTCGGTGGGTTTCAGTATTTATTCGGCCGGTATTTATTCATTCCAACATTTTTCTTTCTCTCCACGCGTAGCAGAGAAGCGAAGACCTCTCTCGTCCTCGCTTCCCAGGTGTTCCTGATCTCTCCTTTTCCTCTCGATCTTCGTTGTTTTAGTTCACGTTATGCTTGATCTACTTCTTACGGCTTAATATATTAAATCGATCTAATTTTTCCTGCAGTGACTCTTTGATCGGAATCGGATTCGTTCAGATCTTGTATATTTCAAAGCCTTTCTCGCCTTGATCTTTAATTTTTTGGGGGGCTTTTGTATCAAATTTGAACTCCATATCTTATTGTGCTCCAGATCTGTGGCCTTTGTTGTTGGATCTTCGATCCGTGTGTTATTGCTTTATTTGACGATTTATTGATTTTTTTATTTATTAAATATGATAGGTGAGGAACAATGGGTCTCACTTTCGCGAAGCTGTTTAGCCGCCTGTTTGCGAAGAAGGAGATGAGAATCCTGATGGTCGGGCTTGATGCTGCCGGTAAGACGACCATCCTGTACAAGCTCAAGCTTGGAGAGATTGTAACAACCATTCCAACAATCGGTGAGCATTATTCCTCATCGCTCGTAGTTATCCTCTTTTCTGTCATTTGATAAAGTGGTGGTTGCTAGATTTGTTTGGGAACGGGATTGGTCTTTTACCTAATCTCTTTATCCGGTGAAGTATATACCAAGCGGTTATAACTTGTGAAGAATAGTATAATGTAGTCACAACAAAGTAGGACAAATAGGGATATGGGATCTATATCATGAAAATTTAAACAGAATCTAAACAAACAACCTCAATATAAGAGTAAGGAATGAAACATGAACAAAATCCATTGCAATTCTCACATTCATGCTCAAAACATCGCCAACAACTTAAAGTAGTGATAAGAGATTAGATGTGTACAGGGATGCAGTGAATTAACATATTTCATGGACAATTAAACAAGCTCTAAAAAATAAATTAAAATGCTGTCAAATGGAGCTTAGATCTTAAGTAAAAAGGAAGGAGAGGGAATGGGGGATTTGATCCCTGGATGAGCTCTAGTTAAGGAACTCTCCCCTGGGTTTGCCATCCCTTGTCGTGCAGACAGGACCATCTCTTCTGTTTTTAAAATTTAATATTTCTGCATTCCCTATATCCATCCCTATTGTAGTAGCGGTATGTATATAAGGGAAGGAAGATTCACACTCCTGGTCATTTGATACGTCAGCAGCATTGCCTACGATCAGATCGTGGTGACAAGTACCTCTTGGGAGAGGTTTAGGACTTACTTATCAGAGGTTGGGAGTCAATCCCAATTGACTGCACCCGGTACGCCCCAACAAAACGGTGCAGCAGAAAGAAGAAAAAAGACTCTTATGGTGATAGTTAGGATAATGATGAGCTACTCCGAGTTGCCGGATTCATTCTGAGGATATGCTCTGGAAACGGCAGCATACATACTTGATACCATCTAGGTCAGTACTCTCTACTCTCATAGAAATATGGACTGGGCGAAAGCCTAGTCTAAGACATATTCAGATTTGGGGTAGTTCAGCATATGTGCTGAAGGGAGATATTGATAAATTGGAATCTCGTACAGAAGTGCGTCTGTTCGTAGGCTATCCTAGAGGGACGAAAGGTGGTCTGTTCTATAGTCCTAAGGATCAGAAGGTAATCGTTAGCATGAATGCCAGATTCTTAGAAGAAGACTATGTGATGAACCACAAGCCCATGAGTAGACTAATTCTTGAAGAATTAAGAGGGGACGTTCCGACCTTAGTACCAACTGTACAAGAAGATATATCACAAATCACTGCACCGCGTGTCACAGAAAATACACAGGTGGTTCCTCGTCGTAGTGAGAGGGTTGTTAGTCAACCAGAAGGATTCGTGTTCTTGGGAGAGTCTTCAGACTCGGTCCCTGACGACCATGAATCAAGATACCTGAACCTTGAGACTTCAAATATATGGACACTTTGAGCATCAGATCCTTCAATTGATTTCCGCCTGATATTTTGGTCTTCCAAGCTGCTGCATCATCTCTTGAAATTGACCGCCCTTGTACATGAGATTGGTGCATATTTTCAATACTAGCATGGAATTAACTGAAGATAAGAGTTAGATAGGTGTAGCAAGTCAAAGTCAAATTTAACCAAGTGACAACATATACTAGTTTTAATGTCATGATCCCCTTTACAAGCTAGGTTACCCCACACAATCTACTAAAAGTTCAAACCAAATGGGGTTTGGATTTCATAGCAACAGAGTTAGAACTTAATTGGGAGGTTATTCTTCTATGATTATTCTTCTAGCTACTCGAAGTGTACCTTGAGATTTGTGATTATTAGTTTATATTGCCACCATCCACTTTTTCCTATGTATTAGAATGGCTGACTCCCTTTGTGGAAGGAGTATAAGAATTTTATGCGGAAAAGAGTTGTTATGCAACCATTTTAGTTTTTAGTGCCCTTGTTGAAATGAACTCTTGGGAAATTTCTATAAAAAAACAGTAGCAACCTTGGGGCATAGACCTAATTAATGGCATATGCTTCCTTCAAGGCAATTTCTTGCACTTGTATGAAACAAACTTTTCAAAGTTATTGTTCCAGTGGATCTTATTTCTCTTTTGTTGTACTGTGTCTTTTCCAATATATGAAGAAGCATTGATGACACCAGTTTGTTTTATTTGATTTTCAGTACTTGGATTCTGTTTTGGGAACTCATAATTGTTGGTAGTCTACTCATTATGCTTAGTACTTCCAGTTATTATTTTTATTATTTTCTTTTATATTTGAATACCATGTTTTCTTGGTTTCAATTGGAAACTAATCGTTCCACAACTTTTTTTGGCAATATTTTGATGATAATTGAGTTCATTAAAAAGAAGCTTTGCTAATAGGTAATCAATGTGCAACTAAGTGCTGTCATATGAACATACTTGTTTCTATGTATTAATGACTGCCAATTGTCTAAAAGGTTTTTGTTGTTCTGAGCAGTTTGAGCTTGTTGCTATAACATTGGATTGTTAAACTTAAGCTAATGGTTGTTAATGCAGGATTCAATGTGGAGACTGTTGAGTACAAGAACATTAGTTTCACTGTATGGGATGTTGGTGGTCAGGACAAGGTACTGGCCCATTTCTGTTAGAGCATTTCTGATCCAAACAATTTCTTCGCTTTGGATGAAATTTTCCATTTGGTGACGATTTCATTTCATATCTAAATAACTGCTTCACATTTGATGAGTTGTTTTCTTTTGCTGACAACTGTTTTATGATGGTATCCTGTCACTTAGGGTAATGAAAAAAAAAAATAGAGTATTCAATATCTAAGGTCGTGTCACAGTATATATGACCTGGATGCCCTGGCTTTACATGCATATGGAACTTGCTTGATTCTCTGTCTATGATTAGTCTAACTTGCTTGATTCTCTGTCTATGATTTGTCTGTTAATGGTTACTCGTTTCCCTATTCCTAAATACCTATGATTCTGGTCATTAACAGATTAGACCTCTATGGAGGCATTATTTCCAGAACACACAAGGACTTATTTTTGTTGTTGATAGCAACGATCGGGATCGTGTTGTTGAGGCAAGAGATGAACTACACAGGATGCTTAATGAGGTAAATCTTTTAGTAACCCATCCACCTCTCATCTTTTATAAAATTTTACTGTCTCTGCTTAATAAGATTCTGAAAAAAAAGAGAGTAGATTTCATCATACAACTGCCCATTGAACATGTATGGATCTACTGGACTCTCCCATAAGGTTTGATTTTTGACAAATAAATAACAAAGATACAGAAACCTTACTACAGTCAAAAAAATACTTCGAGTTTTCTTGACTTGATGTGATCCTTTTAATAGTTTGTTTAATGTAGAAAGCTCCATAGTTTTCATTTCTAAGTAAACCTGCAAATTTTCCTTTTTGGAACTTTTTTTATCTGATTGGTTGGGGTTCTGTACTGATAGGATGAACTAAGGGATGCTGTCTTGCTCGTGTTTGCTAACAAACAAGACCTTCCAAATGCAATGAATGCTGCTGAAATCACTGATAAGCTTGGCCTTCATTCTCTGCGTCAACGTCACTGGTAAAGTGTCCTTGTTCAGCTATTGTTTTTTTAACTACTTTTCAGCTACATTAACAGTAGAATACTATGAATTTTCAACAATTACTTTGTAATGATGTGTCTCGGACTCTTCATCTTCTCTCTGTCCTCATCAAATCTTGACGGTTGACATTTCAAATTAGGCAGTGATATCTTTCATGTGCAATGTGTACAATTTTTTAGGCAATGAGATTCTGAAAACCTAGGTGCATACTTATGTTGAATGCTTGTAATGAAGTAACATTAGGTTGCTGAATTTTTTAATTACTGAGTTATTGAATAATCTAAGCCTATAGCTTTTAGTGTTGAATTGTTGGAGACTCGGAGTTGATTGAACAATTCTACTCTATTAGCAATCAAAATTGGATATCCATTGCACATGCCTCATGCTACATTGCACTTTGTTATCTAGTTAGAGTGTCACTTGTGTCAATTACCTATTTACAGTTAAATTATGTTGGATTATTGCCTGTTTAATGTTAAGAAAGTTAGTTTGAAATCTGCTTTCCAGAAACCCAGGTTCGTAATTTGATTAGAAGATTACAAGTTTTCGTTGGTACTTATCGTATCTTCTCAAGTAATCATTGATGCATGTATAGAAAAGAAACAGAGGAAGCACATCATGTCTTCCGTGTTTGATTCGTCTGATCCTACTGAAATTTGATGGTAGTGATAGATATCTAGAATAGGAAGTGCATCTAATTGTAGTTCATTGTCAATCATTGACATAAGAGTACTTGCTATGTCTCTGCATAGGATAGAAGGAAAGTGAGAAGGAAAATCAATTTGATTCATTAGGGAAGTCTGATGTAAGCCAGATTAGCTGAGGTTGATCATTGATGGCCTCTATAAAATCAATAATTTCCAAGTGGCCTAATGCTTATTCTCATATCCACACCTTGCAGTAACAGTTAAGTTGATTTCCTAGCTCTCATCCTTTTGCATTTTAGCCCATAAAGATAAACCAAGTTAATTAACCAGGCTGAATTATAGTTTCAGACGCACAGGCGCAGGTTTCACCTTCTTTATTTGTGTTAATGTCTGTATTGTGGATAGGAAGTAGATGCCTGACATACGGTATCTCACTTGTGAAGTAATTTGATTAATTTTGGTTTGATATTCTTAAGAAATTCCATATTGGCAGTTCTTTTAGTTCTTCAATCTCCAC
This sequence comes from Boesenbergia rotunda, assembly GCA_024364735.1. Taxonomy (NCBI): domain Eukaryota; kingdom Viridiplantae; phylum Streptophyta; class Magnoliopsida; order Zingiberales; family Zingiberaceae; genus Boesenbergia; species Boesenbergia rotunda. The sequence continues at coordinate 414,145 of JAGFNQ010001428.1, read as the reverse complement.
CTTCAAATAATGCCTTACTGTTTATAAATTGGTTTTCTCCCAAGTTTGAGAAGTTGACTACCTTGATCTTTACAGATGTGTTAATTTAATTGATCACCTAAGCATTTTGTGCTTTGGTTGAAGCTCAGAAGTTTGATGACACCATAAGATCCATTTGACTTGCTATACTATCTTTTAGGCATATATCCAGTGTTTGTACACACTTGAATCCATATGTGCACTATTCAACCTTTTGTCATAATTTTAGCACATCACTCCAAATCATACAACCTCGAGCATCAACTTGTTAAATTCCTTATTAAGTGTTGCACAGGAAAACTCTATAAACAGTCTCGTGGCACTTTTATTCTACTTTATAACATCGTATAGTTCTCTATATAACCAGCCATATATTCTTGTATACTTAGAAATTTGCACTCTTCCTCTACCTCCTCTATATATATATAAGACATTCAGTGACTCTATCAGATCACATGTAAAATTTTTAGAAATAACTGCATCGAACATGTGGGCGCACACTTGGTTGCGTAATCATATCTGAATCCAAGAAACACAGCTATAAAGTGCGATGTCGGGAAAATGTCCAAATAGTTGGTGTGTTCATGGTTGTCGTGGTTATAGCTGCTGTTTGCACTTGTTTCTAAAAAGACTCTACTAGATACTTCGCAGATGATTTATAGAAATAATGAAGTTGTTATCCTGCTGGTTGATTTGTGCATTTTTTCCCCCAGGTACATACAAAGCACCTGCGCTACATCTGGTGAGGGTTTGTATGAAGGGCTTGATTGGCTCTCCAGCAACATTGCCAGCAAGGTACCAACCGTGTGGTTTGTTTAACGTTCGCAATGCTAAATTATACCGCGTTAATTATGTTTAAATAAGACTACTTTACACAGAAAAAGAGTCGTAGTCTTTTATTGCATGCTTACAAAAATTGTTTGTTTACAGTAATCAAAACCTGCTTCGAAGGTCATATCTTAACATCAGCAGTGTTCGCGTTTGATGCTTTTGTGACAACGGAAGCAAGGAGACTTAATTTTCCACTTGGAACATCGTTTTCCCTTTTCCATTCTGCATTTAAAAACCTAATACATGTCTGTAAAACAAATATATGCTTGGTTGTTACCCATTTTTCAATGTTTCGACGTTGGACGCACCAAACGACTTCGAGTCTATCGTTGTAATATTTTTTTCTTCTCGATATTTATTTTCCATTTGATTTTCTGCCTGCACAGGCTGTGCAAAGGTTCTTCTCGTATCCTTGAGCATAATCTTTGAAGCTGACGATTAGTACAGGCGAGTCGCTTAGAACATTTATACCTATTAATTTGGACCCGCCCATGGTTCTTTTTCGAGTGATCCTAATAATATATTTTGTCACAACAATTACAAATAACACGAGACTAGAAATATGCAGGAGGTGGACTAGTGTTGTCTGGGCTGATTGCTCCAATCAACTTGGTAATCTCAATTGACTCGATCAATCTATGCAACTTGATGTGTCTACTCGGTGCCTGCAATAGGAGACCAAGGATACCCTGGAACAACTCCAAAACTCTTTGAGTTAATGTATCACACTTCAATTCCCCAAACGATAAAAGATTTACGTGCAGACCAAAAACTCTACTTACATGAATGGAATTTAAAAGAAAAATTGGATAATATACCTTTATTTTATCTGTGACTATTATCCCTCAATCCTACAACGAGATACGTATAAATTTTGTAGAAAATAATGTTGTAATCTCTATTTACACTCTATTTTCAATATCAATATACCCACAACTCATACCATCCGAGGTAATACTAGGAATACTTTGTTAGAAACTCGTGTTGCTATTTTAGAAACCAGGATTAACATCTTGTAAACAAAACTCACTCAATTAAGAGAACAAATAACTTTTACTAAAAAAGGAAAAGCAATACTACTAGAAGATCCGAAAAATATAGAATTTGTATTTATCCACCCTTAGTATTTGTAACACAGGAACCATAATAGAATATTCGAGTTCAATACCTTTTAAGTGTTCATGGACAGGAACTTATGTTACATGCCTTTATTGATAGTGGTGCAACTACCTCTACAGTAGATGAAACTATTTTACTATCTATTTTATCACCTGAGCTGTTAAAACATACTAATACGCTTCTTCTGAGTACCCAATTTGATGGCCAAATAATTACTTGTAACAAATTCGTCAAAAATGTGCATCTTCGTTTCTTTACGAATTGCGAAACTTATAGTCAACCCATATCTCTGTCTCAGCTTTGGGTTAGGCCTATGCCACATAAATCTATCTCTCTTATTCTTGGCTTTAACTTTTTAATCACTACTGAACGCGCCCTCTTTTTAACCAAAGATTATGTCACTTTTCTATCCTCTCCTATTAGTGCCCATATTATTTCTGCTTATCCCTCTGAAGTCTGCGCCGTGAAGCGTGGTGATGCCCCCCAGTTGCCTGCGCCAGTCGCGAACCCCAACTCCTGTCACCCCAAAACCAATCCCAAAACTTGCCCATGTCCCATCAAGAATGCATGTAAACAGACACCACAGACAGACTCCCAGGAGCAGGGAAACTAAACACACTTAGCTCTTTCAACCCACAAGAAGACAGTACGAAGAGGATGTCTTATTTCTGTTAGACCAAGACCAGGACCCTTACTTTAGTTAGAACTCAAGACTCAATAGATAATGTTATCTCTTGATTAGAAAAATTAGAAATCATTGGAGAAAATCCTACTAAATATTGGGAGAGAGATAAGGTCTATTGCAAACTTAACATCATCAACCCAGACTTAACAATCAAAGTCCAAGATCTACGGTATACAAATTGGGAACAAGAGGAATGCTCTATGCATATTACCCAATTATTAACCTTACACGCTATCCAACGCTCTGACTCTAGACATAGAAGTCCGGCTTTTATTGTTAATAAAGGAACAGAACAAAATCGAGGATAGTCCAGAATGATATTTAATTATAAACGCTTAAATGACAATTGCCATGAAGACGATTATAAAATTTCAGATAAAGAACAATGTCTTGTAGCGTTGATAGGATGATGTGGCTAGGGTATAGTTGAGTTGATTATCACACGAATTTATAGAATTGAATTAGGGTTAAATTTTTTCTAAGTCTAATAGAATTGAGTAAGAGTTGAATCTCTACAAAACCGAGGAATTATCCTCTCATGTGATATGATTAGTTTTGATTTTCTGATTTATTTTCTCCTAATAGTGTGGGACAATTGTAGAGAGAGGGAATGCCCGAGTGACGGATTTTACCTTGCATAATTTTGTAGAATTGCACAAGTGGATAGGGCAATGTGGCCTCTCGGGGTACGAACTCACGCAAGGTACCTTATACACCCACAGTGTTTGCATCACTCATGATGTTGGGCAGTTTGTCAAGATTTATTTGTGCTTTTCCAATATACTATGATGGCCAATGGGGAATTTTCGTGAGATCAGATCAGTCATCTCTAGAATTAATTAATTCGAAGAGTTGGATACATAAATTAATAAAAAAATTATAAGAAAAAATGATGAATCGGATAACAATCAAACCTGGGGACACCGGTCTGACCCTATGAAAATTTTCTACCGATCGTTAGGGTAAATAGTGAAGCACTCGCGGTTGACAGTTCAGAAGTCCAACATCCCTTGGTTGCACACCATATTTGAAGAAAAAATTCTTACAAAATGTATCGTAGTTAGGGATCGAACTGTAAATTAGTAAATACTTGGGTGATAATTTAGCATTCTTCCGCTGCGCTAGAGCCCCAGGGCAAACATGGATCGGTTGTGTCAAGTTGCTAAATGGATCGATTAAGTTGGATTGGATTAGTGATCTAGTTAAGTAATATGGCCTGTCAAACTTCTTAAGTTATGAGAATCGATCAACGGTAGTTAAGTTAAATAGATTAGGTGAATTAAATGACTAATTCGACGAGTAGACCAACCAAACAATAGCTCCATTGGGTTATTTTAAACAAGACAAATGGACCATTTTAAGTAAAATTACTTGACAGAATTAGGCAAAAAAAAATAATAAACATAAACCAAATGATTCCACCAGTGTCGTTCTGTTATTTTTGCAATTAAAAAAAAACCATGGAACTGGTTGGAATTTCTTTTATAAAACATATTTTATTTTCTCCTTTTTTTATCAAGCATTCTATTTTCTAATTCTAATTTTCTATTGGATCTGAACAGAATCCGAACCCGTTAAGAAAGGAATTGGGAACTGGGAAGGAAGATCACTCTGTCCGATTTGGAATGCGATTAGGTCATAACCTTCTCGCTCCAAAGACCGAACCCGCTGCTTGTTCCGTCTTCCGATCCCCGATACCTCCCTGGGCCTCTTTCCTTTCTGCATCGATTCCTTCCAAATTTAGGTTTTTTCCTCCATCCAACATGTCAACGCCTCGTGTGGTGGAGTTTATTTGATCGAATCTCGGAGAGGTTGCAATTGGGGGGCGCTGTTCGGGCGGCGATGGAGGGCGGAACTGGCGGCGGTGGAGGCGACGTGGAGTTGGTCTCCAAGACGCTGCAGTTCGAGCACAAGCTATTTTACTTCGATCTGAAGGAGAACCCAAGGGGAAGGTACTTGAAGATTTCTGAGAAGACATCGGCCACTAGGTCGACAATCATCGTTCCCGTCGATGGCATCGTCTGGTTCCTCGAGTTATTTGGATACTACATCAGCACTGACGAGCAGGACGCCTTCAGCAAGGAGCTCAAGCTCGATTCCAAGGTTTTGTCTTTCCTTTCTCCTCTTCGTCTTCGAAGGTTGGGTTTGAATAATTTAACCGATGGCTATCTCGTTGTTTCTTGGGAAGGCATTCTATTTTGACATTGGCGAGAACAAAAGAGGTCGCTTTTTGAAGGTACGTATGTGCTACGAAATCTCTGACTTTATTTCGGTATCTACCTATCAAGTTTATAAAAGAAGGCGGAGTGGGTAATTTGACTTCCTCCGTTGACCTATTTGTTTTGTTTTGATGATTAGCAATCAGTGATTAAGCTTTGATTACTCTAAATTTGGTGCTGAATTGACTGGTTGGAGATTTTCATAAGTGACAAGTTTGGGCTGATAGATGGCTGAAGGTTAAGGCCAATCCGCCTTCAAGTCTTTACTACTTATCAGTTTGATATGTGCGAAGATTCATAAATTGAGCATGGGCCAGTGGGTTAGGACAACTGGCAAAACTATTGTTTTGTAATAAGAATATTTTAGTTTTTGGTCTTTCATGAATGGACATATTTATGGCCATATCATATGATAATTAATGTTCCTTACAAATGAAACAAAGATAACTGCGCTAATGATTGCGCTTTATAATTAATATGAGCTAGGACAACTGGCATGTTACTTTCTAGTTAAAAAAAAACCAAAAAATAATATAACTGATTTTTTGCTTTACATATTTTGCTTAAGTTGATGTAGATAAACAATTTAAATGGAGAGTTAGGTTGGTTTTTTATAACAGGAATTGGATAATAAAATAACCTTTGCCTATTTATAGAAAAAAGAGGGATAACCAATTTTACAAGGAGCAGATATGGCTGGGGCCCTTAGGGTCTTCTATCTGGATGAATGTTAGATAAAATATTTACAAATTAAATCAGCACACATATTGGCGATTGGTTTACTATGACCATTTAGCAACGTTTTTAAAAAAGTATTGTATGAGGCCAAATATTCAATCTGCCTATGTGTATGCAGCAAGCAACCATATTCAAGCATATATCATATTTGTCTCCTATATGTGGTTGGCTTTAGTAATCAGGATAAAGTGTTGTATACAGGCCATGTAGCCGTATACATGAGACTTCGAAAGTCCAAACGTTTCAACCATTTTGGGTTGAATCAAATCAATTAAAAATTCAAATTATTACATGTGTTGGTTCCTTCTCAAAAAATTAGAGCTTTTATGATGTTTTTTCTCCGCATAGATATTATTTGTTCTTGTTTATTTACCTTTCATTTAGTAACCTTTAAGTATTTAGTTATACTTTTTTTGGGTACTGGTAAATTATATGCACATTATGTATTCATCAGCTATTCTACATTGTTGATTTAGATAGATTGTTATACGACATGTTTTATGTTGTATGGTTGACATATATTTTTTAATACCAAATTATGCATTGTATAGATTGGTTAAATATATTTTTTTGTATATATGGTTGATATTTTTCACTTATGTTAATGAATTATAATATATTTAATCTAAATGTCATGCCCCTATATGTGCAATATTCAATGGGTTAACCGTGTGCCACTTGTATTGTGTATTCAGAACTTATGATTGATTGTCGAGGTTAGTCAGTTAAGAATGTTCATGGAGGAACTGGTTAATTTGTAACTTGAGTAATGGTTAAACTAGACAAGTATAATCGGTCTTGAACTCAATTGAATTTGTCTGATTGGAAATCAACACAGATGCATCTGCGATCAATGGCATGATCTGATGGTAACACTTAGTTGCTTCAGTGTTGATTAACTATTGAGTTAGCTTTTACATTATTGAATGACATTTTAGAAATTACTAAACTGTCCGTTGAGGGAATGCGAAAAAAAAGGCCTGTTGCTTTTAAGTATTTCACTTTCTCCATGAAGTTAATTTTGGCATTTGGGAGTTTCTGTATAATTTAATTTCCTTGATGCATGTTTATATTAGTGAGTTTTTGGCATTTGGGAACTATTTTCATGTTACACAAACTTCACAACGGATCATCTTCTTATAACTATTCGAATCTGGATTATTAAATACTAAAAACTGCGATATAGCACAGTGGTATTTCATTAAAATTGCATACTTTTGTTTGTTATGCCCAAGAGTTAATACTCATCGTCCCAGGTGAAATATCATTTCTCGTTACCAAATGTAGCTCTTATTGGTTATTTCACTACCAGAAAAATGGAAAAACACATGTACCATTGAGCTTTTATTTATCATCTGTCGTTACTCATGGTCAACCAGGAAAGATCATAAATTACAGTTAAAAGTTTGCAATTTTAGTGTAAGATTATATTTTCATGGCCTATTGGAACCGACAGAATTTGTTGTTATATAGATATCGGAGTCATCTGTTAATAGGAACCGGAGTACAATCATTGTTCCCGCTGGAAGTTCGGGTGAAGAAGGATGGGCAGCTTTTAGGAATGTGTTACAAGAGATTCATGAAGAGGTCTCGCGACTTTTCATGGTTGCAAACCAGGTGAAAGTTTGAACTACTGTGCCCAGCTTCATGGTTGATATCCTCGAGCTTGCTAGTAATTTTTTTGTTCTCGTTCTCCTTTGTTGCAACACAACAGCAGCAACATATGGAACCTCCTCCTGAGCGACTCTCAGGTCTTTCAGATGATGTTGGTGCTGGATTCATATCAGGGCACAGCACTCACTCAGCATCTGGCTCCGAATTGAATGTTGAACGCCTGGTAGATATGCATGCACACGACGATATTGGAGGTATGGGGATGTCTAAAGTAATTAGGGTCGATCAGAAGAGGTTCTTCTTTGATTTGGGAAGCAACAATAGAGGTCATTTCTTGAGGATATCTGAGGTAATAATGAGGAGCAAACTGATTATTAATTCAAATTCCCTTCTCATGTATAAACCAACTTCTTCCTCGTTGCAGGTTACTGGGGCTGATCGCTCATCGATTATCCTCCCTCTCTCTGGTCTGAAGCAGTTCCATGAAATGGTAGGCCATTTCGTTGAGATAACAAAGGACAGACTCGAAGGAATGGCCAGCGCAAATGTCCGGACACTAGAGCCGTCACAGAGATGATCATGCTTGCTCAATTTGAATCTCTGGTGAACTTCGGCCTTGCTGTTTCTATATTCGATAGGCTTTGCTATTGTTTTATGGTGAACAATAATCATTTTCCATGTTCCGATGTGGAGGGATAGACGGTATGTAAAACCTTTCTTAAGCCGAAGAATAATGTAGGTCAAGATTGTAGTATGTATGTCAGTCCGCGCAGCAAAACTGCTGTTTGCCCTCTCTAGTCAATAATCTCAATGATTGGTGTTCTTCCTGCAAAACTCTTGCATCAGCTCTGTTTCTTATTGCACTCCGTCATGGTTTTTGTTTAATCAGTCTTGAATCTCTTGTTATCAGCCGGCTTTGGGCTTTATGTTTCGACTGAATGATTGGTATGTCGGAGCCGACATTACGACGATATAGTTCTATTACCAGTTACTAAAATGTTTGTGATAGTTGAAGCAATGCTGTTCCGAAATGAGGTATTTCAGGCTTATGATGAAGTAATAAAAAGGTCCAACATTTGCTTGTTAAGTTGGTGCGATAACATTTGCTTGCTTTTATAGTGCTTTGAGATATTCTAATTATAGTAATTTTAGTTTAAATTATAATAATTATCGAAATAAAAATAGTTTTAGTGATCAAAATATTTGTTTTAATATTCTTTTAAAATAACACCATCTTCATTTGCTTAAAATGAAGTACTTCATGGATCATGTGTTATGCAAGCAGGTTTAATCTAATTTTTTTTATGAGCTTAAATTTAGTTTAAGTTGATTTATTTAAATACTATCGAACTCGTAAGTATATGATTATTTAGTGAGTTTGAAATTATAAAATTTTTATTTATTTTACAATTTTTAAAATTATATATGTTTATTCATGAATATTATTAATGACATAATTTTTATTTATAAATATTAATAAAGTCGACACATATATATATTTAAATTTATTTATTAATTTAATTAATTATTAATATTTTTTTTTAAATTAGTACTCTCCGGTTGAAAATGTAATATTATTAAGATTACATATAGCGAGGGAATATAAATAAATTTTTATTAAATTAAAAAGCAAACTTATCTTAACAACTTAAACTATATCACACGAAATATAATTTATATAATAGTTGCTTCGCCCTTCTTCATCACAATCACCATCGTGCCCAATGAGCTCTTCATCGGTGCTCCTGCTACCATTACTAGTTTTAGCAACCTTCTCTGTCTCTCCACCTTCGCAAGCGCTCGTCTTCCACCTCCCCTCCGGTCGCGTCAAATGCTTCTCCGAGGATCTCCGCGCCGGCGTCGTGTCCCTCGCCAGCTTCCGCGTCGCCGACGACCCTCCCTCCGCCCACAACGTCTCCGCTAGTGTAATCCCTGGTTCACTGATCTGTTTGAATTCGTTGAGAAAATGCTTGATTTGGCGCCCCGGATGGTCTGATTCGGTCGCAGGTGATGGATCCGAATGGGGAGACCTTCCGCCGTGCGGATGGAGTTGAAAAGGGGGAGTTTTCCTTTGTGGCGGAGGAGATCGGGAAGTACACTACCTGCTTCTGGTCCTCCCATTTCCAGCTCGAGGCTGTGCTGACGGTGGACTTCGACTGGAAGTCGGGGATCGCCGCCAAGGATTGGAACTCCATCGCCAAGAAAGGGAAGATTGATGTAAGTCGCTACTCTTACTTCTTTTTCTTTTTTTTTTAAACTTTGTACTGTATTTTGATACTGAATTTGGGAAATTTCAAATGCGACCATGATCTGCTAGATCTCAAACCTGTGAAATTATTGGGGGATAAAGTAGGAATGAGGTTTATTGATCAAATTTAGTTCTTGATTGTGCTGATGATATGGAGATTTGTTTGGTGATTCGTTTGCTGAAGTTAAGGGTTTTGATGAAGGAACTAGTGAAAAAATATCTATTCTTATGCATTTTAACGGGAAGGGAATCTTGGTTCAATGTTGAAATTATTGTCGTGTGATCTAGTTATCACGAGTTCGAGTCTGGGTTTGAGTCTCAAATAAAATAGGATAAGACAACATACAATAGATGCTAATACTTCACTTAATCTAGAGGCAGCTTTATCGACTTTTATAACTGATATTGGCTCCTTAACGTAGCATCTCCGGTAATTTGAATATCAATCTTTTCTGAATCTTGGAAATTCTGGTGCACAAACCATGTTGAATGCGGTGTGATAAGAGAATTCAGAATCAAAATATGATCCTAAAAGATGAGTAAACAGTTGGGAGTTCGAAGTTGTGACATTATGCCGTATTGTTGTTCTTGTGACTAGAAAATGTGGCTTTAGAAAGTGGCATTAGCAAGCATTGCCATTCTTGTAATGACCATTGTTTCTATATTACCTCTTTGATTTTGAAAACTTTTAAGGGAGGGGAAAGTTGGGGAAAGGACAGGAGCAAAGAGGAGCGGAAATGGATATAATCTGGTTCGAAATGAATTCAAAGATTTACAGTATACAGTAAGAGAGGTTATGTTTCCATATATTGACATTAACATGAGTTAAGGAAAGCAAATCCTTCTTCCTTTTCCTCTAAACAAATTCAGTCAATCCAACAATTGATAGGGAAGAGAGGACAACTTATTGAAAAACATTCATTTTAGTTTGTGGATCGATAGCCTCACGAGAAATGAACTTACCCATAAATATCTAGAATTTAGTAGGGATTGTATGAGTGGATGAATGTTCAACTAGATTAAAATCAATTTCTCTGTGCTATCCCAAAAAGTTTCCACATTATGCATCTGCATAGCTAGTTTTCAATAACTTGGTTGGCAATATTAGCAATGCTGTTGCTTGCCGCATCATATTACAATGTGATTGTGTGTTACTATAAGCTGCTTCTTAATCTAAATCATTTTGAGAAGCTTGCCTCTGTCCAGGAGATGGAATTGGAGTTGAAAAAAATGGAGGATTCAATCAAGTCAATGCACGAGGAGATGGTATTCTTGAGAGATCGGTAAGTTTATATCCTATAATTAGTAATGTTATATTGTCGTTATAATTTTATGTACCATTGAATTATTTTGGATCAAGGGAGGAGGAAGCAAGGAGTTTCAATGAAACAACGGCGGCAAGAATGGGTTCTTTGAGTATTCTTTCATTCATCGTATGCATGGGAGTAGCTGGCTTACAGCTTTGGAATTTAAAGACTTTCTTTAAGAGAGAAAAAATTCTATAGCAAGGTCGATATCTAAGGTATTATGAACTCAAACTTTCCTTACACCATTTGCATGCCATTATGTACTTTAAGCTTCTCAATCTCCAAAACTTTTTTTATTCCATTGGATGTTGTATCACTTCCACAGATGAATGTTAATTTCCTAAGTTTTAATGTGACATCAGATCTTAAATGCCATAAAAAAATGAGTACCAGAGCTCTTAAGGATTTGATTACTCTTTATTTCGATCGAAATTAGCTGTGGATGACTGTTGGAAGCGTTGCGATCTCTTAGGTAAACTCAGTCTCAATCTATAAATAGAACACAATCTGGTTCAGGTCATACTTCACTTATATTATTTCATGATGAATTCATGGTGCATTGTTACTTTGACCATTAGATAGATTCCGCTCATTGAAACTTATGCAATCACCAAAAGAGGAGAAAAAATAAACATCAATAAAACAAAGCATCATGTCCTGAAAATTAAAATGCCAGACGACACAAGTTATTACATGCCCAAAGGTAACGCACTGTAAAAACAACTGATAATGTCTGCAAAACTAAGCAGATTATAATAGAGAGAAATATGGAGTGGCCAAATATGGAAAGCCAGTTTTAAGAAGCTTTGGCGACGGCAGCCTGTAAGAATGCTCTTCCAGGTTGACGTTTGGAAAGTGGACCATGGCAGCCAAGTAACTACAAAGTCAAAAGACAAACCATATAATAACTTTCATAAGAACCATATTAGATGTGAAAAAACATGTCTCTATAATCGACAATACCTTCGCGTTGACTCCGTCAGGAACGATTCTGTCCTCGCTTTTCCACTTCACATAATCGTTGCGACTAAACTTAGTGAATCCCCTGAAAATGTGTTCATAGTGTCAGATTAAGCTGTAACTTATCAGCGGTGAAGAACAAGTGAATTCTCATATAAATTGATACTCACCACTTCCCACTGACAATTATCTTCTGTCGGCCGGGGAATTTGAACTTTGCGCGCCGTAATGCTTCTTGGGCGTTTTGGCTATTGTTATCCTTGCAACGAACAGAGAGAAGAACCTGGCCGATACTTACCCTAGCACATGTTCCTTGTGGCTTACCAAAGGCACCCCTCATACCAGTCTGGAGTCTATCGGCTCCTGCGCAGGAAAGCATTTTGTTGATTCGCAGGACATGGAATGGGTGGACTCTCACTCGTAGGTGGAAAGCATCCTTCCCGGCAAACTTTGTCATGTACTTGTTACATGCAATTCGGGCAGCCTCCAGAGCTTCACTTGAAACGTTTTCCTTTTCCCAGCTCACAAGATGAACACAGAAGGGGAACTCATCAACCCCTTTCTTCTTCATTCCAACATCATAGATCCTAATCTTGGGATCAGGAACACCGCGACAGTAGCGCGATTTGGGATATGGTTTGTTCTTAATCTGGCGATAACAACGCGCAGGACCTGGATGAAGAATAATCATTCTAAATGTTATCCGAATCCAAAACAATCAAAATTAGAAGAGGCATAGGCGACCAACCAAACTTGGGAATATTCAGACACGCCTTAAGGGATGATCTAACAATTTATTAAACAAAACTAACCGAAAACAAGACGAATCAAATGAAAACAACCTAATAACAAAGTTGAGCTTAGATCCATTCGATTCCATGGTACCTAAGACGAGGAGTCTACCGAAATCTATCAAATCTCACAGAAAAGTGGCAAAATAAAACAAAATCCGACCAGCCACTGAAGGAGATCATGAACAAGCCTAGATTCATTCTCATAAAAAAGAAACAACTGAAAATTAACGCGTCGATGGAACGATCATGACACAGCGGAGCATACACAAAGGCATCTGGAAAAGAGATGGAAACGAGAAACTTACGTCGGCCCATTGCTGCAGAGTAGATGAGGCAGGAGATCGACGCCGGAGACCAACAAGGGAAAATGGCGGCTCGGTAGGTTTATATCATAGGAGAATGGAAACCCTAGGGATTGATTTGGGCCGTGGGCTTAAAAATAGAGCATTTCAAGTAATGGGCCATAAATTGAAGAGTACACTTGGGAGTTGGGATGCTCCAACTCATAACGGGCTATCGGATCTGTTTCATATGAATCGGATCTGCGAGGTATCAATAGTCCCCCTTTTGAATCGAACTGGTGAACAAAGTCACCAAATTGTTTGTACACTTTACCCCACTCGATGGGCCGAACGCAGTGGGTCCACGATCGTTTGCCACCTAATCGTGTGGAAGGTAAGTCATAGGGAACTCCAAATATATTAAATTAAGCCGACGAGACCCCATATAGCACTAACCGTTGCCTCTCTCGCCATTCGAATTCAAATCCCCAATTTCCAATCCGACGCTCCCCTCCGCGGCCATGGACTCGCCGACAGTCGCGCCTCCGCCGCACCGCCACTGCCGGAAGCCTCTCCAGATAAAGGACCTCAATGTGTCCTCAGAGGACGCTCTCAAATTGAAGCCCAAGCCGATCTACATGTGCATCCAGCTGCCGATGGGTCTAAGCTTTGGGAAGGAGAACCACCGCCCGATCTCGCCGTCGAAACCGGATACGGAGCTGGAGTACGAGCTCGCTCCGCGGGATCCGTCTCTGGCCGAAGAGCTTGCGTCAGTCCGGAAAAGGAGGGAGCGGCTGAGGGAGGAGAGGCAGAAAACGGAGAAGGAGCTGCGGGAGAAGGATCTGATGATGGAGAGGTGGGCCATGGATCTCGAGAAGCGAGCGGAGGAGCAGAGGAACATGGAGCTGGAGCTTCGGTTGTTGATCAAGCTTCAGGACTTGAGATCTTCTTCCTCCGTGAGGATTGCCTTCTCATTTTTTTTCTTTTTTTAGATCAAAAGTTATGTTTTCTCGATCATCTATGAGCTGCTCTCCTGGCGAAAATTTATGGTTGCAGGTCCTGTCACCAGTTCAATCTCTACGAGAAAAAGAACAAAAGAAGAACATGGAGGTGCAGTCGCAGGTATAGTAGCCCAATTGAACACAGTATTTTTTATATGTTCAGTTGATGCGACAGAGCTAGAATCAATCTAGAGAGTGGACTCAGATTTACAGTATAAATGGTCTATTCCATCTAAATACATGTTCTGATTTATTGCAGATGTCATCGCCAGTTCAATCTCTGAGAGAGAAGGAACGTCTGAAGTGGGTACAGCTGCAGGTATCAAAGCCTTACATATAAATTGGGCATAATTCTTCAAGATTACCAACATTTTTACATCTTCTATGTATCCTAATTTCCATCCTCACTCATAAACTAGGCCATGGACTCAAAAACATGCAAATAAATAGAAACATAACAAATGACAGACGCCTAAAATTTCCTCTAATTATGCAGGCGCCACATGATGACGAAGAAATTAGTGAAGCCAGTGAACAATCCTCAGATGGAAAGGGCGTAAAATAGTAATTTTTCTTCTCCTAGAAGGCAAGTCTTATGTTATGTGTAACTGGTATTTTCCAATCTAAGGGCAAATTCCTTGTTTGTAATTGGAGTACTGTCTTCGAAAGTGAACCGCCTTTGTAAACATGTTTTTTTTAAAAAAAATTGAATTAAATATTTTTCGTGTATTTTTCCCTTTTTTTCTTATAAAATTAAGTGTTTACTTCTTTGGTCTGTCTCTTTTCTTTGGGTGAGTAAATGAAGCATATCTTTGATAAAAGAATAGCAGTTTCATAAAAACAAATAATAGCGAACTAGCAATTGATATTTATTGAGCCCAGTGGAACATTTATTCCTGAGAGAAATGTACATGCATTATGATAATTGAAGTCTCACTCCGATTGCCTACAATGATATTTTCTAAGAATGGCATATATTGTCATTTTTTTCTGCATCATTTGCATCAAGCAACTCTTCTAGTGCAATCTATTTCGTTAACCAAACAATGTAGATATTTTCGTCAAATTCATTCTAGTAATACGTTTGATGATGTACGTTGCTTACGATCTACAATTCAAACTCAAGCTTGTTTCAATATCCTTGAATTCATAGGATATTATTAGATAGTACGGTGTGAATTAGTTGTAGGATTGTTGGAAATCGAGAGAGAGGGATGAATCTCGATCGTTCGAAAATTTTTCTTTTTTTTTTAGCGTAAAACAAAGTAGAGTAAAAACGGCGAAAAATGAATTACATTTTTTTTACTTGGTTCGGAGCTTTCTGTGACTTCTACTTCAAGATCTGCAATCTTCGACTGTTCTTGATAGACAATCTATTATAATCCTTTCTCCAAAACATTTCGGACAAAGCAATGTCGTACAAAATGTAAGGGGAGTTAGTAACAACCTACTAACCCCCTTTTAATATTCAAGTACAAGTACGTAAGAAAATGAATATATCGACACGTAGAGTAAGATCTTGAGCGCAGAGTGTCGGAGAACTTTTCGGCATCGTCGCAATAGATCGTGAGCAGTTCGTTAACGTAAGAAGAGAGTAGAGCGAGTAGAAGAAGATTATCTGAGCATTGGTCTCGAGCTCCTTATATAGGCATGGTTCGGTCGACTGAAAACCCATTCAGTCAATAGAAACCTATCGATCGATTGAACCTCCAGTTCAGTCGATGGATCCCTGCACCATTCCTTGTATACACTGCTCGGCTGTGCTCGGTTGTCGCTGTAATAAATGAGATCCGTCGACCCATTCTTTGATCGGTCAACGGATAGAACTTCCATCTTCATATCCGAACCTTACCAAATAATGTTCGATCGACTGATCCTGATGATTTGTCAACCAATCCCTCTGAATATACTGAATCTACGCAGTATGCTTGGTTCGTCGACTAATCCACTCGTTCAGTCGACCAAACTCTCGGTCAACTTCCTTTGTCTGATCTGCATGAAAATGTTAGCAACACAATAACATGTAAAAGATTAACCCTACAAAACAGAGTTAGCACAAACATATAATATGCATGAGTATACAACAATAAGACCTTTCCTGATCTCAACTTAGAAACCTCTATAGGTTTCTCTTAGTTGGATCAACGCTTAAGGTTGTTCCCTTGGGACACGACTTCACAACACTCTCTTTCAAGAACTTACCTTTACTCACCTGTCAAACATCTGGTCCTCCAGACCTGTTTGAACTTACTCTGCTCAATGTCTAATCACCTGATCCATTAAGACTTTTCTGCAATACTAAATTAGTACAACAACAACAATAAAAAACAAAACAGTATTAACAAACCTATACTTAGATTTACCAAGATCTGCTCCGATCAAACTTGCTTGGAGTTCGCTTCTCCAAGACTTCTAAAGTTACCTACCTTAGGGTTTCCATTGCTTAGCTTCACTCACTAGGATTTTCCACTGTCTACCTTCACTTACTAGGACTTTCACCAACCTAGCTTTACTCACTAAGGCCCAGGTTCACTCATCATGGCTTCACCAACCTAGCTTCACTCACTATGATTCATTCACCAAGACTTCACCGACCTAGTTCACTCACTATGACCCAGCTTTACTTACCGGGACTTCCCTTGCCTAACCTCTAGTTAGAACTAATCACTTGGTAGACTTTATCACTCCTTGCTTAACCTCCAATCAAGACTAGTCATTTGATAGAATTATCATCTATTTGCTTAATCTCCAATCAGGACTAGTCACTTGCTAAACTTATCGTCCCCTTGCCTAACATTTAGTTAGGACTACTCACTTGGTAGATGTATCACCCGATGAGGTCAATTTTGGTCAAACTCCAATAAACATATTGTTAAATAAACATCAAAATCTTAGAACCGATTACACAACATTAGTCACATAATTTAACTGTATCATGAGTCATAATTAATCAATAAATCTCAAACTCCCAATAAAGATAACAAATTAGTAGTCATACACTTGGCATAAACCAGGTTTCCTCCTAGCTAGAACTTACATGCTCCATTATTAGCTAATTATATCTCAATAGTAAAGCATGTTTTCTGCTGAAGCTATGATAAGCTGACTTATATATCCCATATTGGATGAACTTGTGAAGTTTTCCATGAGGTGAGGTCGATCAGACAAGGCCGTGTTGCTGCTGAAGCTGTTACTTGTTATGTTGTGTGACATCTCACTGAAAAACTGAAGTTCACTGTTGACCCTCATCAGCTGAGCCTTGAGAATGGAATTCTCAGCCTCCAAAGCAGAGTAGCGTCTCGTGGTGATGCTCAAGACTGTGAAGATTTGACTGGTCTCCTTCTTCAGCTGGTTCGCTTCTGCAATCAGATCGGACAGTTTCTTCTGCTTGCGCATCCGGGATCGCCTTGCTGATTCTCGATTCGATAACATTCGCTTCCTCTTCTTCCTGTCCATCACTGCCTGAAGAACTGGTTCGGAACTGGAGTTATGCAGTAGGGAGGAGCCAGATGAAGTGCCACTAGTAGACTCCATCAAAAGTTGATGTTTTAAAACAAACAAGATCCTTTCAGCTGTATATTATGGTGGAATTACAGCTGAATTTTGTAGATAGTTATTATAGTAGAAAACTAGGAGTTGTATGCAAAGATGTACAACCTCCAGTAATCAATTCTTAGCACAAACCTCTTGGAAAACATAGAACCAGTAAAGGAAGGCCACAGAGAAGGATTGTGCAAGATTGGTCATGCGCCGTAGAGTATCAGTTATCATAAACAAAACAGGAGAGTTTTTACTTCTGGGAGGAACAATCAGGAAGAAGCATCAAGAGCTAGATGCCAAGCGAAAATCTCTGGACTCCCCTTATTTGAGCTTCAAATTTGGATTTTGTTTCTTGATTTCGAAGTAAGAACTTGAAGAAGAATATATAGAACCTCAAGAGAACTAAGCAAGAGAAGAGGAAGGCAAGGGGAAAGGGAATTGTAACATAGAAAATGAGGGTATTTATAGAACAAAATGGAGGCTAACAAGGAGAGAGACAAATAGTATCGAATTGCCGTGAGCAGTTGTTTTTGATTATTTAGGAGATAGGCCAACAGTACTACTCCACACAGACTTCTGATTCCACTGTCATGAACTTGTTCTCTCCTCCACTGCCAGCCTCTCCTTTTTCTTAGAGTTTCTTTTTAAAAAAGAGAAAAAGTAATGGAATCAAACCACTGCATTTGTCAAGTGTTAGCTTCTCCGTTCAAGATGTTATTTGACTAGCACAAGATAAAAGCATTCCAATATGCTTCAGGGTGAGCCATCAATTTTAAGCATCCAAGAACAGGTTCACTCACTCAAACAATTCCATATAAAAATATCGGCAAGGAGAAAGCAGTCCTGGATCAAGCTTTTGATGGATGGCTTAGGTTGTTTCTCTTTGCACCACTAAATAAAATATTCTCTAATGTCCTTGACTTATTAATTAGGTGGACACTAAAGTGGTGTTAGGTTTATTGTCAATTTAAGTGCCCATTCCATTAGCTCTTTTAAATCTTGACAATTGTGCAGTGTGTTGTAGTCTATGGACCATTTGGCACTGAAACTAGCCTATGGACCATGTTTTGTTTTTTTTACTGTCTTCCTAATTATCTTATGCAACTTATCATTCTGAGATTGGACTAGATCTGAGTAGCCAATGAGTAGACTCATGAAGGATTTATTGCTGTGTTAAGGTAGGGTAAAGTAATGAAAAGTATTTACATTATGTTCTAAAGTATGTATGTGGTTAAAATGTTACTCTGTATCAGATTGACAAGTTTGTAATGATGATTGTGTTGTTGAAGATATGGGCATCTGAGGCATTAAAAAATATGATGGGCAATCTAAGCTTTGTTGTCAACATGTAGATCATTTTTGCATTAATGTAGCATTTGGAAGTTTCTGCCACCGCCACGCTGATTTGCCCGCTTGTCCTTCTCTTGCACTTCAATGCACGAACCGCGACGTCGAATGAGAAAGGGAATATCCTTCAAAAAAAAAAAAAAAACTGTGGTTCAACCGTAAGAGTAATAAAAATATAAAACGTTTCAGGAATAATGTAGTATTTTATATATTATATATATTTGATTATATATAAACATCATCAACGGTCTTTAGCCGTTGTCCCGAATTAAATTATAACCTGAGAAGTACGGTGAACTCGTTAAATCACTACATATAAAATGTACATCATTCACTAAATTTTTCTTTAAATTTTTTACTGAGATATCATTTTCTTTTTGAGAATCCTCGTGTACCCAGGATTCAAAATTCAAGGAACGCACAGAATTCATCTCTTGCATTTGATTTGCTGGACCGCTGGTTCGATAATCTTCAAGATTAATCGGATTTGCTAGACCGCTGGGTTGATAATCTTCAGGATGATAAAATTTGAATTGAAAAAATAATAAAAAAAATAATAAGTGAGGCCAAAATTAAAGCTTATAAATCCTATAAATTGGTATCTTGGTGTTACTTGGGATAGATGGACCGACCAGTGACTGCTCGGGCTGATCACGTAGGCTAGATAGCGAATTGGGTATGCCCGTTGGAGTAACTCGAGTTAGATTGGCCTAGTCAGACAGAACGAGTTGAATAGTTGAACGTGCTTAGTTGACCAACTAAGTTGAGCATGTTATATCGATCAACCAATTGAGCGTGTCAACCACGCAAAAAGTTATTTATACACGTTCAATCAGAATCGTACTACTGTTTAACGGAGCCGGAAGCGAATAATAAAAAATAACTTTTTTATTACGATAATTAATAGAAAATTTTAATTTACACGGTATACCCAGGGCCAAGACCAATGCGGTGGTTGTTGGCAGCCAACAGGCGTGAGCCATCGCGTGTTAGTTCGCAGTTCGCAAGAGTGGTCGGTGTCACAAGAGACAACCACCGTGCTACACAATTAGGTCATGCGAGCGGACGTCGGTCGTCAAATGTCGTTGCGAGATTAGATAACGCGAATGGTCGTCGTAATATCGTTGCGCGATTAAGGCGCAATTGGTGCCGTATGAATGGACGTCGGTCGCAAACCTGTGTCACATGAGACAACCACTGCGAGAATCAATGCGATTAAATCGCGCAAACAATACTGTAACACCATTGCGGAATTAGGATACAATTGGTGAAAAAAAAAACCCCATCCCGAATTGAATTTCGAAACGATTCTCCCTGCGACCTCATGTAGGCTACAACACTGCGTTCAAAAAAAAAATGTATTGATTAACTTGTATAAAATTTAATTGTAAATTTATTTTTTTTAATTTTTTATTAAGCACATAACAAATATAAAATTATAATTTTTTAATCTTTAATTATATATTCTTTTATTTTCTCTGCAAATCGTTCTGGGTATGGTGGGCCGGTCAAACCTGGTCCAAGCCCATGTCATCTTGGATTCCGATGACAGCTCACACATTGCACCACAACGTATTCCAACACATTACGTATTGTTGCTCCCCGAAGTACCTAACCTCACCTTTTTAAGTTACCGA
This sequence comes from Boesenbergia rotunda, assembly GCA_024364735.1. Classification (NCBI taxonomy): domain Eukaryota; kingdom Viridiplantae; phylum Streptophyta; class Magnoliopsida; order Zingiberales; family Zingiberaceae; genus Boesenbergia; species Boesenbergia rotunda. The sequence goes on along the minus strand of JAGFNQ010001428.1, from coordinate 393,806 downwards.
GCTTTATACCAGCCTCCAAATTCGTCTAATATGCGAGACCGTTCGGTTTTAGACGAACGTCTCCCGTGGGGCGAGAGAAGCGAGCGTGCAGTTTACCCGCGGCGATAAACTTGATCCTATCTAAAACTCTCTACTATATAAGGCTAGCTAATAAAGTGTTCGAGTCTCTTCCTTTTGAATCGCTAGGGGAGGACTAGGGATGCGGCGACTCTTCTCTACCGGGCGCGCTGCGGCGATCCTTGGGCGGGAGCAATGGAGCAGGCAGAGGGCCTTCTTTTCCAGTTCTCTCCTCTTCGATGACACCCAGAAGCAGGTGAGATTGGGAGCATCATGTCAAAACGAGAAATTTCTTGTCTTGGTTTAGGAAGGGATCGGTGTGGTAGGAGATTATGTGGTTTCTTTCTGATTCGGTGACCGATTGTGGTTTTATAGTTCAAGGAGAGTGTTAATCAGTTTGCACAAGAAAACATTGCTCCTCATGCAGCCAAAATTGATGCCACGAATTACTTCCCGAAGGTTGAATTGCTTTAGCGTTCTATTTTTTGTTCAAGTTCTGAACTTGACGTCTACTCTCAATGTAATATATTGCAGGATGTTAACTTGTGGAAACTTATGGGGGATTTCAATCTCCACGGCATCACCGCGCCAGGTAATGCTATTGGCTTCTCTAATAGTTTAATTGGTGTCAAGTGTCAACTAGCTTAGTTGGTATGGCCTTGGACCTCGTTGCCAAAGTCTTGGGTCCGAGACCCGTTTGTTTTCATCTAAATGTGAGTGCTTGACGGCTATATATTTTTTTTAAAAAGGCATTTAATCGACTATTAATTATGTCTGGCTAATGTGATATTTTAACTCCTTTTTTGCTTGTTGGAACCAAAAAAATGGGGGTTTTTTTAATCCGATCTGCTATATTGGCATCAATCTGATGATATAAACATGAGACTTTATATAGACTGCTAACTTAATCAATTAATGGCTACTTATACTAATGAAAATCCTGGCAACTCCGCCTAACAAATAAATACTTCATTGCGGAAGAATATAGAGGAACTTAGAATTGGTTACTTGTATCACTGTATTGCAACGGACCAAATTAATTGCCTTATAGCAATGAATTGTTTATAGAGGTGGTTTCCCTTGGAGTCAACTTCATGTTAGACTAATTATTTATTGAGATGAAACTGATCCTTGTGAGCTCATGCACTTGAAACCGAAGTCGGGCCGAGAGATCAAGAGACCATTCAGAGAGTAGCTACATAGTTCATAATCTATAGGGATGGGTCTCATAATAAAGTCAACCAATATTCTGATGAAACGTAGGCCAAAGAGACAATAATCCAAATGCAAGGAGTTTGTAAGTCCATACGTCACTCGTATATGATGAGAATTGATTATATCCACTTTCTTATGAGATGCCAAATTTAATTAATTTAGATGGCTAGACGAGGAATGTATATCTATGCATCATCCCCTAACTAGAAAAAGGTTGTTTCATAGCAGAAGAATATGGAGGACTTGGTCTTGGTTACTTGTATCATTGTATTGCAATGGAAGAAATTAGTCGTGCTTCTGGGTCTGTTGGCCTCTCCTATGGTGCACACTCCAACCTTTGCATAAACCAACTGGTACAATGGAATTCTGCATCCATTGCATGTAATATACGTATATGTTAAAATAGTAAATGTAACTAATCCCATGTGTTAGTTACTTTTGTAGGTGAGGCATGGGACAGCTAAGCAGAAGCAAAAGTATTTGCCTAAGGTTCTTATGTTTTTCCTCTTATTATAGATTCTTTCCCATGTTAGTTTTCTAGTCAATCTCGTTATATTTTACACATTGTTTCATTAACCTGTGATAAAATTCGTTTGTAGTCTTTTCATGCTAAGTCAATTATTTTGGATGGTGACATTATGATTCGATTGTCCTTATTGAAAATGTTGGTCAAACAATATTTAAATTTTGTGTCCTAATTTATAATTGTTTGTGAATAGACCTTTCTCTTCTCTTTGTGCTGATTATTCTTCTTTAACCTAACGTGAAGCTAATTAGTGGGGAGCATGTTGGGGCACTGGCAATGAGTGAGCCAAATGGTAGTTAGTCAATCTGATCATTTATCTCTTATTCTTTGTGCAGGATAAAAATTTTATGCTTTTATGATTCATGACAAGTTTCTCTAAAATTTCAGCTGGTTCTGATGTTGTTAGTATGAAGTGCAAAGCGGATCGAGTAGAACATGGTTATGTCATCAATGGCAACAAAATGTGGTGTACCAATGGCCCTGTTGCTCAGACATTGGTAATTTTCTGTGTTGTTTTTAATTGAATAGATGTATCATTATGCATAATGATAACTCATTCTTCCATCATAACAATATGATAATTGTTTGCCTCCAGAGCATTCATTTCCTTAACTTTCAGATATAGAACCTTATCATCATTACCACAACAAAGAGTTCAATGCTCCTATGCATTTTGTGCAATGTTATGGCATGTAATAGTTTATAAAATTCATGATTGCCAAATGCACCAGTGTATTTGATGTTTTATTTTATTGAAATTTCTGCAGGTTGTTTATGCAAAAACAGATATTAGTGCTGGATCAAAAGGAATTACTGCTTTTATAATTGAGAAGGGGATGCCTGGGTATATACAGTACTCTCTTTTTTATATAATTGGAATGCTGATGTATCTATTTCTCTTTGTAACTTTGCATAAATTTTGATCTCGTCTCACAAACTTAAGAATAGTATAGTATCTTTAGTTTAAGGTGGAGCTAAGCAAGGAGATTATATCATGCTTTTCCAGTTCATCACGAGTTTCGCCTTTTGAAAATCCCACTTTTCAAGGACGACATCAGCTTTAATCCAGGGGTCAACTCCTTAAAGTCAATCAAATGCTGTGCCAAGAAGCTTCTTAACCATTGCACTAATGTCTTGTCTTCAGCTTCATCATTATCAAATGCCTTAGTTTTATTTTTTCTGTTTGTGAGATCTTTTTCTAGTTTATGTTTGAAGCATCGAAACAATCTTTGCTCATGCAAAAGCCTGCTTTGAGTATTTCAGTTATATGGTTTTTTTATCCTTTTCAACTAGTTTGTCCTTTCAACTAATTTAAAGAAATCTTCTCTTCCATCCGTCTATGTAGTTAAGAGCACATTGTAGAGATTTGAGCCATTTTCTATCTGCAATTACTATGGAACCCCTTCTGGTTATTATATGATAAGTTTTATTTCAGGTTTAGTACTGCTCAAAAGTTGGATAAACTTGGAATGCGAGGAAGTGATACGTATGTATGACCTGTCTTCAAAGTTTATCTGAATGGTAACAAGGTCAATGATTTTCTGACTGCTATCATGTTTTGCAGATGTGAGCTTGTCTTTGATAAATGCTTTGTTCCCGAAGAAAATGTTCTTGGCCAAGAAGGAAAAGGTGCTATGTTCTTTAAGTATTCTCGCAACACAAGAATATTAAAGAAAAGGAATTGGATATTTAAAAATATTTTTATATATTTTGGACATTTAGTAATATTTTTATATATTTTCTTTCAAGATCAATTTTTGAGTCACTGATTTTCCAAATTGTTGGCATAGGTATACAAAAAGTTAATTAATGAATCTAAATAGAAAGTAGCTAATGTTGTTGTGAAGCAACCCTGTCTAATCAGAACAACATGACTAATTATTCCGTTCTGCTGTTGAAACTGAAATATAACATATTTAGAATTTAGGCACTAGAGTGCCATAATTTTCATGGAGTATGCACTAAAGAAAATTGAGGCAATGTCTATACGATAGTGTTTGCTTAACGAAACCAA